>JAPWDM010000001.1:128755031-129355031 GCA_035578155.1 Brachynemurus nebulosus | reverse complement strand
TTCTGTAGAGTACCTTTTTGTTCGTTAAAAATTTTTAATATTTTATTTTTGCCTTTTTTGAAAAAGCATGATGTTGTGTCACATCCTGTTATTATGTAAAATAATCCAACGTATTTCTTTAAATCGGGATACTTAAAACTGTTACAATTGTACACTTTCTCGCTTTCTTGTCCCTTTCCAGGTTTACAGAAATATATATTTTTATTTGATGGTGCTAATTGCGTCAATAATACTAGAAGATCTGTGTCTTCACCAATTACTTTCACAATTTGATGTTCTTTTTGTAATTCAATAGCAGTAGAAATTATCAGTCTATCAGCATCTTCATCAGCAATTATTATATTAAAGCTGATTTTCTGTAATTCTATTGACAACATAGAAATAATTTTTTTTTATTCCTTTCGTTAGAAAGAAAATTTTCTTTCGGGTACAAAATTTTTGTATTGTAATCAAACATGATTTCTCTAGCAACATTTTTAATTTGCCTACGAAGGCGTTCGATAGATTTCGTACTTGAAGTTGTATTTTCCGGATAACCATCAAAAACGATAAATGAGTTTTCGGCGTAATGCTGTTGTGCGTATTGTACATACAGTTTCAAAATTTCTTGCACAGTTTTATTAGGCGCCCAAACAACTCGGTGTATAAAAAAACCACCGTCCACTACATTAATACTGTTTTGAAAATTCGGAGGATATTCTATGTTTTCGAAATTGTCATAAAATAATGATTTTTGTGTTTTTCGCATTCCTGACTCATCAAACATAGAGAGAGGGATGGGAGCTAATTCGTATTTTAGGTATTGTTTCATATCATCTTTCGCTTTTATATTTAAAGTAATCCTTTGAAAAATGAGTAGAGGATTTATGGCCACTCTCTCGTCATTTATCTTCACATATGAATGTACAGAACGAAGCGTTTGCACTTGATTTTTCTTTACTGCTTTGAGTGAAGCAAACGATTTGCTAACAGTATTTTCCATCAACTTTGTCCCAACTTCCAAAGCCTTGTGACAATTTATCGAGTCGTTTCCGACAATACCTGAGTATATTGATGAAATAACATCTGAATTAGGAAATGGATGGTATGTCGAAAAAAAAGATACAATTTTTTTTAAATCTAACATATCTCGCTTAATTCTGGAGACACTTGTATCTACATGCTGCTCTGATGTCGTATAACAAACGTTACAGAACTTTTCCATTTCATTAACGACATCCGTTAAAATTATGCTGGAATGTATCCACTTAGATATAACGTTTTCAGTTACGCCCCGACCACGAGTGAACCCGCCATCACTTTTTATGGCTTTCATTAGAGCTTGTTCAATAGCCATGTCTGACCAGACACCGGCCCAGAAATTATTAGTACGACGAATTGTAAAATATCCGCATTTAGAGAACTTGTCAAATTCAGATACGTTCAATCTTTTTTCCAATTTCGCAGCATCTTGCAAATATAATTGGCTTGATTTTCCATAAAGATAATGGCCAGAGGCATGGAAGTATGGAATCATTTCCCGAACACACTGTAAATGCAACTCCCAGTTGCCAGAACGCTCAGCTTCGATAAAACGCTTAATAATATTTACTAATGTAAAGTATTGAACCCACAGTTGAGCAGTAGGACCAAACATTTTTATTTTTTCTAACATAAGTAAAAATTTGTTTGCTATTTGAGAACTTATACAATTTTTAAATATTTCGTCCTCAAAATTTGGATTTTCTATGTCTTGTATTATATTATTTAATTCTGCTATTTCATTATCATCAAAATCAATGTATGAAAAAATAACATTGGTGAGGGCAGCTTGAACAAGAATGTGACCACGAACAGCTCTCGAAAAAGCATGGCCAGTTAGCGCCTTATCAGCAGATTTTTGGGCAAAAATAGTTGCAAATGCTTCTTTCAGGCCGCTACATTCCATTATTGAACCAATTGATCCTAAAAAGCTCATAAGCATGTGAAAGCCACCAAGCCTCACAAAAATAAGACGTAAATTGTAGGGATCATTTTTTGGATCAACAGACGTTATAATCTCTTTAGCCTTGTAATATAATGGTTGATCAAACGTGACTACACAAATTTCTTGACCCAGTGCGGTCGTTCTGCAACTTGCTTCGATTAATACTGTAAAGATCGTGTTATAGTCACTAGGAGGTGCATTTACAAACGGGAGTGGAATTATTTTCGATGTTGAGAAATTATCGGACTTTTTTATTTTTTTCATGTATCCGTTCCAACCAGGAGTTACTTCAGGATTATTATTTTTACAGTATAACCATAAAATGTCAGCATATGTCACATCTAAACCTTGATAACCATCGCTATCAATATTTTCAACAAAGACAGTATTTAATCCATTAGAGCTTTTTTTTTCAAACTGTATTGTGTCTATAAAACCGAATTTACCGATTTCTAAAGCTGATGGCATCTTTTTTAGTCGCTGTACTGTTTTATCTGAATGGAAAGATTCTGAAGGAGTAACACACATGATGCCACCCATCGCGTGAAATATATTGTGACCATCTAGTGTATTTATATTATGATCTGCATTATCAAAGATAAATTGTACGAATGAGTCACTAGTGATTTTGAATTTTTCAGGATCATTGACAATGGACGATTCAAATAGAACTGTTTCATTGTATGATGCGATAAGGTCAAGATGAGATAAACAATCGATTAAGTTTCGCGAGGCATGTTTTTTATGAATCATTGAAGATAAGCCTAATAGAATCGAAGACAAAAAGGTTCGCGGTCGAATACAAGATATTAGAATATGAGCGATTGTTGTTACGCGGTTATTCCATTTTGTTGGTTCATTCGAACTTTTATGAGTTTTAATTAAAATATCTAAAAATGTTTTCAGCGTTTCGGGTACCTCTGTCTCTACGTCATCAAAAAAACAACTAGGCGCTTTGTATACGGATGTTTCATACTTTCGTGCTCGTACATCCTGTAATATGATATGTGCTGCCTGTTTAACAATTTGCAGACGTTCTTCTTCTTTACTTTTAAATTTTGTTTTGTTCGAATCTTCCTCTAAAATTTTGTCGTGAGAGTCACGAAAACAGATTATAATGTCATTTTTTATGGGATAAAAAATAATTTCATCTCCAAAATGATCCTCTAATTTTTCTTTAATTCTTGAAATAAGCGGTATTTCTCCCTCATAATTTTCTAATATGCCTTTTAAAGATAATTGCGAATCTTCTGCGTTTTCTAAAATATAATTAATTACAAATTTCAAACATCCAGACATTTTTTCCGATACTGGGCGGCCCGCATTATTTATTGGGTTGTTTTTATAAAAAAGGCTTAGACAGCTAGCGTGATAACGAGCTTCTTTTTCATGTAGATTTACAACTGGCTCTAATCGCTTTCGTAAATTATTATAATATTCATCCCGCGGTTGTGATTTGATATTTTCCAAAATATTTATTCTCATTTTATCATTTAAAACCCGCTTAACATGATTCTTAGGGTATTTAGTACTCGCAGTTTTTCCACAAAAGAAACAGTAAATTGAAAAGTCAAAAGATTCAGCTGCAATGCTGTCTTTTTTCTGTTTCTCTTTTGTATCTATTACGTTCTTTTCAGCTGATTTTATAGAACTTTCTCGATTGTATTGTACCTGGCAGTTCCTATGCACGAGAAGTGATATATGTTCTCGCAAACGGTAGTACTTTTTGTCTCTTCGTCTCTTACTAGACTCAATAAGTTTTCCAATTGCTCTTGCGCCAACAGAGCATGCTGTTTCTTTGGTAATAGGTTGATCACATAAAATGCATTCAGCTTCCACATCAACCATTCTCTCAATAAAGAATCTATGAATTTCAAAACATATTATATAGGTGAATATGCTATGTTTTATGTAAGTTATTTAGTGCGCACAACAATATTAATGTTATATAAATGTAGAAAAATACTTCCTACATTTGTGATCTTTTAAATTCTTCCCCCAATAAAGGAAAGAAAAATAAGAAAAAGATTCTTTATTAATTATGCACGTTTACTTGTCAGTTAATTAGCTATTTGAATTTCAATACATTTTATATTTTACAGAATATTCAAACATGCTATTCAAATGAATTAATCAATTTTAAAGATTAAAATAATCAAATTATTGAAAACATATTCATAAAATAGAAAGATTGTACCTGTATTTCTTTGATGTACAAAAAATAGGTTGTCACTTTTACTTCCTACGAAGCTAATATATGTATTGATAATAGCACTTAAAATAGCGTTAATATAAGTTTCTTTTTATAGCGCCCACTAAGATTTAGTTTACAGAAAAAAAAACGCGGTCAATGATTGTAAACAATAAATTTTTATATTGAACTGTAAGTCGTTAATTAGAATGATAAAAATTTAACCCTTAATATAAAAAAGTAAAAGATGATCAGTTTTTGAAAAAAAAAACTAATTTAAGCTCCAAGGAGTTATATATACCTAAAAGTTATAAAAGATAAATTATAAAAAAAAAAATCAAAGTTTTCTGGATTCCAAAAAATTTATTAATCTTTCGCTTGATTTTTTTGTATTTCTAATTATTTAACGATCAGCGCACATATTGCATACGTTAGTATAACCTTTTAGGAACATTTTAAGCCCATAAACGTGCCTGTAGGTGGCCGAGAACCTGGTTAAATCGAATTTTACGGAAACGTATTTTTTTCGAAAAAATTGAATTTTGGAGAAGTTACCCAATATTTTACGATTTTTTAAAAACGTTCCTATTCCACTTGCAAAAAACTACACTTTCACCAAGTTTTATAAAAAAGATATTTTTTTCCTTTAAGATATCAGCAATTGAAAAAATCTCGATTTTTGGCAGTTTTCTTGCGATAACTAATTTATTTATACACCAATTTGCATTAAATTGGTCTCATTCTACTGGTATTTAATTGTTCTACAACTTCTGTTTGAAACTTTTTTTTGTGCAAAGTCTGGTTTTTTTTTAAAACCGAAAAAACTGTTTTTGGCCATCTTTGGCCGCCATTTTGAGGAATTTCCCAAATGATTCAGCTGTTTAAAAATAGTTCATCGAATTCTACGGAATTTTTCCTATCTTTTCCATATCTTCCCTTTCAGGTACTAATTTTGTCACGTAAAAATTTAATTTGCTTGGACTATATATTTCTCGAGCCTGCGTGCTACATATCATAGAAAAGGGATCCTGAATTAAAATCTATATGAAATCGATACAACACCAAAACTGCTAACAAGGCACGCAAATTACCTTACACGCCAATGAGTTGTCATTTCATGACACTGTTTTTGCTAAAAACCGTTACGTTAAAGCTAAAAGCTCAAATCTTAATCTAAAATCGTACATGTGCACTAAATATTTTATTTATATCTTTAAAAATAACTTTTTAAATCGTTTTTATTTATTGTATTGTATTTATACTCATACAATTAATAACTAAACAAAAATATTGGATAAAATTTTATTATAATGTTATTCGTACAAAACTCTATACAAATTTCGGTAGCCCTAGTTAACTTCGCATTGGAAGTTATTGCAATGGGTCCAATTTTACGAATCGCTAATTTAGACATATCTCCACGTTTCAAGGTCACTAGAATCCGAATCCATCGTTTTTAGTGTGATGTCTGTATATGTGTTCGTTAGTTCGTTCGTTCGTTGGTAAATTTTTTTCGTCTCGCCTATCTCGAAAACAAATGATGACAAGTCCGGACTAATTTCATTAAATGTGTAATTAAACAATAAAGACCGGATAAAGCTTTCAGAAAATTCGGATTAGCGGTTTGTTTTTGGATAAAAAACGGAATTAACTTTATTAACACAACATATAGATCATATAAATTTGTTACCATGTCTTTATTATTAATGGCCTAAAAACCTAATTGATATTAAAACGCCGTAAATTATTATAAAATTTAAGGAAAAAAAAACACGAAATAGGAAACTTTTTATGAAATATTTTTTGTCTCGCATATCTTGAGAACAAAGGATAATAACATTTGTTTGATAAGGGTACGCACCCTTAAGTACAGAGGGTGAAGCACCCTGGTGTGGTGCAATGGGCAAAGCCTCTATCGTGGACCAGGGGAGGAACCCCCTGAAATGAAAAAATAATTATTTCATTAGTCTCTAGTCTTTAAGGACACCCAATGGGAAGTTGACAGTGTGGCTAGACCTGTCCCCCAAATTTTTAATATTGAAAACTGTTGAAATATTTTAAAAACAGAATCGGTAGAGGCAAAATTTAAATTGATTAGTCATTGAATAGTTATATTTCTATGTAATTAATTACTACAGTTTTTATACATAACAAATTTTACTTTACAGTATAAATTATTCTTTTGAAAGAGAGTAATGATCCAGCATTTTTATTAACTAGTAAAATAGTACTCTTAACTACACGATCATTACTAAAAATATAAAAGGCTTCATTGTAAAAATATTACTCGCATATCTGTGAAATAATGGTGATCCGAGCAGAATTCACCAATGTTGGAAAATCGGAAGTAGGTTGTACTAAAAATTGGGTATAGAAAATAAATATTTTCTATACCCAATTTTTAGTACCAATTGGGTACAGAAAATACCCGATTTTTTCTGAAGACCCGATCATAACTACGACCCTGGATTTATATATGTTAATAACCCTATATATTTTTTCGAGCTCTAAAACAATTATATGCTATTTAAATTTAAATTTTGCCTCTACCAATTGTGTTTTTAAAATATTTAAACAGTTTCAAATATTAACAAGAGCTACCGGAATTTGTATAGAGCCCTTAATTTTGTACGAATAACATTATAATAAAATTTAATCCAATATTTAAGTTTAAATATTAATTGTAGAATATAAATACAATAAATAAAAACGATTTAAAAAATTATTTTTAAAGATATTATAAGTAAAATATTAAATGCACAAGTATGATTTTAGATTAAGATTTGACCTTTTAGCTTTAATGTAACGGCTTTTAGCAAAAACAGGTAAACTAGTATTTTTGATGTAGTTTTCATATTTGATATTAGTATTTAGATTAGTCGAACCATATTCACCCTATTTCAAAATTAACCCTCAATATTATAGTCAACGCCCTCCAGTACGTCCGACCCTGGATTTGAGTACATGAGTAGAAAGATCTTTAAAAATCAAGGGTTGTGTCAATTTAAACTTTTTTTCTATCAGTTATAATTTTCGAGAAATTTGACAAATTTAAATTTTTACCCCAAATTTCGGGGTGGATTTCACCTCTTAAATGGCGTTTTTGGCCGATAAAAAAAGGTATGTGTCTGTTATATTTCTTTGTTCTACACACCTGCCAAGTTTCATCAAAATCGGGAATTAGCACTTCAAAACCTTTACTTGTTAATATTAATCTGGCGAAAAATAGATATATAATACTTTCATAGCCGCAATTTTATAGGTTTTAATTTTATACCGAATCATTTTTTCTGTAAAACTAAAACTAACCGAAAAATCGACAAAGATTCGCTTTTCCGCTCCTTCTATCATCTTAATGGGGGTAGATATTTGTCGTTAGAGGGCGAAAATTTCGGAATTTATATAAATTTATTGTTAGCTACTAGTCTAAAACGGATATCGAAGTACTTCTCTTTTTTGTAAAGGGAGCGGCAGACTAAAAAGGATTTGATACCTACTTATGGTTTGGATTAAAAAATTAAACTGACAAATTTAACGACTTGAAGTCCCTAGAATCAAAATAACGAAAACCAGTTGAAACCAACAAGATCGGATCGATTTTAGAATATAGAAATTCCCTTGAAGTTTCGTGTTGATTAGGAAAATCAATCATGGAGAAAAATACACTATAACATACAGCAAAGTACATCTACGCTAATGGGAGACAGAGTATTTATACTATAATACATTTCAACGAAAAATGACGCTAAGGATCCAAAAATTTTGTAGAACCCTGCAGGTAAATTTGTGTCAACATGTTTACAAATTTGAAAAATGATATGGGAAAGTGTTATTGGAAAAAAATGAATCCTTGGAATAAATGAATTATTAAGCTCAAATCTGGCACCATCTTGCAGCTCACGGTGAGGTATTTCAAAAGTATTAAGTTGCGTGTTTTAAAGATAATGCTAATTTAAGTAAGTTAAACTGAACAATGACTCTGATTTTTTTTCAGGAGTAGGGGTGAATTAAGTTTTTCAGAGTATTTTTTCAGAAGGAAGATTATTTTTTCTTTTTCTTGGAAGTCGTATTTCTTAGGTGTAGAAGTGAAATAGAAGTAGTGTTTTTCAGGAGTGGAAGTGAAGCAAGAGTGGTTATTAAAGTGAAGTGGAAATAGACTTTTGTACAAGAGTAGGAATGAATTAGGAGCGATCTTACAAGTAAATACTCGTTTTCCATAATCAAACTTAAATATTGGTGTAAAATATATAATAAAAATATGCGAACTCGTGCGAAGCTTTTCCAATCAGAATGGTTGAAAAGGTCTTCAGGTTTAATGTGATGGTATACTTGTATATTTTGAGTACAAAAGAGGACAACATATTTGAAAACAACAATTCAGGCAAAATAGTGAAAAAAAAATCTTTTTATGCATTATGCTTTGCAGGGAAAAAAGTAATAACTACAATGTATTTAAAATTTAAATTATTTGTACATAGTTAAAATACATTTTACTTCAATATCCATAATGATCTTTCCACCAAAAATATTTCAAAGATGTAAAATAATGCAACGCAAAGTTGAACAAAAACGTACACAGTAAACGAAGGCTAAGTTACGACTGGTAGTGTAACTCGACCTTGAACATATCGCACGTAATATTATCTAAACTTGTTGGGGAATCAAACTTAATCTATTCTACCAACTTTTCCATATCGCTTAGTGAGGAAGTTTTGAGGTCAAATACCTCACAGTGCAACGTCGATTTAAATGAAGTATGGCGAAAGATTCAGAAATAAAGCAAAGTCATACACCTAAGGTAACTTGGGGAGAGATGGTGATAGTGAGATAGACGATGAATGGGATTAATTTCGGCAATAAGACACTAGTGGCGTTAGTATGCCGGTTAAATGTCATGTGCAAAAAAATTAATAAGTGGCTGTTAATAGTGGCATTAATACTTGTAAAATAGGTAAGTAAATTGCTAAATAATTTTACAATAACTTGAATTCTTTTGCTGGTATATTAATTTTTGCATGTTAACTTCTACAGGTGAAGTCTTAAAAATTTGATATTTGTTTGTTGTTAACATCAGTCATTCTTTTAGTTGTATTAACCTCAAAAAATTTCAAACAGTTCATTGTTTACAAGTAATAGCGTTCACCATCTCTCCCATATGAAATGAGATGGTTGGTGAATGTTACAGCGGTAGAGATGGTGAAATACAAAGATAATAATTTCTGAATTTTAATATTAAGTTTATTATTTTTAGCTCACTATGCCGACATTCTACAAAAGAACATTCGGGAAGAGCAAAATGGACAGAAGTAGCTTTGAAACAGGCAGTAAAAGCGGTTCAAGATTGTTTGAGCATATGTAAATCATCCAAAACGTTTGGAATATCTTGGTCAATATTAAAGCGAAGAATGGTTTACTCGGGCGAAACAAGAAAAATTAATCGATTGGTATTTGGATCACTGTTAGCGGAAGCATGGGAACGAGCTGCAACTATAAATAATGGTATTGCGGAATTCAGAGCTAGTAAAATAATACGTTGTAACCCT
This sequence comes from Brachynemurus nebulosus, assembly GCA_035578155.1. Lineage (NCBI taxonomy): Eukaryota > Metazoa > Arthropoda > Insecta > Neuroptera > Myrmeleontidae > Brachynemurus > Brachynemurus nebulosus. The sequence continues at coordinate 129,345,331 of JAPWDM010000001.1, read as the reverse complement.
CACAGAATTCCAGAATGTGCTTAATTAAGAGATGTTCAGTTGCAAAATGTAAATGAACTAGTAAACATTCCTGAAATTCTTACCTTAAATCAAGTTTCTGAACCGGAGCCTTCAATTAATAACGGTAATCCCCAACCTTCGTTCAGTAATAAACCTTCAAATAAGAATAAAACCCCAGAAAAGAATTATCAAAATATAACATCAGGGAAGATACTAAACAGAATACCTCCCATACCTGATATTAATCTTATTCAGAGAGTCCGCAAAAACTCAAGATATGTAGCTTCTGTCCTTAATTTTGAATCAAATATAAAACCACTAAAAAAGAACAAGCTGTGAAAAAGTAAAAAAAGGAAGAAAAACATAAAGAAAACCAAAAGAGTGGAGATTTCGGCAGAAACATCACTGAAGAGGATGAAAACGAACCTGTGTTGGATGATGAAGAAGAAGTCAACAACGACGAAGAAATCTATGTGGGATGTGGCGAAGAGTATGCTTCCACTTACAAAACTATAGACTGGATACAGTGTCTGAGGTACAAACACTGGTTACATGAAGATTGTACCAAATTTCAAAACTTATGTGACTTATTTGTAGAAAATTTTGCATAAAAAAAAGTAGAGCATGATTTTTTGTATTCACCATTCCGCCCGTACAAAGTTCACCAAATAACCCATAGATGTTGGGTGAGATGGTGAGTTTACAAATTTTTAAAAAATGTGTTTTACCATGTCTTATTATGATATTTTCAAAATTTTAGTTTTAGTTAATTTGTTCAAAGTTTTTGTCAAGACATCACAAATGCTATTTATTTAAATTAATAAAGTTCTAGGAATTATAAACGTTTTAAATTTTTGTTACCATCTTTCCCCAAGTTACCCTATAACTTACCAAAACGCAGCACAATATAAAAAAATTTTTGCCGAAAATCGCAGATATTTACTGACTGTACGTAATAATCAGAGTGTATGGACTCAACATCATTAAGCTCTATTAAACAATAATTACTAACATTGATGCTATGATATAATTACTCTATTACATAATGTACATTTTTGAATGAATGTTTGTGTATATTCAATTATATGTATTAATACTCAATAACATTATATTTTGGTAGCGATGAGCTAATTAAAAAGTGTAATTTGAAACATTGCTGATACAAAATTCAAACATTTTTTTTAGCGAATTTCCAAAAGTGAAACTGGAAATACGCATTACAGTAGGTGTCATGACGGGACCTAAGCCCGGGATCATAACAGAAATGTGTTTTGAGGTCCCTAGAATACGAAAATAATATTCACTAAAATTTACATATATATATATATATATATATATATATATATATATATATATATATATATATATATATATATATATATATATATATATATATATATGTGTGTGTCGCCACGATAACTCTCGAACGAAACGTCTAATGTGTGTGCGGACTGGATTCTGAATTCGCTCGGCTAAGTTCGTTAGCCAGACACGTCGGAGGCCCAGAAGTAGGTTTTCTGGCCATTTTTTATCATTTGATCCTATCATAAGACAGTTCGATTTTTACATCGTTGAAAAGGAAAAAAAAATTATGAAGAAAATATTCTTATAATTTTCTTTCTATTTTAAGTATTTTTCGAGAAAATGTAAATTTTCACCATTATATTATTAGTTTTCTTTCTTTGTTAGTCTAATAAGTAATTTATATTTATATCTCAGTTCTTTATGAAGTATAAAAATATTTCACTTTTTTATTAAAGAATTTTGTGAGAACAAGTGAAGCCTATTCACATACATGTGTTATAACACACATACATGTATAGAGTTTTGTTTCTCATTTATTGCATTATAATTAGCATGGTTCTATCTCATGTTAAAAAATGTAAATTAAACAGATTTTCTAAGCTAATGTAATGAAGAATTTTTTTTTTTTTATTGAATTTTTAAGTAAACAAGAAATTGAAGATTATGTTATGATATAATATTATTAAATATGATACAAAACAAAATATGAATGTACATATGTATGCACGGAAAAATATTTTGAATCGATTTTGAAAATTTTTTCACTAATAATTAATAATGTTAAAAAATTAAACCATTTCAAATGGATTTAAGGTATTTTATGTGAGGTCAAGGTTTTCGGGACCTAAAAAGGCCAGAAATTAATTAACCAATCGATTTTAAAAATTTTTTCACAGTTAGAAAGTTAAAGTATTTGAATTAATTAATTAAATGATGTCCGCAAGAAGCTTACGGACTGCCATAAGTTATATGAGATCCTTAGAACCCTTTTCTTACTGTTAGAGTACTAGACTTGTGTGAGTTTCGCCAGGATTTACTGATCCCATAATTGTAAAAAATAAACTAAACGACCAATTTTAAAAATTTCTTCACTGTTACAGAGCTAAACTATTTTAGATAGATTTAGAATACATTATGTAAGGTCCGCTAGGGTCCACAGGACCCAAAAGTGTCAAAAATAAACTAACTGACCGATTTTGAAAATTTTTTCACTGTTACAGAGCTAAACTATTTTAGATAAATATCGATTACGTTCTGTAAGGTCCGCCTGGGTCCATAGGACCCAAAAGTGTCAAAAATAAGCTGCCTGATCGATTATGAAAATTTTTTCACTGTTACAGAGCTAAACTGTTGTAGATAAATATAGATTCCGTTATGTAAGGTCTGCCAGGGTCCATAGGATCCAGAAGTGTCAAAAATAAACTATGAGCGATTTTGAAAATTTTTTCACTGTTACTGAGCTAAACTATTTTAGATAAATATAAATTACGTTATGTAAGGTCCACCAAGGTCCATAGAACCCAAAAGTATCAAAAATAAACTAACTGACCGATTTTGAAAATTTTTTCACTGTTACAGAGCTAAACTATTTTAGATAAATGTAGATTACGTTATGTAAGGTCTGCCAGGGTCCATGGGATCCAAAAGTGTCAAAAATAAACTAACCGACCGATTTTGAAAATTTTTTCACTGTTGGGGAACTAAGCTATTTTAGATAGACATACATTACGTTATTTAGGGTCCGCCAGGGTCCATGGGACCCAAAAGTGGTAAAAATAAACTGACTGACCTATTTTGAAAATTTTTTCACTGTTACAGAGCTAAACTATTTTAGATAAATATAGATTACATTATGTAAAGTCTGCCAGGGTCCATCGGATCCAAAAATGTCAAAAATAAACTAACCGACCGATTTTGAAAATTTTTTCACTGTTGGGGAGCTAAGCTATTTTAGATACATATAAATTACGTTATGTAAGGTCTGAAGTGTCAGTAGGACCTAAAAGTGTCAAAAATAAAATAACTGACCGATTTTGAAACTTTTTTACTATTACCGAGGTAAACTATTTTAGATAGGTACAGGTTGTGTTATCTGAGATCCACAACTGTCCTGCGGATGCAAATGCGGCGTAGAATGCTACACAACGGGTTTTGAATATATATATATATATATATATATATATATATATATATATATATATATATATATATATATATATATATATATATATATATATATATATTACATAAAGTCCGCCTAGAATATACGGTCGAGCTGATTTTTTAATGAGGTCCACCGGGATCATGCAGATCCGAAAACGCCAGTAATAAGCTATCGAACCGATGCTAAAAAATTTCTCACTGCTAGAGAACTAAATTATTTTAGATGGATACAACTATGCTGCACAAAATTCGTTCGGGTTCTTGGGTCCCTAAAAATACCAAAACTAATTACCCAGCCGATTTTAAAAATTCTTTTACTCTTAGAAAGCTAAACTATTTTAAATAGGTACAGGTCTTAGATGAGATCCGCCAGTGCCCAAGATTTGGAAATTCGCTATGTTATGCAGATGCTGCGACAGGGGTATTATTACAATGTCTATATAGCAGGTGCTTGTATGGTTTTACATCATAATTATTAATAATATTAATTTGGGTAATATAAAAAAGAAAATAATATGTAGTAATAATGTGTTATATTTAATTTCCATTTATTATCACTGAATATTCATTTTCTGGCAAATTATAATATTTAATTATGTGTATTTTAATCACAAATGGATATACACATATAGATATAATATAACAGATTGATGAGATTAATTTGATTTATTATCGTTATCAGACTGTATAGTTAACGTTAAAGGATACCACAATTCATTGATAGATTATCAATTTATATATTTAATACTGTAGCCTAGCTATTTTATTCTAATCGTGAGATCATATTCATTTATAACGACCAATTAAAACAGATTGAGAATACATGTACAAGGATTTGTAAAACCATTAATATTCATTATTCTATTATGTATAATTAAATTCTAAATTGTTTACTAAACTTAAAATATGTTTTCAACAGTCTATGAAAGAAAAAAAATAACCGCTTGAAGAATACATGCACAGTATTTTAAGTTTTGCCACGTAAAACTAGTGTTATAATTTGGGGAGACAAGTCTACCCACTCTCTGTCAACTTCTTATTGGGTACTCTTAAGGACTTATTGTACCTACATGAAATTTTTTTCATTTCAGGAGGCTCCTCCCCCCTAACCGAAAACAGGGGCTTTTCCCCTTGCATCACACCAGGGGCTTGGCCGCCGTACCTCGTAAAGGGCTCTGCCCCCATTAAACAAATGATGTCATCATTTGTCCCCGAGATATGGGAGACTGAAAATTATTCACAAAAATTTTTTAATTTGGTTTCTTTTTTATTATAAACTAGCTGACCCGGCCACGCATTGCTGTGGCTCAGTAGTTATAATTGATTGAATTAATTTTTTCTTATCATTTTGACACAATCAAATCAATATTTACTAATAAAGCTGAAAATAGTTTAGCCAATTTTAAATCATATGGGATTGAGAATAGGCGCGAGAATAAAATGCTTCGCTCGCTAAACAGTTCAAAATTCTATAAAAGATTAATTCCATGTAATGCTTCGCTCCGCTTACCATACGGTTTACTAATAAAGCTGAAAATAGTTAGCCAATTTTAAATCATATAGGATTTAAAATAGGCGCGAGGATAAAGTGCTTCCCTTCGCTCGCTAAACAGTTCAAAATTCTATAAAAGGTTAATTCCATGTAATGCTTCGCTCCGCTCGCCATACGTTCGCCATACGCTCGCCGTACGATTACGAAAAATTAAAAAAAAAATTATCTAAAAAAACATAAAAATAAAATTTGGGGTGGACCACGCGCCATCTGGTGGTAACTTCCATTAATACGAATATCATATTCATCTTACCCATTAAAAATACATCGTCACACTGATTTTCATGACAATTGGTTGAACGGGGCAGAAGTTGCTACTCTGCAGCGCCACCTGGTGGCGAGTATGGCATCAATGAGCATATTGTACGAACCTTCTCCGTGGAAAATATATATATATATATATATATATATATATATATATATATATATATATATATGTGCATATATATATATATATATATATATATATATATATATATATATATATATATATATATATATATACCAATTTTCATAATAATCGATCCAGGAGTTTTTGAGTTCATCGATGACATACAGACAAACATTCATTTTTATATATAAAGATACAACAGCTAATTCGAATATTCTACAAATATCCGATCTTCGTTTTTTAATTGCGCATGTAGTTAAATTAGTTCGAAGTCGATATCATCATTTGTTCTCGAGATATGCGAGGTGAAAACAATTTACGAACGGCTTACCAACGCACACATAGAAATCTCACTAAAATCGATGGATTGGGATTCTAGTGACCTTGAAACGTGGAGATGTGTCCAAATTAGTGATTCTCTAAATCGAACCCATTACAACAACTTCAATTAGTCATCAAATAAATAGTTATTTTCTTTCTCAAAATTAAAATTAATTTTATATAATTATTTAGCGTTATTTTCTATAGATTAATATTTATTAGAAGTATATAGAAGTATTTGTAATGTACGAGGGTGGTCCGAAAAGTTTCCGACCTAACAAAGATATAAGACACGTTTTCTAAAAATTTATTTTTATTGTTCTACATAGTCCACTTGTAACTCCACACACTTGTCCCAGCAATGCTCCCACCTGTTTAACCCGTCCAAATAGTACTCGGCGTTCTTATCTGCAAAATAGTTGTTCACGAAGGTGATTGCCTCCTCATTTAACGAAAATCTCTGTCCTCCGAGCGCACTTTTTAGCTGGGGGAACAGAAAAAAGTCGCTTGGGGCTAGATCTGGTGACTAAGGTGGATGATCAAGCAATTCAAACCGTAATTCGTGGATTTTCGCCATGGTAATCGCTGAGGTGTGAGACGGCGCGTTGTCTTGATGAAACAGGATTTTTCTGCAAATGTGGCCGTTTTTCCGCAATTTCTGCCTTCAGCTTGTCAAGCAATAACGCGTAGGATGCTCCTGCAATGGTTCTCCCTTTTTCAAGATAATCGATTAAGATAACTCCATGACTATCCCAAAAAACAGTCGCCATCACTTTCCCAGCCGAAAAAACAGTTTTTGCTTTTTTTGGAGCCGGTTCCTCCTAGGCAATCCACTGCTTTGACTGTATTTTTGTTTCAGGCGTATAACGATGTATCCAAGTTTCATCTACAGTAATCAGTCGGCGCTAAAATTCGGATTTATTGCGCCTAAACTGCGCTAACAGAGCGTTGGAAAAATTCATTCGAACTCGTTTTTGGTCTAACGTAAGCAAACGCCGCACCCAACGCGCTGAGAATTTTCTCATGCCTAAATCTTGATTTAGTGTGTGACAAACACGTTCTTTAGACATTTTCATAGCCTCTGTTATCTCTCTCACTTTAATTCGGCGGTCGTCTAGCACCATTTGGTGAACTTAAGCAATGTTATCGCTAGTAGTTGCAGTTTCTGGACGTCCTAAGCGTTCATCGTCTTTCAAGCTCTTACGGCCACGTTTAAATTCAGCTGCCCAAAATTTCACTGTTATAAATGATGGTGAAGAGTCACCGTATACAGAATCCAACTATTCTTTAATTTGCGTAGGCGTATTACCTTTCAAAACCAAATATTTTATGACAGATTACTTCCGTTTTCACAAAAATACTTACATCAACTCACTCAAACGACTGTTAAGTAACAACTGCGCGTCCAAAATGGCTGAAACTTTGGTGAGTAGCTCTCAAAATATGCGCAAATACATTCCCTGACTTTTATTGACGAGTGCTGCCATCTTCACATTGAGGTCGGAAACTTTTCAGACCACCCTCGTATATCGCTAGAACTGATAGTACGTTCAAAAATAGTGGTACCTTTTCATCTACAATTTTTTCCAAAACTCAATAATCAGGGAGATAAAGTAGAGCGGTAAAATGTAGAGGGGTGGAACGAAACTACCTTCTTTTTTTTAATTTTTTTAGGTATTTTTGAATAATAGTTTGATATTTTAGGGATGCATATGTGAACATCACGACAATTAAATTTATGGTACCAATTATTCCCTTTCTTATGGTTAGGGAAAAATTTGAAAATAGACACTTTTACTTTAAATTACTCGAAAACTGTATTATTTATTGAAATGTAGCAAGTATACCTTTTTGCGTGGAATTGTCTAAGGAATCATATTGTTAACAACTTTGTTTAAATAACTGCAAATTAAGAGAGAAAAGAGGTGATAAGTCACACTTACTACCCAAAACCACCGGTTAATCATAAGTGGTGGAATAAGCGTTTAGATAAGTTTAATCCTCCTAACGCAAAATACGTTTCCTTAAAATATCAATCCGTTATTCAAAAACATTTGGAAAATACTGAGGAAAAAATGTTTCACTCTTTTGCAGGGTTGTATATCTCTTATTATTAAGTTTTGGAAAAAAGCGTACATGAAAATGCAATAATTCTGGACCACCATATATATATATATATATATATATATATATATATATATATATATATATATATATATATATATATATATATATATATATATACCTAAATGTTTGTATACATCTACATATATACATATATATATATATATATATATATATATATATATATATATATATATATATATATATATATATATATATATATATATATATATATATACAAGTGGTCCAGAATTATGTACCGTAATTGCTAGAGTTGATATTACTTTCAAAACTAATGGTACCTTTCCATCTACGCTTTTTTCCAAAACTCAATAATAAGGGAGATACATCCCTGAAAAAGTGTGAAGCGAAAACCATCTTTTCATAAATATTTTCCAACCGTTTTGGAGTAATTTAAAATAGAAGTTTCTATTTCCAAATTATCCCCTAATCGTAAGTGATGGAATAATTAATTAGTGCCATGAGTTTAATTATTCTGATGTTCATATGCACCCCTAAAATATGAATCCATTATTCAAAGCTGCCCAAAACATTTAAAAAAAAGAAGTCAGTTTCGTTCCACCCCTCCTTTATCTCTCTGATTATTGAGTTTTGGAAAAAAGTGTGAATGAAAAAGTACCATTATTTTTGAACGTACTACCGAGTATGGGAGTTCCTGCTGTAACTGTTTCTTCTTTTAAATGCCAATCAAAGTGCATAATGACAATAAAAAGTAAGGAAAAACTGGAAAATATTTTTACCAAGCTTTATCCGTACATTGCCTACATAAGAATATAAATTATTTTGTCATTTCTTTCATATTTCTTCCAGTTCCAGATAATGGCAGCTTTTGTAGTCTTATGTCGGCTAAACGTATATCTAATGTTAGGTTCTTCAGTTTATAAGCCACAGCAAAATGGCAGCATTTTTGATCATGACGAATTTACGATGCTTACGCTTATGCAACAAACCAAATAACTTGCACCTCTCGAGTATTCATATAAACCAGATAGGTATAAACTTGTTAGTTTTTAATTAAAATAGTTCTAAAAACATCTGAGGTCGTCCACGATGTGTCGAAAATCATCAAAACATCAAAAACGGCTTGAAGGGTAATCCTGCATCCTTATGACCTAAAATATCCATCTTTTTGTGTTCGGATTTCATTTCCGGTTAGCATGTCCTGATCAAGTAACATAAATATCATAATTTTGAACGAAATACGGAATTTCTTCCACTAAACATTGATTTTATATTTTATTTTCATGTACCTATTGATAACTCAAAATGTTTATCTGAAGAAATCCAACATACATATAATTGAATATTCATTAGGAAAACATCCTATTTAAAATTTTTAAATTAGTGTCACTGAAGGGAAACTGTTAACCGGGAATCAAATCCGAGTACAAAAAGGAGTATGTATTTTTGGTCAAAGGAGTTCAGAAAGTTTATCAACGAAGCCTTCTTAAGTAAGAAAGTTACTGACGCATTATAATTAGGCATAGAGTCCTGTATGGTCTTGTATTAACATCCCTCTTAAAATTTTGACGCCTTGGGCCTGGGTACAAAACATTCGGTCCTGATATTGATTAAAGAACGACATACCATCATTACAGGTATAATAATCAGTATAATTATAGCCTGTACACATTATTCCAGTAGCATTCCAATCTAGCGATCGAAACTAGCGCTGGAATGTCACTGAAATAATGTAGACCGGCACTGGAATGCATTGGAATATAGCCATTCCAGTAAGCAATCCAGTCCAATGTTTGGATTGACGGTCTACTTTTCATTCCAGCTTCTCCATTGCAGCGCCACTGGAATAGTGTAGACGGCCAATTCAGTGCTGGATTAAATAGTGAACAGTGAACACGTATTGTTGTTTTAACGAATTTCCAGAATGGAAATTCAGCTATTTTGTAATGTAATTGAATGGCCAGAATGGACTATTTATTCAATGACTGGAATAATGTAAACGATATGATCCAGTGCAGCACTGGACTGGATTAACTCACTGGATCACTTGACTGGAATAATGTAAACGGGGCACTAAACTTGAAAAGCATAAAATAATGTTTCATAATCATTAACACATAAAAAAACATCAAACAAGAAGTTAATTTACAATATTTTAGTCACGGCGACAAACCAATTATCTAGACACACCGCTCATGTCCATGCATGCGTTGAACGTTCTTATATCTAAATTATTCGGTATTTCTTACATGTCGTATTTCGACGGAAAATATAATTGCAACATTAAATATTTATTAAATAATAAATATCAAATGTAGCTTCCTTATAACTACGTTGATAAGTATACATACATATGCGTACATATATATTATGTAGGTTTGATAAAGTCAGAGTAAACAAGGTGTACTCAATGTATTCTCAGCAAATTTCTGTGAATTCTTAAAAAGCAAAATAAAATAGAGAAGCCCACCCAGATGAATTTTGTATGTTATATAATGAGATATCTACCCGAATTAGCCGGGCAAAATTATTTTGGCTGACTGATTGACATGGTTTTGTGTACCTACCCCATGCGACCAGAGTTTTTTGTAAGAAGTATTGTGATATTAACAAAATAAAATAACTTTATTTTCATTAAAAAAAAAAACTGTATTAATTAAACAAAAATAAATTTAAGAAGGAAAGAAATGATTTACGCTCTAACAACTGAGAAAAATTTGTTTTTGTTGATTATTAATCGAGATTTCTACCTAAGGATAAACATGAAAATTTAATCTCCAGGTCCAAGATGTAGGGGTTATGAGGGGTGTGATAACGGACAGACAGATTTGACGAAACTATTCCGTGATTTTGACCAGGAAACCATAAAAAGTTTCATGATACCCCTGTCGCAGCATTCTGCATAACATAGCGAATTTCCGTTTACAACAATTAGTTTTCTCGGAAACTAGCTGACATAGAATAATTGTCCAAAAACCTTTTTTATGTGATTTTTCCGCCAATGCTGCAAAAAAATATTGCAACAATTGTTGAATTTGGTAAAATTTTTGCAAAAAGCTAATTTTTGTCACGAAAACTGCCCAAAAAACCATGTTTCGGACATTGGAACTATAGCAAGATTTCTTTTCACTTAACATATTAATAGCATTTCAGGGCCGGACCTAGCCAAAAGGAGGCCCCTGTAGAAAATAAATATTTTTTTTCTCCTCACTTAAGACAGTGACCGGAAAGAAAACAACGTCACATACCTAATTTTGTCGGCCTCTTAAATCACTTTTTGGCACCCCAAAACATGCCGCCAGAGGCACGTGCCTCGGCTGCCCCCCCCCAAGATCCGGCCTTGATAGCAATTTTATTTTGGCTCGCAATATTTTACAAACGAAGTTAAAGGAAAAAGGATAAAAGGAATTTCGACTTCTCTTGAAAAGTCGTTTCTGACAATATCCAATGTACGATCCGATACGTGATATATATATATATATATATATATATATATATATATATATATATATATATATATATATATATATATATATATATATACAGGGTGGGCTATTTTAATCTTTGCATCTAAATATCTCGCCAGAGGCGCCACCTATCAAAAAATGGCCTTTAAAAAAGTTGTTAGGTACGAAGGGGGACATTAAATGGTGACCTTAAATTTGACCTTGAATTTAATTTTCAAGGTCATTTTGAGGTCAAGTCCTATTTTTCAAATGGAACGACCTACTTTTATTTCGGATTCTGAAAGAGCGTGAAATTTCACGTCGAAACTGCTATGAAGGAATTTTTTTTATTGACCTTTAATTTTTCATTTTTTAGCTATGAAATTTATTAGTTATGAAAATTCAATTTTCCGTAAATTTTTAGTGTCATTTTTTTCTGGATTTTGACCTTAGAATGACCTTTACAGGTCATTAAAAACGAACAGAAGCTCCTGTTTTACGTCCCCAAAAGATGGCGATACTTTAAAGTTAGGTTTTTCTTTTAAAATCTAATTTTTGATTGTTCTTTGGTGGTCTTTACACCTCTTAAAGTCAATTATAAAAAAATTCGTTTATAGCATTTTCGACGTGAAATTTCACACTCTTTCAGAATCCGAAATAAAAAGTAGGTCGTTCCATTTGAAAAATACGACCTTACCTCAAAATGACCTTGAAAATGACATTCAAGGTCAAATTTAAGGTCACCATTTAATGTCCCCCTTCGTATCTAACAACTTTTGTAAAGGTCATTTTTTGATAGGTGGCGCCTCTGGCGAGATATTTAGATGCAGGGATTAAAATGGCCCCTCTCTGTATAATTTGTCATTTTCGGGTTCTAGGGACCTCATAACAAATTTCTATCATAGTTCCGGGCTCAATTTACGTCATTACAGTGAGCGTAATAGCTGAACTTCCAGTCTAACAATTCGCTAAAATTTAAGGCTATTTTAATATTAAATATAAGCAAGTTGAGTGTAATATCGCTTTTGCGACATTGATTTGTATCCGATTTACTTAAATGTAAGTTTTAATTTGAAGTTTAATTGTGAGTCACCTTCTACTTTTTTTCAATAATAATAAAAAAAAAATGTAAACAAACTTTCTGTACATAGTAAAAAATTATGTAAGTAATATGTATTTATTTTACCCGCTCCAACGATATAAGAAAGGAAAAATAAACACTAAGCATGATTATTCCCTATTTTAAGAGTTTTTCTTGAAATTTATTTGGAGAATAATTTAGCTAAAAATATTAGTCATGCATATATGCAATAGACAAACGTATACATATATATTTTACAAAAATATAGGTAATACTCATTTAGATTCATCTGTGGCTAACTCGTTTCAAACGTGTCATTATTATTAACAGTAATTTATTGAACATCCTGTATACATTAATTTACACATTTAAATAATGAAAATAACATGAAAAAAACTGTTAAATTAAAACAACATAAAACGCTAAACTAAACAACCTTTTAAAATAATATTATTGCTGACATTTTTTCAAAATGGATGTTATAAATTTAATTTATGGCATAATATGTAGAATTGACTTTCATCATATCTGCATCACAAGAGAAACAAGGAGAAATGAAGAGACAAAGATAAAGAGAGAGAGCACAAATAGATAACCATTAAATTATTATATGATCGGCAACAATAACTCTCGAAGGATTGTCGGCACCACGGTTAATATCCGTAATGACTTCTCGATTGCGATATATCTATTAATATTATTGAATTGTGGAGACCACCCGATGTGAATGCAGGCAACTTAGTATAAAAAATATATATATATATAATTTTTTTTTTTATTTATAGTAATACAACAAAATCAAATAATAAATGTTGCGTTCGTTACGAAACGAATGAAAAAAAAATTTTGTATTCTGTAGTGGACGTATTCGAAATCATATATTTTGCGTGTACCTATCTTGGACCGCTTTCACATGGATCGGTATAGCCAAAGCCGGCCAGAGATAGGTGCAAACGGTGCGCTGCACAAGGTCCCGCGCTTTCAAAAGCCCAACGCCACTGACTTATAATAACACTAATTATGACGATAATATCAGCAAAGCTATAAAACATTTAAAGACATAATACAAATATCATACTATTATAACCATATTCTAATAAGCCACCTAGCAATCCCGTTCAAAGAAAGTGAATTCCTTCGCAATTTGTCTTTGATACGACTATTCCTTACTGTATATCTGGGGAATAATGCAGATGATTCTTTTTTTAAGATTTGCTTTATTTCTAACAGTTAAACATATTTAAGTGTATTTATTTTACAGTATATTGTGATTGCGCGCAACGGTCAGATACCTTCTGGGGTACTGAAATTTGCCCATAAAACGCATGTTGTGATTGCGCGCAACGGAAGGATTAAGGCAATTAAGGCAGGTACAAAAATTTTTAGAAAACTTATCTAACATTAGGGTATATAAATAAATTCTTAGAACGATACGATTCCAATATCTGTTTTCTTAATAACATTTTGTAAATTCTTATTGGTTGAAAACAGTATAAATACAGGAATCAAATATTAAATATATAGTATTTCGAAAATGGAGTTTATGTTAAGTGAACGTGGCAGCAAATTAATTGTAGTTATTAATTTTACATTTCGTAAAGATGTACGTGAGGTGTACGAACAAATTATGTAAAGCATCTATTTCTGAATCTGCGAGATTTCCTCCAGAGATGTGGGCTTCATGTAGCCAAAGTCGAGAACGGACCACCAACGCCTGTGAATCTTTTCATAGCCATTTTAATAAAAGATTTTATTCTCCGCATCCTAATATTTTTGTATTTTTAAATGAATTAATGAATGTTCAAGTAGGAACTTATGTGCAATTGAATAGCTTGCATTTACAAAAAAATATTAAAAATATTAATTATGAAAGAAAATTAAAATATGTATGTTGCGCGCAATCACAGCATACCTTTTTAAAGACGTGCGCGCAATTGCATGATGGGATTAGGACAGCCGCTTGAGAACCCTGACCGCTGCGCGCAATTGCAGCCTGCCCTTATTTTATATGCCTTTACAAGCCCTAAACTTCACATTTGGCATCAAGAGCAATATTTTAGTCTCTTGGTATATTTTTTACGAAATTTAAGAAAAAAGTCGTCTCAGTTATCCATTTAATTATTAACTAGCTTACTACGTGGAAAAAATATGTATTCGACTCTTAGTAGGTATATAAAGCAATTATTTCAGTTATTTAATTTTTTAAGAATTTTTTGTGTGAAATGTTAATTTTATTTAAATGTTGTACACTCTCACAAAACGATTTCTTCGTTCAAAGATTACAAATTTTGTTTTGTTTTGTTTTGTTTTTTGTTTTTTTAATCAAAAAATTTTTCTTTGTGTCAAAGAAAATTTTTTTGATTAAAAAAATATTTTGTTGAATTTTTTTTTAGTGGCCAAAGAAATATTTCTCGTTAACCAAAAAAATTATTTTTTTGGTTCAAAGAAAAAAAAAATTCGAAATAGATTTTTAATCTTTGCACAAAGAAATCGTTTTGAGAGTCTACAATATCAATATTTAAATAAAATTAACAGTCAGCATTTTTCTTTTTGTTGTTCGCTAATTCCTTTTGTTGTTGAATTATCTTTTTTGCTGTTTGATATTTGCTTTTTGGCCTTCCAAATCGTACTATTGTGCTGACCATAATAATATCCAGTCTATACCAATCACGAATGATTCTCGAGGCACTACGGGCAAACTTAGCATGCACCACTGATGACCGGTGTATGACATTCGAAGGGTTAATTATTTTTTATAGAATTGTCTATTATCCAACAATGATACGTAGTTGCTACATTTTATGATAATATTTTATTAACTTTTTAATGTCTAATATTATATTCCACCACGTCTAAATTTTTATAAGCTAGTCTTTTTAGTTCAATAAACCCAGAAACAAGTGAAATATTAGTTTAATTAATCGAAATAACTCATTTATAATCTAAAAATACTAGTAGATAAAGATCCGCGACTGTCCGTACTCCAACAAGTGGTATTACTCATTAGACTAATCATTTTACATTGTTTCATTAGTATTATTGCCCACTGAAGAATTTTTGTCATCTCTTCTCTGTCTCCTTTGTATACAGTCTGTTTCAGAGAAATAAAACATACAAATTTTAACGTGAGAGAAAATGGCCAGGATCACAGTTTGCTTATTTTTTATGTAGCCTATACATACATATATAAAAAAAAACTGTAACGAGACCGTGTCTGCAGATGGAATATTTTTTTTTTTAAATTGTACTCGTACTGATGTAGATAGTTATCGATTTAAATATCGAAACGGTGATTTGGATGGATTTTGATGAAATTTAATGTGATGATAATGGTTCAACGAATAGGATACTTTTATTGTGAGAAAATATCTTATTTCTACGGGAAAATACAAAAACCATATTGCGCGTGTGCACTCATCACACGAAAACTATTGAACGAATTTTGGTGAAAGATCTGGTGTTAACATATTTACCTAAGTCAACATATAAAATACTTTTTATTGTGGGAAAATATCTCCTTTTGTCGGGAAAATACTAAAACCATTTCGACTATGTGCACACAAAAACTATCGAATAGATTTTGAGAAATTTGGTGTGGTGATAACTTATTACCAACGTCAAGACTAACGATACTTTTTATTGCAGGGGAGTGTCTCATTCACATGAGATAATACAAAACATTTTGGAGCACGTGCACCCATCACGCAAAAACTACTGAACGGGTCTTTTGACGAAATTGGGTATATTTGTTATCTGGAACAATACTGTTTATTGTAGGAAAATATCTCAGTCCAATGTTTACAGCTAGTAGTATTTAATTTTAAAATAGTATTTTAAAATAGTAAAAGGTTTTTCTAAATATTATTTGCATTAGTAGATTAGTTAGAAATTTAAGTTTAAATTAATATTTACTTACATTAGATATTACAATAAATCTGCTGCTTCTAATTACTATTTATTTAAAAACATTATTTTGTGGTTATACCATTTCACTTTATTAAATTTCTAATAAAAACAAAATAAAACAATTTATTTTGGTTACAACAAATATCTATCCCATCTTAAAATTTCTTGGCTGAAACATCCTGTATAATATTTTAATGAATTACACTAAAACGTTTATTTTTAAAATGATTATGACCAAATTTAAGATTTCATAGCCAGATGCGTATATTATACGCAACTGTATAACATGCCGTTAATATATTATTAACAGGAAACATCAATTAAAACAATTAAAAGGTATTTTTGTCACAATTATATATATATATTCCTAAAGCAACACAATAATTAAATAATATACTATGTAAGAAAAATGTTTCTAACAGATAAATTATGTGCAACAGACAGAGAAAGGATAAAAAAATAAACATGTATATATTTTAAATATTATTTTTATTGTTAGAAGTGTTTGTCTTCGTACGTTGTAGTTGTTAAGTAATAATAATAAGTAGGTATAGTATAAATTATGACTTGCTTGAAATGATTTTTGAGTGAGTATAGCTACACGACATGACACGCGGACACAATTCAAATTCGGTAGCTTCGGTGCTTTCAAGATATCTAAACGTGGTTGGTAGGGTACAGGCGGATTGCCATTTTGGTGTTTTCAAAATTGATCGGAGTTTTAAAAAAAGGGTTTACGTTTTTAAGGGCTGAATCTCAGTAACAGTTAGTTCACTGTTTTCTTTAGTCGAATATATATATATATATATATATATATATATATATACATATATATATATATATATATATATATATATATATATATATATATATATATATATATATATATATATATTTTTTTTTTTTTCCACTACAGCAATCGGTTGCCCGCGTCTATATCTACAACCCTTATTTGCACAATTTTTCGATTAAATTAACGGTTTAGCTACAATAAAATGTAGTCAAGTGCGTGTTAGACACGCATAAAGGCAGGATTTTGTAGTACAGTAGCAAAAATTCCAGATAAAATATTTTTTGCATTTACTTAAAACGTTGGAGGCCATGCATCAAGTTAAACTGACTAACTGTGACACAACGCTGCACCGTGTCAACAATTTTATAATAAGTGTACTAATTGGGAGTTCCGTCATAGTAGGGCATGATCGTCTACGCGTTAATATTAAAATTAACCTATAACTTTTTAATAATCCCATGCGCACACGGAGGACTTTTATCACGGTGACATTTTTGTCACTTCTATCTGTTATATGTATTAGAAATAGAGCTAACTCTATTATCTGCTTCTAACCCACAAATTAAATAGGAGTGACAAAAATGTTACGGTACCTAACAAAAGTTCTGCGTGTGCGCGTGGGTTAATAAGAGTATACAAACCTTTTACCTTGTACATAAGTTAAAAAAAAAATTTACGAAAATACCAAACATTTGCCGATCCCATCCATAAAATGCAGGGCTGGGAACTATTTAAAATGATTTCATTTCAAATATGTATTTAAAATATAAAATGGCATTTTGTATTTTCTATTTTAAATAAGTTGGTTCAAACCATTTTCCATTTCGTATTTAAAATGAAAATTTGAATCAATTTTACATTTAAAATGAAAATGCATGCATACACAAGTTGATTCAATTGATTCAAATTTTCTATAACTTGAATTGCAATGTCACTTAAGTTAAATTTACTACTAAAGCTGCAGTTCTCTTAAATCAAACTGTTCGGACTCAAGTTCTGTGGCATTATCTTTAAGACACGTCGATAAGAAATGTTTTGGTATTTCGAGTAGATGATTTTTATATGAATTATATGTAATTTAGAAGTCGCAGTTGTAGCGTACTCAAGGTTTGAATATATTAAAGCTGAATTAAATTTTACAATATTTTTGAGTAACAATATTTCAAGAGTTAAATTTCGTTTTTATATCATGCAAACTATAAAATTTTCTCAAAAGACTGCCCTTATTTTATTTTAGTACGTTTGACATTTTCTTAACTTTTTTTTTATTAATACAAAAATTCATAGAATAAATTTAAAATAAAAAAAAGCATTTTGCATTTTATAATCCATTTTAAATAGCTATTTTCAATTTCTATTTTAAATATGTTTGGCAAAACCATTAACCATTTGGTATTTTAAATGTATTTTTGGAAACCATTTTCCATTTCCTATTTTAAATGGTTTTCATGAACCCTTTTTCTGAGCCCTGATAAAATGTTACCGAACTTTCCATTTTTGTTTTCCGTTTTTTAGAATGCCCACCTTTATACACTATACACATTACCGTAGACAAGTTTGAATCAGGACAGGCGGATGAATAGGGACAAAACGAAAAATGTTATTTATGAGCTTATTTTAAAAATACTAGACTTAAAAAACATATATCTCCTTTAAACTATAGTAAAATAATTATTTGTTCGGGTAACAATAGTGACTAATTGTAAGTTTGAAGTTCGATAGAAAATTAAAAATTAGTTCAGATTGACGTCTTTAAACAGTACAACCTACTTTTTGTTTTTTAAAACTTTTTTTAAAATTATTTATTTTGGTGCTCTTAAGAATAAATATTGTTTTTTAATTGAAAATTTAGTTATTTTGAAACATATCTGAGAAACGAAGACTGCAAACTTTTAGTTGTTTTTGTTTTTTTAAGAAGAAATAATAAGGACTAATAAACTTGACATTTAGGCTAAGTTGGAGGTTAATAGGGATGGAAAAGGTGTGAATAGAGACAATAGGTTAATAGGGACGTTATATCAAGTATAAAGAGACGAAAGTGGGGTGATTAAAGCTGGATGAAGGATGTATTGGAACATAGAACAGAGTACTTTCAAGGTCATCAAGTCGTTCGATATTTTTATAAACACATTCAGCATAACATTTTTATACTTTATAAACTTTAGATTTTACATTTATTTCTACAAAAAATCATGAATTATTATTTCTTTTTTGAACATATAAATACAAAAAATTCGAAATTATGTTATATTTGAATTTCAGTTTTGGTCAGCCCTACGGGCCGGGCCGTCCCAATTCATCCTTTTATCGTCTCTTGATCCCAATTTTTCATAGAGAAAAAATTATATGATTTTTGTTATTTTTTCAAAAAACACTATATTTTCAAATTTTTTTGGATACTGTGATAAAGTGACAATCCTCGCGTAAATTTTTAATATATTAAAAATTAGGCACTAAAAAAAAAAATACAAGAAAATACGGTGTGAAGTCTGAATTCGTTCATATTCACTCTTATCTACGGTATACGTTGTATTCTACAAAAATATACGCGTTGTATACTATGTATCCTATGTATTTCTACATTGTATACTACGTTTTTTCAGTTTTTTCACAACTTCCACCTTTAATTCATCTCAGTAAACACAAAATTTTAGTTTTACACCTCATATCTGGATTGTAGGACTTATTTATAAGGTTCAAGTTGAAATTTATACTTTATTACACTAATTTGAAAAAATTACACTAATTTATACTTTATTACACTAATTTGAAGTGGTTACTAAATAAGTAACCACTTTAGTAAATTTTTCTTAAAGAAAACCATTAATATATGGAGTGTAGATACCAGGAGCACTATCTCTGCATCAAAAAGTGTCCACAGAAAAGCGTAAATAGTGGCGGCGCTATTGTGGCAAAAGGGTAAATTTGAGAAGTAAACAAAGAAAAAAGACATCCGCGTTGTTAGGGCGCACTTTTAAAAAATAAAACATAAAATCTGTAAACAATAATAGAATATGTAAATAAAGTCTTTTAAAATTTTATTTTTAAACGTCTAATAATTATGCATTAAATATTAGGGAAATAAAGTGATCCCGACATAAGTTAAAAATTGTTATTTGAACAAATATTTTCACTACACAAACCTTCACCATAATTATTTTTTTATTATTTCCAAATATTTATAAAACTCAACACAATAAAATCACTAATAGATATTAAAAGTTCACGATAATTATAAATTACTTTCAACTTGTTCCACAGCAATTTTTTGTAGGATATATTTACTATATTATTTTGGATAACACAACAACGTACAGCATATGGAGGGTAGATATCAGGAGGACTATCTTGGCCGGAAAACAATAGAAAAATAATTCAAAAAGTGTCCTGTTATAAGTACTAAGTAAAAGTTCAAAAACTCGCCAGAATAGCGCTAGAGTAGCAAAAGAGTATAGTGATTTTTTTGTGTTGACTTTTATAAAAATTTTTAAAATAATAAAACTATTATATGTAACAAAATTATAATAAAAAATACCCCTGTCGCAGCATTTGCATAACATAGCGAATTTCGAAATATTGGGCACTGGCGGATCTCATCTATGACCTGTATCCATTTAAAATAATTCAGCTTTCTAAGAGTGAAAATATTTTCAAAATCAGTTGAGTAGTTAATTTTTGGCGCTTTTTCGCAAAAGGTGTTTAGCTAAACTAGTTTAGCTTTCTAAAAGTAAAAGAATTTTCAAAATCGGCTAGGTAATTTATTTTTGGTATATTTGGGACCCAAGACCCCGAACGGACTTTGTACAGCATAGTGCTATCCACCTAAAATAAGTTAGTTCTCTAACAATGAGAAAATATTGAGAATCGGTTCAGTAGCTTATTTCAATTCTATATAACAGGGGTGGCCATAACGTGGCTCGCGAGTCGATGTTGTGTGGCTCTTTAATGCTTCTCGAAAATTTGTTTTGATAGGTCTATTTGAAATAAGAAAAAAATCTAAAATTTCTCGGAAAAAATCAAATAACGATTTTTTTAACGAGCCTAGCCTTAGACGAGTCTACCGATATTAAAGATAAACCACAGTTAGCAATATTTGTGAGATATGTATCAATATTTGTTAGCAATATTTGTGAGATATGTATGCTCTTAGACCTAGTTGCATTGAAGGATACTACTTGTGGTTATGACATTAAAGAAGCCCTGGTTGATGTTTAAAAAAAAAATAATAATTAGTGCCTATCGAGAATATCGGCAGCATTGCTACCGACGCGACGGTGCACCGTCAATGACAAGGAACAAACAAAGGTTTATTGGGCTTTTAAATGCTGACAAATCATATCCTCATTTTGTACGCGTACATTGTATCATTTACAGAGAACACCTAGCAGCAAAATATTTCCAATACCCACAAGTTATGCAAGTAGTTTTTAAAATTGTAAACTACATTCGTTCAAGTGCTAAAACACACAGACAATTCAAATCCTTCATAGAAGAGCTGGATAATGACGACCTTCCTGATGATGTATCTTAGTATTCTTGGCAGATTTTTTCAGTTGCTTGAACCCATTAAACAATTTATGCAAGAAAAGGGAAACTGTTTCCCTGAACTTGGTGATCTACAGTGGTTGTTAGATTTAAGTTTTTTTTATAGATGTTTAGTATTTGTAGCAGCTGAACATGTCACTACAAGGTAGGGAAAAGCTTATTTATGATTTAGCACACAGAGTGTATTTAGCTTTCATAACAAATTGAGGCTTTTTTAGAGAGATCTTGAAACCAAAACGTTCGCTCATTTCAAATGTTTAAAGAAAACTTCTGAAAACCTTATTGACGATGACGTCCAGATCTAAACAAAAGGTTATTAATTGATCGGTCTTGCTGAAGAAATCAATGACAGATTCACTGATTTGAGAAAACTGAAACCTTCTTTTTCCTTCCTAGACAACCCTTTTGCTGTTGCTGTTGTAAGTGACGGCTGTCCCCTTTCATATCCAATAACAAAGTATATAGCAGCAATAGAGTTAGTAATACTTGAACTGCAAGAAGACGAAGCGTTAAAAGGACTGAAAAAAATTGGCGGTTCCACTATTGATTTTGGAAAAACGTTCCAGCACAGAAATATCCATTAGCAAAAGAATTTGCTAAGAGACTTATTTCAATTTTTGTAACTACTTATGCCTATGAGTCTTTGTATTCAATAATGAAGCTTATTAAATCCAATGATCGATCTGAACTAATTGATTAACACTTAACTGAACTCGTGCGAACGGCGCTTACCAGCTATAAGCCAGATTTCAAACAGCTCGCGGCCAAAATGAACACAAGAAAAAGTACATCTCAAAATTAAGTTTTAGGTGCCTCGGTGCATGTACTAACTAAAACAAAGTATGTTTACATATTACATAAATTTTTCATGCTCAGTCATAAATATTCTTAGTTTCATAAAAATGTAAAAAGTGTGTTAATTGTGTGAACCATCAATCTCAGAAAGGTTTGGCTCGCTCCGAATCGGCTTCATGGGTTTGCGGCTCCCAAAGGTAAAGTTAGTGGCCAGCCCTGCTATATAATATAGGATATTTTATCTTTCTAACAGTAAAACTATTTTTAAAACCCGTTTTTAAAACTCTGGCCGACCTCATACAACATATAAGCTAAATCCATCTAAAATAGTTTAGCTCTCTAACAGTGAAAAAATTTTCAAAATCGGTCGGTTAGTTTATTGTTGACATTTCTGGGTCCCATGGACCTTGGCGGACCCTATATTACGTATTCTATATCTATCTAAAATAGCTTAGCTCTTTGACAGTGAAAAAATTTTCAAAATCGGTCGCTTATTTCATTTTTGACACTTCTAGATCCAATGGACCTTAGCGGACCTTGCATGAGGTAATCTATATCTTTCTGAAATAGTTTAGCTCTCTAACAGTGAAAAAATTTCCAAATCGGTCAGTTAGTTTATTTTTAACACTTTTGGGTCCCATGGACCCTGGCGGACCTTACTTTACGTAATCTATTATATATCTGTCTAAAATATCTAAAATAGCTTAGATCTTTGACAGTGAAAAAATTTTCAAAATCGATCTAGTTCTTTAAGATTTTTTTCCTGGCATATAAACATTATTATTATGTTATCTTTCTATAATATTTAATAATATTATATCATGACATTACCTTCATTATATTGTTCATTCAAAATTCAATAAAAAAAAATTAAAAAAATCTTCATTACACATGCTTAAAATATCTGGTTAATTTTAATTTAAAAAAATGAGACAGAGATAATTATGGTATTTATAATACATAGATTTTTAATAACTACCGTTTGTTTTACATACAAAAAAATGAAGTTTTTGTATATGTTATAAGCAACTGAGATAGAAATATAAATTACTTATTACAATGACAAAGAGAGCAAAATAAGGCAAAAGTGAAAATTAAGATTTTCTCGAAAACTACTTAACATAGAAAGAAAATTATAAGAACATTTTCTTCATAATTTTTTTTTCCTTTTCAACGATGTAAAAATCGAACTGTCTTATGATAGGATCGAATGATAAAAATGGCCAGAAAACCTACTTCTGGGCATCCGACGTGTCTGGCTAACGAACTTAGCCAATTTTAGTTTCAAATATTATCGAGTGCTTGTGAGACACTACTACGTATGACACACTTTTGTTTGCATTTCAACACACGCAGTATTGATATGTTCACTAATCGTTCAGCTAAACTGAAACTTTAAGCACTCGATTTCTTTGGTATAGTATAACCAAAAACCACATGTAAATTAAAAATCACAAAGTGATTGAAAAAATTATCCGGATCGGCCGGGAATCGAACCCAGTATCTCCTGGTAACTAGCCAGGTGTGCTGACCTCTACACCAACGATCCCATGCTTCTCTACGCCACGATACTGAAAAAGAATGCTGATATATATATATATATATATATATATATATATATATATATATATATATATATATATATATATATATATATATCACTTTTGCACAAATGGTGCAAAAGTGAACCAAAGATCATTATGATTATTTTATTCTAAAATAGGCTTCTAAGATAAATTAAGTTTATAACTTTATGTATCAATAAATGTACTTTTCAGTTGTATAGATATTGTTTTGATTGTAAGATTGTATAAATACACTAGCGGAAATAATTAAAGGATCAAAAAAGAATTCCAAATTTTTAGTGATTTTTCGAATGGTTGTATCTTCGTGAAAAATGGTTTCTAGTTTACAGATCTTGCGATAAAAAAATTTTCAAAGCAACGTGTTTCGCTCAATCCTAACAAGTACACTGAAAAAAGAATTTCCGAAATTTTTCCGGTTTCTTTTCTTGGTCCACGGACTTGGAAAAAAATTTTCCGACTTAATCACCATATGGACCGGATTACTTGTTCATTCAGCTTTAATTTGCTTTTTTTTAGACCTTTATACGACTACTTCTCGCTGAGATATCGGACTTTGAATGGAAAAGGATCGTTTCGCTTTTGACCATCGATATCTCAGCAACCAATGATCACACAGAAAATTGAAGATGTGTTTCGAAAACTCGAATAAATTCTCTACAAAGATTAGCCATTATTTTTTCAGAAAAAATTTTTTTGCATACTCTACATGAATTTGAAAAATCAAGAAAAAAAGAGCTTTTGGGGGCTTTTTGGAAAATCAAGCGCTGAAATAAAAATTTCGAGAAAACCACTGATGTTAAGTGTGCCTTTTATAGCTCAATATACCCACAAAAACCCCACCGAGTTTCAATTGAATCCATCCGGCCGTTTTTTTGTTTCATTCGATTGAATTTTTGAAAAAACTAATGGATCATTTTTTTTACTCTCACACGTTGCTTTGAAAATTTTTTTATCGTAAGATCTGAAAACTAGAAACTTCCAGCTTTAAATTGCTTTGCTTACGACTCCGATACGACCATTTTTCACGAAGATACAGCCTTTGGAAATTCACTAAAAATTGGGAATTTTTTTTTGATCCTTTAATTATTTCCGCTAGTATATATATATACCTGCGTTGCGTAAAAACTAGTTCACAAATTAGAGTAATAAAAAGTAAATTAGTGATGAGTCTCCAATATGTCTCTATATAGTGCTGCCTACTGGAATAAAATTAAATTATAGGTACAATATATGTTTGGAAGGACCAGATTTTTATTTAGATGTTATTTTATCTTTCGTTTTTTTTATTATTCATCGATATTTTTGTAATTACATAGGTAAATAAATTTATGTAAATTAAAGTTGGACTGCGTAACCATGGCAAGTCACCGAGTGCGTGTTCACTTAAGCATAGAGCCAAAACTATATTAAAATTTGATTTATTACTAATGATATAAAAATAACAGAATGACAGTTTACCTTTTCCATTAACATGGTTCAATAAAAATAAGGTTAGGTATTATTTCTTGATCGTATCAAATTTTCTTGTAGAAAAATCTTACATCTATCATTCATAAAATATTTTCCTACAATTTCCAATATAATAAAGATCATTTTGCGGTTCAACAAATATACATTCAACCTACCCTCTTTCAAAAATTATTATAAATCGACTGACTGTAGATGAGAAATAAGATTACCTCCATTTTCTATTTCTCTTATGGCTATTGTTTTTTTTTTTTATGTATTTAAATAACTTATGCTTTTTATGTTTACTTAATAACAATTTTGAGTAAATTACCTTTTTAAATTTACATCTGCTTCGAATATTGTTAGATCTCTATTTATTTATAACATTATACAGGTTGTTCCACAAGTTGGTTTACAAGAAAATTATGTTCTTTTTTGCTCCCACATGGGTAAGCGTAACGATCCAATTCAGAAAAAAAATTATTTCCCATAGAACATAAAGATCTATAAACACAATTGATTAGATTCCCATTTAGTTGGCAATAATGAATTCAAATATTATCAAAACACCATTGGCGGAAAGCAAAATTTTCGTAAGTTACATTATGACTGTATTTTATTTTTGAATTTCCTGCTATGCTTCATTTAATGCAACGTGGCCAAATTTTAGGTAACTAAATCTTTTATTGTTAGCCGAAGAACTTTTTTTTTAAACGTTTTGTTATTTATTTTCCAGCGTTGTACTCGTATATGTTACAGGTAAAGTTAAGAGTATAGGTGAACCGAGGTTTACTCTAATTAAACTAACAATAAAATTATCCAAGTCTAATGTCTGAAATACGATTAAAATAAATTCAGACTATGCCTGTATAAACGTAGGTTTATCCGATACTGACTGGGTAATGTTGGGTTAATGGCGATAAAAATGAAGATTTGGACAGTTAATGATGATTTAAATCGTTTGTTCATAAAACATAAAATGTTATGCAATTAATCACTTGAACTTGAACAATTGACTGAATTTTTTAGGTGTCAGTAGTTTAACTAATTCTAAATCGATAAAACCAAAGAAATCAGAAATTAATGTTTTTTAATGATTGTACATCGTTTCCGTATTTTAACAATAAAATTAAATTAATACCCTTTTTTTATCTCTCCAAGGATTCAAGCAGCACTAAACTCCTTGTTTACGCTGGTACAAAATTCTAACTAAAATATTATGTTTCTAACGAATTCGTTATTCTAACGAATAACGAATGCGGACTAAATCTAACGATATCGAAAACCGAACAAAAGATTAAAGACACTTTTACCTTAATCTTTGTTAACGGCTGGTCCCACCGTTTCCATTTCCAGTAAAAGTGTTCTCTCTGGTAAAAGGTGTAAAAATGGAAAAAAGGAAGTCTTTGGTGCGAATTACACTTACTATTTAAGCACACATTAACCGAAATAAATTAAGAATAATGGCACTGAATTTTACTTATTAATATAATTATATAATATTTTAATTTGAACTAAACAAACACATCTGTATTGCTCACGGCGGTTTTTGTATTACAGCTATTTATATATTTTTTATACTCAATTATAACTTGATTGTTAAGTTGGATGTTGACGCCTACGAAGAGCTTCCTACTATTATTTTTTTTAGATACTCAGCTTATTTTTGGGTGATGTCACCGGTGTAAACATGCCCCCCTAAACATGTTTACACAGTACCAGGGATGAGTTTACAAATTTCTAAAATGAAAAAAATTAAGGGTAATAACTGTAAAAAACACAAATAAATATGTGAATCGGTTTTACTAATAAAGAAAAATAATAATAATAATAAAATATAAAACTTCAAATACTAAAAAGCATAAAATAAAGAAAAATTGACAATTAGTATACAATTAGGGTAAGTGCGGGAGAGATGCCGCGTCGGAAGAGACGCCGCAGTAGCCACAGTTAGTCCGTTGATCGATAGATAGCTGTATATGGTAATTTATTTAAGCTGTATATGGTAACATTTATGATTAGTCCATCAGTTTAGTAATTATCCAACTTTTTATTATTGAAAAGTAAGTTTTTTAACATATTTTATCAGGCATATAATTCATTAGAATTTAAGAATGTATATTTCATTATTTTAATGAAAATAAGTTTTGTTATTAATTTAGGTATATTCTAAAAGTACTGTATAAAATTTTAGGTTGAAATTCCGCACTATGCTTGCTATAGCAACATGCGGCATCTATCCCAACAAAAAGGAGAGATGCCGCATTTAAAGTTGGTATAGATGCCGCATCATATTACATATTAAAAACATAGATTTATATACCTTAATTATGCAATTTTTTTTGGACAGTAAATTATGCCACGTAAATATAAAAGATCCATTAATGGATCAGGAGGAGCTCTCATATTAGTGAAGATAATGAAAATAATGAGGATTGCCTGTATATTGAATGTTTTGAAAAGTACTCAGAAACAAAAAAAAAAGTTGACTGGTTAAGATGTATAAAGTGCCAAAAATGGTTACAAATGGTCTTCATCATGTATGAAGATATGTGTAAAATGCAAAATTTTTAATATGAATTATGCGGGGTCTCTCCTTCTTTGATGCGGCATCTCTCCCATAGGTGTGGGAGAGACGCCGCTTTACAGGCTCTACAAAAATGTTAATCATGAATCCTTTATGACTCAAAATTTAAAATTATTTATAAATAGTTTTAAAGAACAATGTTTACATTTAGGTACTGTGTACCAAATTGCAAATCAATTAAGTACATACTTTAAGAATTATCAAGTGTTTTCAAAATGTGCGGCATCTCTCCCGCATTCACCCTAGTATGAAATAATGGGCTGGGTTTACACATCGGCTAGAATGCCACATTCAAAATTGCTTTCATAGTTCACGCATACAAGAAAAATTGAATCAGTTTCAATAAACCTACAGTTATCATGTGTCTATTTCTTACACTATATGCATTGTATTTAGTATGCACCAGGTTTAGAATTGCTGAATCTTTTCAAGCAGTATATACAAGCACAGTTTCCATCGTCATTTTCAATATCCAATTCACATGAACCGTCATCTTTTGTTTTTATAATTTTTACTTTTTTGTGTTTTTATCTTTTCAGAGCAAAACAATTTTTTAGTTCCGTTTTTTTCTTATGCTTGAAAATATCTTCTTTTTATCGTTTCTACCTAATTTTACGAGTTCTTTTTCTTGAATCTGCTTTCTTAAATGGTCACACATCTTCTGGCGTTGAAAAAACCTAATACTAGATCTTTCAGCGATGGGTCCGATGAGATGGAGCACATTCTGAAGAAAGCGTTGATAAATTCACAAATAAAACACGATTTAAAGAATGTGTAAACTTGCCCCTTCGGCATATTTCCAACAAAGTAGGGGAGACAGGGGCATGTACTAACAGATTTTACTTTTTTATATATTAAACGGAAATGAAACTAGTTAGCGATTTTTTTTGTAAACGTTATGAAGCATCAACTCTATCTATAATTTTTGATAAAAAAAAACTTACATATCCCTTGTACTTTCTATGGAAAAACCCATTTTCTTAAAAAATGTGTTTGTTAATACTTACCCCACTTTTGGGGCAAGTTTTAACAACGTTGGGGCAAGTATTAACATTAGAGTTTTAATAAGATTTTGATATAAGGAAATTAATTTGACATAGAAAATTCTTATTTTAGATTTATCTTTACTTAATTAGTTAAAGTTAATCATTACTTTATTTTTTTTCTGAGGCAATAGTTAGTCAGTCCTTATTAAGTAGCAAATTACGTCACTTTGACCTTGATAACGAAACAAAAATTGGTAAATTTTCAGTCTTCAATAGACAACCACAATCGTTTAATATCTTCTATATTAAAAAATATTTACTTATTAAAAAATTAGTCTTCGTCTTATTTAACATTATTATAATTCTTGAAATATATGATAACTCAGATCAAGCAAAACTCTTCCTTTGCTTCACTGCAGAAAAGATATGAAAATTAAAACCATATAAATTTAACATTCACATTGGTACACACACATATACCTGAAATTTTATATTTAGACAATTACGTCACAAATTAGTTCAACCCTTCAAAATGACGTCATATAGATTTTAAACCAATAACTGAATACAAAATTTTTAATACTCCTTAAAAATACTCCTTCTCGATTTAACATTACGGGTTAGAAAAAGATAATATAATAATATAATCCAACCTAATTAAACAAAAGCAACTGAAATATTAATGATAATAATATAAAGAGGCGACTTACGTCGTTACCTATTTGTAACCACACTCCAGAAGAAGACGTAATTATAATGAGTTGTCTGTCAAATGTTACTCTTAATAAGATTTTCAAATTTGTTTAATTTGTACAGTAAGGCTCAACGTAATGGTAAACTAGTAATTAGATTTTACCGTGCAAATGGTTTAAATAGTTATAAATTATAGCTATTTAATGACAAACAAATCAACCAAACTTTTCAATCTTATACCTAAACTTTTTCTATCAATACCAACTCACTCATATTTTATTTTAAAAATGCCTACTTTTTTAGCTTATCGTACTTTTTAACTTGACCTAGTAGTGTACTTTTAAATAGTTTTAGAAATCAGTTTACTTATTGCAATTCAAATGTTTGATGAATTTCTGCAAGGAAAATTCAGCTACTACACCATATCTCACCAGGTCACCATAAAAAACGCTTTTATATTCTCCAGCCGCCATATTGAAATCACTGTTGTGTGAGGACAATTTTTAAGCAACACCAATTTTTTACAGCAGGGTGTCCCGTTCAGAAAGAATATCCTATATATATATATATATATATATATATATATATATATATATATATATATATATATATATATGTACCGGCCCATAATTACATAGTTTGCCGTGCATAAAATTAATTATAAATTAATAATATTTGTATGCTGGGAGAATAATCTTGGTAACAGATAACAGAGAAAAATACATGATTTTGGATTGACAATCGGATTATTATTTCTCTTATTAAATATCGATAATACGGAGTCAAGCACACGCAACATAATTATATATATATATATATATATATATATATATATATATATATACATATATATATATATATATATATATATATATATATATATATATATATATATATATATATATATATATATATATATATATATATATATATATATATGGGCCGCAGTGACGGGGGGGATGGTGGGCAAAGGGGTCCCGACTCCCCGAAAATTACGTAAATTTTTCTTCCATTCATTTTATTCATATTAAACTGTTTACTGGTATTTTTCATTTGAAAATCGAATTTTCGGAGACGAAACTTTATGATAATATTTTACAATGTCATCGGAGAATTGCGTTATCAAAAAGTTGGGTTGTTTAAATTTTTGTTGGACCTCTCGGTAGATTTGTAGTTGTTGCGCCCCTTTATTATATATATATATATATATATATATATATATATATATATATATATATATATATATATATATATATATATATATATATATATATATAAATTTTGGTGAATCGGCATCATTTTCGGATTGTGGCAACCTCCAAATAAAATTCTATCATAGTCCCAAGCTCAAGTCTTACCATGACAGTGACAGTCGTAGCTGAATTTTCTTTCCAGTCGGAAATTCATTCAAACAATTGAAGATAGGAAGTAATGAAATAAAAATTTGAAATATATTTAGAAATACACTACCAGCTCAAGTGAGAAAGTACAATAAGCTAAAAAAAATAAATATTTTTAAAATCAATCAAAGGGTCTCGCCGGGTAAGCATTATGTGATTTCGGCCCAGCGGCTTTTTCGGCTATTCTTTTTCACGAATGTTGCTTATGGTGAGTAATGTTCGAAAATATAGGTATTAAACCTCTACCCCCTATATTGTTAGAGATATGGGGGTAACAACCCTTAAATTTAAAATTTTTTTTCCTCAAAACTATTGAAGATAATTAGATGAAATTAATAAAGAATGTTGACATAAAGTAGCTTTATATTATAGAATTTTTTTACATTCGTATGACGTTATTTACTAGATTAAAATAATAATTGAATTTTTGAGGATGCATGTTTTAGATCAACCCCTTGAGTGACACCTACCAAAAAAATATATGTTATTTGGCTCTAACATAGTTATCGTGTGTAGAAATTTCAGCAAGGTCAGATTGGTGGAAGGTGTATTAAAAAAATATAAATTTAGGTTAAGTAACAATAAGACACCCCTTCGAAAAAAATCAGGGTTGTGATTTCGGTGAGTGACTATGGTATTTCTTTGCATTTTTCGACTCTGAGTGCGAATCTGGAATCAAGAAAATTCTTATACCCCTAAAATTTTTGTATAGAGCCACAAATATCCCTTAAGTAGGTGTAAAGTTATGAATATCAATATCATTATTACAGAAAGGAATATAAACAGGCATTTTACAATCCTCGTGCCCTTATATTATTGCCAAGGGCTCCACCAAGGTGATTTTAATGGATAGGATCATCATTCTAGAATTTGGATTGATCCATGTCTTTAAACTTTAAATAATTTATTTAGCTATCTTCTAGTAAAAATACTCATTCTAAAAATTCATCATTAAAAAGCATTACTAAAGTTAGGCACTATATTGATTGGTGAGCCGGATTAAAAACAACAGGTGGGTCAGGTCTGGCCCAGCGACCGTAGTTTTCTGACGTCTGGTTTAGAAGATTAATGGAAAAATTAATTTATTTTGTTATTAGACCTTGTACTAACGAAAACTAAAAGCGATTCAAAAAAATCATTTCATAAATAAAAGTTAATTGACCTTAATTTTTAAGGTATACAAAGTTTAATTACCATATTTAATAAAAATAATATTGTTAGTAACCCTTCCATTATCACTGGAAAGCTTTGATATTAAAAGTCCACAAAATCAAATATGGCAGTTCATATTACTTATTGTAATAGACCGTGGTTTTGGAAAAGAGACATCAACGCCGATTTACATATGAATTTTATAATACGGGACAGGTTAAACTTATCATTGCGTATGAAATAATAAGGCCCTTAAAACCGCCAGAAAATTAAATTTATTTCCAAAAACTTTTAAAAAACAATCAATAAATTCCAAGTACATATCTTTGTTTCTTACAAAATGCAGTGTATTACAAATCTATAAATACATATAATAAAACTATAAATGGACCGAGGGCCGTGGAGAAAAATAGTGGGCCCCGGGAATAAACTACATTCTTTTAAAAAAATCCTCCCAAGAAAATAAGTTATGAGCAAAAAAACCTTTCTTCCTTGGCCCTCTATCGGCAGTTACGGGCCCCCCACCCCTCAAGGCCGGGGCCCGGGGCTAGAACCCCAGTTTCCCCACCCTCTCGTCGGGCCTGAATGAACCGTGTCTGTATGTACATGGAATATTTTTGGAAAATTGTACTGATATTATAGACAGTTATTAATTTAGATACCAAAACAGCGATATTTAAATTTTGACCTGTCCGTCTGTCTGTGCACGCACCATGCAAAAACTACTAGGAGGATTTTGATGAAATCTGATTGATTTTAAAAATATTTATTTTTTTAGCTTATTGTACTTTCTCACTTGAGCTGGTAGTGTATTTCTAAATATATTTCAAATTTTTATTTCATTACTTCCTATCTTCAATTGTTTGAATGAATTTCCGACTGGAAAGAAAATTCAGCTACTACTGTCACTGTCATGGTAAGACTATGGGACTATGACAGAATTTAACGGTTGCCATAATCCGAAAATGATGCCGATTCACCAAAATTTATATATATATATATATATATATATATATATATATATATATATATATATATATATATATATATATATATATATATATATATATATATATAATAAAGGGGCGCAACAACTACAAATCTACCGAGAGGTCCAACAAGAATTTAAACAACCCAACTTTTTGATAACGCAATTCTCCGATAACATTGTAAAATATTATCGTAAAGTTTCGTCTCCGAAAATTCGATTTTCAAATGAAAAATACCAGTAAACAGTTTAATATGAATAAAATGAATGGAAGGAAAATTTACGTAATTTTCGGGGAGTCGGGACCCCTTTGCCCACCCTCCCCCCCTCGGTTTCTGCGGCCCATATATATATATATATATATATATATATATATGGGCCGCAGAAACCGAGGGGGGTTATATATATATATATATATATATATATATATATATATATATATATATATATATATATATATATAGGACATTCTTTCTGAACGGGACACCCTGCTTTCAAAAATTGGTGTTGCTTAAAATAGATCTGCAATATCTCAAATTAAAGGTTATGGACTCTATTTTTCAAATATGCGTGGCAAAATTGTCCTCACACAACAGTGATTTCAATATGGCGGCTGGAGAATATAAAAGCGTTTTTTATGGTGACCTGGTGAGATATGGTGTAGTAGCTGAATTTTCCTTGCAGAAATTCATCAAACATTTGAATTGCAATAAGTAAACTGATTTCTAAAACTATTTAAAAGTACACTACTAGGTCAAGTTAAAAAGTACGATAAGCTAAAAAAGTAGGCATTTTTAAAATAAAATATGAGTGAGTTGGTATTGATAGAAAAAGTTTAGGTATAAGATTGAAAAGTTTGGTTGATTTGTTTGTCATTAAATAGCTATAATTTATAACTATTTAAACCATTTGCACGGTGAAATCTAATTACTAGTTTACCATTACGTTGAGCCTTACTGTACAAAATTAAACAAATTTGAAGATCTTATTAAGAGTAACATTTGACAGACAACTCATTATAATTACGTCTTCTTCTGGAGTGTGGTTACAAATAGGTAACGACGTAAGTCGCCTTTTTATATTATTATCATTAATATTTCAGTTGCTTTTGTTTAATTAGGTTGGATTATATTATTATATTATCTTTTTCTAACTCGTAATGTTAAATCGAGAAGGAGTATTTTTAAGGAGTATTAAAAATTTTGTATTCAGTTATTGGTTTAAAATCTATATGACGTCATTTTGAAGGGTTGAACTAATTTGTTACGTAATTGTCTAAATACATTACTTCGGGTTTACATGCAAATATATTTGGCAATGTCACGAAAAAAATTTTGGTAACCTCGAAGCATGAAAATGACAATATTTGGATTTTGAAATTGGGATGAATACAAAAACCTCCTTATAGGGAAGTTAAAAACATAGTCTTTGTTGCATAAAATTTAAACGAGGTAAATGTTAACATGTTAATACTTACCATATGCATTTTGTTAATACTTGCCCCGAAGGTAAATTTTTTACAAATTTAAATTTTTAAAAAGAATACGTTGATAATGCGGTAAAATTTAAAAAAATACAATACCAGATGGAATATGCTACCATTTGAAATAAATTTAGTCTCTTTTAGGTATACAATCATGCTTCAAATCAAAAAACCGTCGACTTAAAAATGTTCTTTTACCTAATAAAATCTACCCCTTACTCACAATTTTGTTTTGCGGCAACTGGCCGAAGACTGATTGGTCACAACGTGTCCGTGGTCATCTACTGATAACAGCAACCGGACGTATTTAATTTTTTCGTCCGTAGTTTGGCGGAAAATGGCCTGTTAATACTTACCCCCGTTAATACTAGCCCCTGTCTTCCCTACCTATAATCTATAAATTTTTTTAATGAGATTAGCATTTAACAAACTATCTTAAAATTGCCGTAAAAGAACGGCCTAACAAGATAATCCATTATGAATTGTAAAGATCTAATAGTATAATTACTATTCACACTAACATAGTAGTGTAAAAATTTACTCATTTAAAAAAAATCACAAATTCGGCTCTACGTTGTTTGTTACTAATAGTGCTGGTTGCAAACTTACGTACTTGCAAAAGGCAGTCTCAGTAACTTGTTTGGCCTGACAAGTGCCCCGGTCCGATCAACGGTTTGGGAGCTATAAGGATTGTATAAACTGTACCAAACTTGCCCCGGTCTACTCTGATAGAAAAAATAAAGATCATGAATCTAAAAGAAAGAAAAGATAAATGGATTTTGCATCTAAAAGGAGATGACAGAATATAGTTTCCATAACTAGAAATCGGATACAAAGTGGATTATGTACCTACTGAAAAGAGGAAAGAAAATTATGTATCTAGAAAGGACGAAATTATAACGTTAGAAATCCTAATATCTCGTGGGAAATTGCAATAATTAGCAAATCCTCAAACTTATTGAGGATCGTAACAAAAATATGTTAGCAAATACGTTTAACTAAAAACCGATTTTAACGTTCCTTTTATTAAATACTAGCTGTTACCCGCGGCTTCGCAAGCGTGAATTTTATAATTTAGTAAAGGTAATTCCTTTTAGGAAGTTTGCTAAAATATTTTGCCCCTATTTTTTTTATCATAAGCTGAAATGATAAACTTTATTTATTGGTAAGCTCACTCATCAATCCCCTTTACTTTTAATTTCTCCCTTTATCTAGTTGTCTAGGAACAATTGAAAATTTCCAGAAACTAATTGGTGATTTCTTCAAGCATATAACATAGATTAAAAATCTAAAGTAAGCCTATTAAGAAGGTGTCAACGAATTTGGTATAGAAATAAAAGTATTGATTTAAAATACCTACTCAAATTTTATATATTTTTAAAATACCTTGTATTTTGTAGACTTTAATTAAATATCCCCCCTATTCCTATTGGAAAATTTAAATCCCTAGGCCTACATCCCCTATAAGTCTGTTTGCATGTATTCATTAATTTATTTTGACCTCCTTTGACTATGATCTCCAGTTTCATTCGTTTAAAATTATCCTAATTGTGAGTAAAGCTACTTTAAGTCAGTTATTCCAAAACAAATCGGGCAAATTTAATTTTAAATAAATTCTTTAAAGTATTTCGCTTCACTCGCCAACCATATTAATATATCTAACTTTTACACTTTGAGATCTTTCCATAGATTCCCATACTGATGTTTTTAAAATTAATTCAATTTTAGATCAACTATTTTCATGAATATATCACCCCCCCCCCCCCAAAAAAAAAAAAATATTGTGATAATTTTGACTGAGAATGTTGCCGATGTTGAGATGATGAAGCCCCTAAGGAATAAAATAATGTTTCACTGAAATCTTTCCCGCGGTTTTTGTATCATCTGTGCCCATAGAAAACCTAACTGATAATTTTATTATACTGGGGGTGCCGGCCGGATGTATAGATACGATTTACATGTTAATTTTTAACATTGGATTCCCATAAGGAAAAGGTTATGTCAGTGCTTTGGATAAAACATATTTCTATTTTCCGGAATTTTCTTTTATAAGCTAACTTTTTTCCACCAAATTATCTGCACTATTTCTTCAACAGAATATTTTTTTGGTATTTTTATTATTTTAATATTTATTTTCAAGAAAATAAAAAAATGCCTTTTTGAATTTACAGCAGATGACACAAATATTTATTACGTAAAAATGTGAATTGCTTGAAAATTGCGACATTCATTTCTTTATTTTACTACATTATTATTGTTAAAGCCATAGTAACAGTAGTTATAATATTAAATTAGTATTATTAGCTTGTTCAAAGCACTCTTGTGACATAACTTTTTTCTTATGGGAATCCAATGTTAAAAATTAACATGTAAATCGTATGTTTACATCCAAATGGGGCACCGGATATAAATTCTATGTAACTTCCAAAATATAAGTTTTAGATATTCGAATATCTTATAGTAATAGATAGACTTTACATTCTTCTACATAATTATGATAAAACATACAGGTGATTCATTTTAAAAAAAAAAGTTGCACATTATACAAAAAAAAATTTAAAAAATGCTTTATGTGACCACCCTGTATCAAGTCGAAAAGTTGAAATGTCACTGTTACATAGAATATTAGTAACAATTTCAAGCGAATTCAAATTTGCTGTCAAAAACACTTCAAATAACAAATTTGGTGTCACCTTTCGGTATAACCGGAAATGGCAGCAAGTTAAAAATATTCTATGGTATTCCATATTCGTATACAATAAATAAATACTTTACTTTGCAAAATACCACTTTTATTTTCGAAACAATATTGTCACAGTTTCAAAAATAAAAGTAGTATTTTGCAAAGTAAAGTGTTTTTTTATTATTTAAAAATATTTTATTTAAAATCTTGATAAATGAAAACTTATATAACCAAATTTTCAAAAATCTAACTTATTTAGAAGACCATGGACTTCTAACGAAGATTCTATTTGAATCATCCTGTACATAACCATTTGGGAGATTACATTAAAGTGTTACAAAGATTGATCGGGAGATCAATATCTATATTCCCTGTAAATTTCAACTCAATGACTTTAATAGTTCTTGAGTTAAATCGGTCCGTACAAACAAACAGACAGACAGACAAAAATTGTTTAAAGTTATATTTGGTATATATGTCGAATTAGCTAACTGAAAAACATACTAATACCTAAAAATTCGAAAATCACAGACGGACCCTTCTATTTTATTTATAGGTATTGATACTTTCCCTTTGACTAGTTTGCTAAGTTGATTATCACTGTTGAGTTTTTTTTAACACCCTGAGGATTTGTTCGGTGGTATAATTAAATTGGTGACACATCTATTCCCTATGCCAACAATTTGAATGGATACATCAAGAATGGTAGTGGATTAGATTTTATCATGAAAATATGCTGAGAGTTTATGAATCAGCTGTATCGTTTAGCTGGAAAATATTTCTATGACCATTCTAATGCTATCTATATACATACATATAATATGTACTACTGAATTGCTTTTGTAAATATTTCAGGTTTCATTCGATAAAAATAACATTATAAAATCAATACAGCTTTCTTTCTCGTTTCTAGCTGCACTTTTATTTGCTTTTGCAAAAATGTTTATCCATTTTCAAGCGAAGAAAAATGAAAACAATATTTTTGTTTTTTTTTATCATATTTCGAATAAAACTCTGATAAATTTTTGATAAACAAACAAAAATAACACTGAATTGTTATTATTATATAAATTCATATTTAGTATATAATGGAAACGTAATTTTATCACAAAATAAAAAAAAAAAACGCCGTAGCAGCGGAGCCCCATTACGGAAGTCGAATTTTTCCTTTCATCTTCGGTATTGAATGTCTACAAGCGAAATGTTATTGAAAGTCCACAAGCGATTTGTCATTTTGGTGGTTTCAAAACTGATGATAAGTGTCCGGTTGATCGGGGCTTTAAAAAAAGGTTTTAAGTTTTAAGGGCTGGATCTCAGTAAATTTCAATTTTGTACCGATTGCAGTTAGCAGGAAAAAAGCCAACAGAATTTGTACGAGGGCATTCCTACCCATGTTGAGAAGCCAATTGCCTTTGTGTTTTACTTTTAAATATTAAAAGAGGAACTTAAATAGTAAACTGGAAGGCCTTTATGAAAATATTTTTTCTTTCCAAAAAAATCCAAAATTTTTATTTTATGAATAATAAAAATCCAAAATTCTTAATTTATAAATAAACAGTGACTTTAATAACATTTTTAAATTACTTAATATGTATGTACTTCATTTGTTATAAAAGTAAGTTCATTTTTTTAAATTTTTTTAAAATTACTATTGGCCTACTTGTATTTAGAGTAAAAATAATGCATTTAAGACACCATTTAACAGTACCATTGAATTCCGATGTAAAAATGGGAGAAGTGGGGGGAAAAGTAATGTGGAATCCCTAAAAGGCACTAGCTGGATACCAACTCAATACAGTTACAAAATCTCAGCCCTCCAGGTTTCCTTAGAGAGTCTCTAGACGTGTCAGAAAACAAGCAAAAAAATTAAGGAAATATTGGCGTAAAAATCGTGGGGGTAAGGATTAAAAGTTGAAACCTCCAAAAAGCAGTGTCTGGTTAGTAGCTTAACCTGTACACAAAATTTCAGCCCTCTAGGTTTATTTGGGGAGATTTTAACCACAACGAAACTGTTAAAAAACAAGAAAAATCATGTTCTTTTTGGTTTAAAAATGGTAGG
This sequence comes from Brachynemurus nebulosus, assembly GCA_035578155.1. Lineage (NCBI taxonomy): Eukaryota > Metazoa > Arthropoda > Insecta > Neuroptera > Myrmeleontidae > Brachynemurus > Brachynemurus nebulosus. Next base: position 129,305,861 of record JAPWDM010000001.1, on the reverse strand, counting down.
GGTAAACTTAATCCGAGTCCACAATTTCTGCCCTCTAGGTTTATTTGGGTCACCTGTGCGAGTGGTACAAACTTCGAAAATGTCAAAAAAGCATGAAATTGTTGCTTAAAATTGAGGAAGGTGGGGGCAAAATATTAAAACCTCCAGAAAGCACAACCTAGGTACGAACTTTATCAACACACCAAATTTCAATCCTCTGCGTTAATTCTGCGGGACTGTGGGCGCGTTAGATACAGCAAAAATCATTTTTCCCCTCTAGTCCCTCCAAATCATCCTAGGACGCTGAATTTTAGATATGTTGTAGGTAATTGACCAAAACATTATCTCCAACCGGTTTGGAAAAGTTTTATTTTTTGTTGCCCCCCACCACTCCCCTAAAAGTTGGGTGGGATCCAAAATTTACCCAAAATTTGACCCACTCTGATATTATAAGTTGGCGGGAATATATATATATATATATATATATATATATATATATATATATATATATATATATATATATATGTATATATACATATATACGTATATATATAATATATACTCTTGCCTCTCGCCGTTCTTATCGTATAGTCTGTATAAGTCTAATTTTTTCAGTTGAAAAATTCGACTAAAAAGTTGCTTTTCGTAATTTATGAACAAAAATGTTTATTTATTTTCGTATTGTTTGTAATCGCAAAATATTGTAAAGTAAAGACGGGAGTTTTTGGACACATATCCAGGGCCGACATTACCCTAGGTGCCGCCCTAGGACTCCATGAAAAATGCCGCTTCATTACTTAAATCCAGGAACGTAAAGACACGGGCCTTTGGGAAATAATTACATTTTTTATAAACTTTTTCCTAAAAAAATAAGTGACACACAAGTCTCTACGTTCTCAAATTCCAAATTTTGCCGTGCCTGAAAATTTGTCACCTTGAGCACTAACCCCTAGTGCTTCTAGTGTAAATCTAGCACTGTACATATCTTTTGTATATATGTTTGTATAGGTATAAAATGTAAACAGTATTATGAAATTGTTGAAAACAAAGGTGAAGAAGTTAGGTCTGATTAAGTAAATATTCACTTTGTGCTTAAATATTTCCAGGGATTTTAGTACATTCATTTTGTCCTCTTTTTGTAATATATGTCATTCTTAAGGTTTTTTTTTTTAGTTGATGGTGACTTTCAAGAGGTATTTCGTGAAAGTTGAGTCCTGTACCTTCTTTAATCGCAAAGCTCTGAAGTGTTCCCTCTTAAGGAAAATCTGATATAAGGAAATAAAATTGAGAAAATCTAAGAAATAAGGTTTTTATTCTTATTGTTAGTAAAATATAATTAAGAAAAGATTATATATTTACCTCCGCAGGAACACAGATTTACTGCCTTCAGTAAAGCTGTTGGCTTCACTGCCTCGCCTATTGTCGAAATGTTTCATCATCCAGATATATCTCGACAATGAAATTTCAGCCACGGCAACAGAACTATTTCTGGCCTGACAAATAAAATATTATTGTGTGGATTAATTAAAACTGGGGATAATGTAATTCAGTTTTTCCAAGTCCCATTTATCGGAATATATCACTAGGACATGAAAATTTATGTTTTAAAGAGTGTTTGCCTTTTATTAGCATCCAATTGATGGCACGTTCAACTCATCATTAGCATCGGAAATTGTGATTTGAAATTCAATTAAGTGGCGGTTTTTGCTCCATTTAATCATTTATTGTCAATTTTACTAAAAAATTAGAACACTTAAATATTTATGTACCCACTAAAAATAATGACACTAAATGTGTGTCATCCATTATGAAAAGGAAAATGAAAAAAAAGTATATCAATAGAATAAAATATTTCTATCAGTAAAAGTATGCACATCAGACAGGTGAGAAAGATACTAAACCTAGATATAAGCTCATATAAAATCAGAAAGTTGGGAGTAGAGAAAGTATTTTAGTAAAGGACGAAAACAATAGTGGTGAAGAACGGATGTGGCAGAAATAGATAATAGTCGAAATACGGAGTTGGGGTAATGTAGTATATAATATTTGTGATGAAAGTAGAATGCCAAGGAGTAGGTATTGTAGAAAGGTACGAAGAATCAATAGAAACAAAAAGTAAAACGTAGGAAGAGTGAAGAAATGGAGTATCCACGTTAAAACGAACATTCAAAATTGGAAACTGAAGAGTTAAACCAAGTATATATTTTATTCTCCGCAATTTTACCTATATACAATAATATTTTTATTTTAATGTTTGTCAAAACTAATATGAAAGTAAAAACATCGACTTATTCCAAAATAATTTATAAGTGGTTCAAGAATTTATTAATGCTTTTCACGCTATGTAACTTACTATTTTTGTAGTAAGGCTACTCAGAGTAGGCGAAAGGTGTTCAGGAGGGGCAATTGCCTGGAGCTTGAGTCTAAAAAGGGGGCTCAAAGGAAGTGAATAAGCATTTTTTTGCCCACCAATTGTATTTCTACATTGCGCTACATGAGCACTGTAATCACACACACTCAAAACTATTGTTTGAGAAAGTAAGAAAACACAAAAAGTGAATTTTGTTTATTTCCTTTCACCGTGATTATACATAGTTTCGCACATTTTTTGAGTAACTAAACAAAATACTTAATCTTATTCTCTTGCAGTCTTACCTGGTGACTCCCTGGTACGTTATTATACGAAACATTGCTTATGTTTGCATCTTTCTAGTCTAAAATTAAAGTTAGTGACTTAAGCCTTAATAATTAACGTGTTGAGAAGCTCACATGGCGCATTCTAATAAGAATTTTCGAAGTTATTTCAAACGATTCTGTAAAATAGAGAGCTCGTTAATATTAATAAATTTGGAAATTTTTATACGTTTTATAGGTAAATAAACTTTTTTGTTCTTATCCCAAAGATAAGAAAAAGTTAATAATTTTATTGTAACTGTTATTTTCCCGATGTCTCTCTTCAAAATCATTCTTTTCCGATTTCCTTACACGATGAGTAAGTATATATAATGAAATATAACTGGCCATTATATTTATTAGATGGGAGGAATAACATTCAGTTGTTTACTATATCAGGGTAAATATAAATATTTGTATGTATACATAACATACACAAAATAGTAAATACCTATATAGAAAAAAGATTTAAGTGACGAAATACATAAAGCAGGTTTGTTAAATTTTTTTAAAGTTCACCCTAATTCTAATCTAATAAGTCTTATTTTAAGACAATTAAGTGAGTAACCCTATAAAATTGCAATGGGTTGATGGAGAACGTGCCACGTATTTTAATGGGTTAAATTGGGTATATTTAAGCAATCATACCGTTGCCCTGGAAGCCTTACATTGACTCGGCTGAGGGAAATTGCGTATCGGTTACCGTGGTAGTAGCAGAATACTTGTGAATGGAAAGACGGAATATTAAGAATTACTTGCCTAGGAATGCTGTCGTGTTTTTAATTAACTAGTTGATAGCTCTTCAATTCAAATTGATTTTTTGCAACAGATTTAAGTCGTAGACAATAATAATTAATTAAAACAATTTTTTCAGAGTCAGTAATGTAATAGATTGCCTGCTGTGAAAATATCGGTGCTTTATTATGGCCAATTTTATTTTATACCTATTGGACTTGCCAGATAACCACAAACCTTCCATTTGGTGGAGCAATTGAATTTTTCTGTTTGCAAGTGACAAGAGACGATGCAAAGGGTGTGCGAAGTGTGCGATCGCACTCTACTTCGCGTCCCTTTAGCCCTCACACCACCAAGAGCAAGTAAAACTTGATGACAGTTGATGATTCTTTTTTGCCCATTGCCTATGTTTTAGGAAGAAATTTCACGAAAAAGAAATGAAGGGGCCACGCAAAAGAAATCTTGCTCACTTTCAGTTTTAGATTTGTATCGCCTCTGCAGTCTACAAGTGACGGCTGGTCGCCTAACTTAATTCCGAAGGACCATATGATAGAATGAATAATATAAAGGACATAGAAACTTTCATCTATTTACTTAAAGATCATGCAAACTGTACTAAAATAATTTGACTCTGATTTTAATTGTCGCTATGATTCAACAAAATCAGCCCACATATTTTTTATTTAATAGTTCACACGGTATGTGAAACAGATGTAATAATAAAATATTCGTCTATTGGTTCAGTGTAGTTTATAACTGTTCGGGGGAAACTACCTGTACAAACTCATCTATACAATAGGATAGGGTAGAGCGGTAGACAGATCATAGACTCATCGGTATTGCACAGTATCCTCGATCACCTCGGCCATTTATCTTTATCTAGCATCTCTTTATATTGGTGCAACATAATATAATATATGGTTTATACCATAAACGTATCTATTATATCTATCTGGCCATATCTCTCACTTCTATTTACCTATATATTACATTTATTGTAAAGGGTGTTTTATGAACAACGGGTATGATCTAAAAAGGAATAAAAGTAACTAAACTTATGTATCAAAAAGTAATGAATTTCCTTATGTGGCCAAAATAATCTTTACGTTGCTGTCAGAGATAGGGAATTTGCCTGTGAATTTTTTTTATAATTTATACTATACAACATTGTTTTTCAACCTTTTTTATGGCGCGACCCCCCTAGTATGAAAAAATATTTCGCGACCCCCTAAAATAGGAAAATATTTCGCAGCCTCCTCTGCTATTTCCAACTTTTATTTTATTTTATGTTATAAATATTGAATCCGTTTGTCATATTTTCAGTTAGGTGTCAATTAAATATATACGTCACAAAGAATGTTAAACAGGCATATTTTAATATCGACATCGAAGTTGACGACTTATAGTAGACGTGACTTGTGTGAGCGAGATATAGCGCGATATGATGAGCGCTGCGTGGAGCATCAGGCGAGTAGAGGATGGCACTTTTGAATTCTTTGAATTGTGAATTCGCTTTGAATTGTGTTTAAATTTATTGAATTGACTTGTTTGTTTAGTAGTTGCTCACTGTTTTTTATTGTTTAATATCCAAAATTCTGTGCTCATGGTAATTATTGAAAATGAACGAATTTCTGGAAAGACATGCACAACCGTCAACTTCAAGTTCCAATGAGAGTAATGAAACAAAAGCAAAGAAAAAGCGTCTACATAACGACAATTATTTAAAACTCCGATTTACTGTTATTGAAAATAAGCCACAGTTATTTATTTTAAAATTTTATGAAGCAAAAGTATAAAACCATCACATTAATGTAACCTGTAATTAACCTTTTCTTTATTAAATATTATATAATTAATTAGAGTGGTTTTATTGTGAAAGTAACTGCGACCCCCTAAAAAGGCTTCGCGACCACCTGTTGAAAAACACTGCTATACAATATAGAACTTTTTACTTATTATAACTCTTGTAGCGGATATTCATTTGAAACATTATTGTTTACAACTAAACGTTTCTTGAAGTGTTACCTAACAAAAACCAAACTACAAAATTGAATCCAGCAGTTAAAGACGTTACATGAGTGAACTGGAGATTTTTCTCCATAATGAAGTCAATGAAATCAATATAAAACGCGAGTCCGACATAGGCGTTTTCTTCGAACAGGCTTATGGTGAGTATCATGGAAATTTTCAAGCAGCAACCACATCATTAAAAAAACTTTTTCTTTATTTACTCGTACATTAGTTTTACAAAGCTGACTATGCAAAAAATATTAATTTTTCGCTAAATAGGATCAGTTTTCAAAAAAAAAAAAAAAAAAATAGATAAATAAATAAATAAATAAAAAAAATAAACGAAAATTGATGAAAAAATTGTTTATAAAAAATTTATTTGTTGATCTGTTTCAAAAATCCTATGTGCTGTCCTAGACAATCGATCTAAAAAGCTACAGGAAAAAATTTCAAGTCAGCCGAATGAAAAATACTGGAATTATCTAATCAATCGTTTTGAAAAAGGTAGTTTCCAGAAAAAAGCATCTAAAGTGTCTAAACTTCCTTATCGTTCTGTGTGTTTATACCTACCAACCTATCACTAACACCATCATGTGAGTTATTTCCTAACCTGTAGTGAAAAATAGATACCGACCAGAAGGACCTCAAAATATTACGCGCAGCGGAAAGACATCTTTAAACGTTTTGAAGTGTTCGAAAAAAATTTTTTTTTGTAAAATGATCGAACACCTTAAGAGTGTTTAATTTCTTAGTTTAAGGGAAGGTTTGCTTGAGAGTCCTTAAAAATTATGTATTTTTTTGGAATTTCTTTCTCAAAGACGGAAGCAAATATCAATTTCAAATTTTGTACACATATTTATTAAGTATTAAACTATAAAAAAAAATTTTCCAAGGACAAATGTAAAAAATTGTTCATTTTATAGATAGTGCAGTGTGACGATCCGAAAATTCGATGCCTTGTTGGTTGACATCATAGCGCCGGTAATAAACCACTGAAATCCAAAAACAAAAAAGATTTATAAAATATATAAAGAGTACCGGCACCTACACCTATAATATCAACAAATTGCTGAAAGAAAAAAAATGGCGGATGTATGAACTTTTGATTACGATTTTTGTTTTATTTTTCGCTCTTTAAAGTAAAATAAATAAAATAAAAAATATTAAAAGTGTTTTAGGTATAGGTGCCGGAGAATTGAATTATCTTTAAAATAAAAAATTTTAAAAAAGGATCCATCGAATAGTTTTTGAGTTATCGTATCAACAATTTCCAAAAATGTGGTTCCGAGATATTACAAAATATATATAAAGAAACGTATTTTCAAAATTTTATATTTAATACTCATTATTGCGTGAACTACGTTTTTTGAGTTTTTTTTTTTATAGAATGCTGGATTCGGTTAATGCGCAAAAATTTTTTTTAAAAACTATTTTTAGCAAAATCACTTTGGGAACATATTTTACACATAATTAGCTACCAATTTCTGCAAAAAAAAAAATCGATTTTTTTTAATGACGCTCAAGTAAACCTCCCCTTAATGAAACTGAAACACGCTGACAGTTTATAAATGCGGTGTACTTAAATTGTCGCTAATTACTGGCTATTGGCTTTGGGAATTCGAGCTGATTATCATTGGAAGACACCGCCGCACAAAATTCAAGAAATTTATCGGAGATCGGTTTGTACCTTCAACCCACTGAAATTCGATAAATTTCTTAAAAAGAAACTTAAATTTTTTGTACGGTGAATCAATTTATAATTTATAAGTTTCATCGACGTAGTTTTAATTGGGATTTCAAGAGTTTAATGATTTCGTTTTAACCAATTACCCAATGATTTAGGAACCGGATATTCAGGACCCCAATAATTAGAGTTGAATTCCAGAAAAACAATTGTTTTTCTGGAATTCAACTCTAATTATTGGGGTCCTGAATATCCGGTTCCTAAATCATTGGGTAACTGGTTAAAACGAAATCATTTATAAGTTTCTCTTAAAATTCTTATACATTTTCGTTACATGTGTTCAGCTGGCTCGACACGGAATAAATGATTGTGAAAGCAAACGTAGATTTCTTTCACTGTTTCACCTCAGAATCTGATTAGTTAACTCTATTAAAAAGAAACCAATTAAATAACTATGAACCAATAAATAAAACCGAATCTTACTTTACACAGTTTGTTTAGTACTTTTCTTTTCTTTTGAGACTCTTAAATATTAGATATTTTGCATTTTTTTTATTATTTCCAAAATTTATAACAAAATATACGAATTTTATAACGAACTATGTATATAACAAAAATTTTTTTGTTATATACATAGTTCATTTCATTATCTAGGTACATGGTTCGACACCGAGTTTTAATCAAGGTACGTTTTAGATTTTGATAATTTTAAACAGTAATTAAAAATGTATAGAAAAATAGTAGTGTTAACTATTTTTAGCGGAACGAGGTATGTAAATACTAAATATATAACAGCCAAATTGGATTATTAAATCATAGTGATAATAAACTAGGTATTTATAATATTTAATCCATGCGAATAAATCAAAATATTATTTTAAATGTCAGCAAAATCAATTAGCACCATTATAATTTAATGGAAATATAATTCAAAACGATTATATAAAATAATAATAGAGAATTTGTTGAAATAATAATACGTATTATGTACAAATTGATGGGTACTGCATTATAAATTCAAGCATAAATAATGTTTTTATTAAAAATTTGGAGTAAATAGTACGAAATAACTTTTGGGTGAAGTTGGGGACTTTTAATCAACGTATTATAAATAGCTAATCGACTAATTTTTTATATCAGAGGTTAAAAATTATAAGAAATTAGGACATTTTAACCTTTATTTGAACTATTAGATGAAGAACCACCGTGTTTTTCACTGAAAAGTCTTCTATCAGCTGAAATATTATATGCAGACTCTTGGACACGTATTGGAGTTAAAATTATATATATCTAGCGAAAATCACGCTGAACAACTTTAGTCCCATAAAAGCTTGTCATTTGTCCAAAATTTTTCAACAAATATCGACGATTTAGTATAAAGAAATGTTCTTATGACAGTTCCTTGTTTAGTAAAAAAAAGGTACTCGAGCGTCTCCTTCATCAAACGTACTGTTTTCCAGATACCTATATGTCTAAAAACGAAGAAGTAAGAGCTACCGATTTACTACCGTACAATTTGATGGCAAAAAAAATTAGATTTTAAACAATTAAACCACAACAACTTATCTACTTTTTGGAACCGAAACAAGACGTATATAGTAGACTAACATTTACTCGCGGCTTCGCCCGCGTGGCAGTAGAAGGGCTGAGTGGGTTTTAGCACACACTATGTCATCAGAAGTAGGGGCACGTATTGACCCAAGGGGTCCCCATACTTTTGACACGGCAGTGTACTACAAGATTAAGTACAGTACCGCGTCCAAAATGTGGGCACACCTTGAGTCAAGGTGTGCCAATACTTTTGACGATTCAGCCCTTCCACTCGTGGCTTTTGAAATTATGACATCAAGTTAAAACGTATAAAGTGTACTTTCAACGCGTCGCTGTTGAAAACTGTTTGTTTCCTCTGCAGAATTTTCTCACAGAAATAAAATATTTTCTCCGGGTAAAAACTAGACTATGTTAACAATATGCAAAGTTCGAATAAAATCAATGATCCTTCTTTTATTTAGTCTGAAATATATTTTCCCACGGGAATAAGACCTCATAGGATTCAGATATTTTCCCGGGGTAGAAAGTAATCTGTGTCGTTTTTTAGTCCCCTCTGTAAACAATATGCAATGTTTAAAATCAATTTTCCGTTTTCTTTTTTTTACAGTAAATTGTTGTTATTCCATTGTTTAGTTTTAAATACATTTTCTCTCGTGTATGAGATACCTTCTTTGGGTAAAAAGTAACCTATGTTTATCGCTGTATATCATTCTATCTGTTAACAATATGCCAAGTTCGGACAAACTTGGCATATTTTTTTATTTCATTTAAAATATATTTTGCTCCAGGAATGAAATTTCTCACGAGATTTAGATGTTTTCCCAGGGTCAAGGTGGCATGTGTTCTTTTTCATCCCCTCTGTTAACTATGTAGAAAGTTTGAAACCAGTAATCCGTTTTTTAATAATTAACTGTCATAACTGAATAGATTTTACCTCGGGAATGAAATATTTTCCCAGGCTAAAAATGGCCTAAACCTGTATCCGTCTCCCAGACTATATCTGTGCAGAGTTTTAAGTTCACTGGTTAAGACGTTTAGGCGTGAGAGCAAGCCAAACAAATAAACAACACAAAAATGATTTTCTGCTGGTGGAAGGCCATCCACAACTGACTACAAAGCTTTAAATTTCCAAATTAACAAACTGAGTTTTGACAGATCAACAAAACTTCTACATATTTATCGCTCTTTAAATTATAATAACAAAAAAATCACTGATGGTAATGATGATGAAGATGATTGATACCTTTAATAAAATTTAACTGAATAAATAAAAATCTTTTTAATATTGAATTCTTAAATAAACTATTCTATCAAAACTAAGCTTTCTTTTTCCTGTTTGTCCCCATTTATATTTTTAATTTTCAAATTACTTAATTATTAAGTTTTACTTTGCAAATATAGCAAATACTTCAATAGCAAATATGGAATACCATCAGTAACACTTACATATCTATTAAATTTAAAAAAATTTAATTTTTAACATTTTTTACATTTTTTACAGTTTTCTTTATCAAAACAAGTATGTGTAAATTACAAAATTTTTTACATGTAGAAAACTGTCTAATTTACCCGAAGTAAATTACACGCACAACTCTGATTTACACATTAAAAAATGAATATTTAACAATTTTAAGACCACCAGCATACCATATTATATCAGTTTTCACATTTCTAATTGTAAAAATGACAGACTTCCATTTAAAGTTTCTTCCCCTGTTTCCCCCGCTAAAGGATAAATTTTCAAAAGCACTGAAACTTTTGTTTTCAAGCCAGTAACCTAATACCATAATTTCATATTTCTAACTCAAAAGATTACGTTTTGCTATGAAAATTTTCATCTCTTATTTTACCCCCTTAGGGGATGAATTTTCAAAAATCCTTTCTTAGTGCTCACCTCCGTTAATATAAAAAGCCCCTATTCAAAATTTCACGTTTCTAAGCCCAGCGGTTTGGGCTGTGCGTTGATCAATCAGTCACTCAATCAGTCAGTCAGTTTTGATTTTTATATTATATTACAATTTAACCACGCGTTACTGTGGCTTAGTAGTTATAATTGATTGAATTAATTTTTCCTTATCATTTCAAACGATACATACTGCACAATGGGGTATATAACAGTAGCTGAAAAAATATCTATTTTGATTTTTAAATAATTGCTCGAGTTATAATGATACTGAATATTGCTTTTTTACAAGTTATTTCAGTCAAAAATATAAAAATTTTAATTAAATAAAATTACAAAATTTACGTTAAAAATGATGTAATTAAAAACATCAAGCAAAAGCAGCTTACGTCACAAGCTCGTTCGAATATGTAGGTATTATTATATTGTAGTTAGGAAAAAAACTGTTTACTTTTTTGGTAACTATGAAAGAAATTTTTCATTATTAATTTTCATTACTAGACCTACTACTACTACTCAATGTTTTAGAGCCAATGACGTCATACCATTTGACGTCACAGAAAGCATCGTTTTGGCGATCTTTTTAAAAACTAAAATTTTATCGGTGATTTTTATTAAAAATATAGTACAAAATAATTTAAAAATGTGTATTATGAGTTTAGTAATAAGTAATAAACACACTAAGATGGTTTTTAAAAATTTGTCAAATACCCCATTATGACACAATACACAATATTATTATAAAATGCTTGACATCGTGAACAGAAACAAATATGACGTGGAATAGAATGTATAATCTAGAAATCGAAACACAGCGCCATCTACCGAGTGTCTACACAACCTAGACGTCAAACGATGTTAGATTAAATTATAGATAAAATTTATAGAGCAATTCAATTATATATTCCAAAATACTGTGCAAAATCAATTATTTATAGCGCTTGACCCACCTCGCCCAATGACTAAAATAACTATCTTCGTATTTTATTAGCATGGCTAATTTCCGCACCGTAAAAACTGAGTATGGGTACCTATACCAGCAGTTTTAGAATTGTTTTTATTTTAGGCTCTTCAAGTCACCAAGGCCATGGGAAACCATTTTAACGTCACTTTGGTTTTCCACAGAGATATCAACAGTACTTGAGTAAAAATTGTCAAATTTCTTCAGCTTTTTAATTTGCCCCCTATTTGGTGTAACTGACGGACAATGTGACCACACGTATATTAGATTTGCTGAAGTGCCAACTGATGATAACTGGACAATCCAGTTGTTTATTTCTTATTCTACAATCTTAGTGGAAAGAAGGGTTTTGCGCTCTGTGAAGAGAGCGCAAAATGTATATTTGCCGAAGATTCTCGTTGCCGAACAACAAAGTACTACTATTCGCTTTAAAGCGGAAAAGTAATACTTTGTCGATCGCTCAATCTTTATTTAATTACAAATAGGGTAGGCGTTGTTTATATCTTCTATGGTAACAAATAAATAGATTCTAAAATTATTATTTTTATGGTAATTAAGTGAAATATTAATTTTATTAAATTTCAAAATAACTACAAAGTATTGATTAAAAATAATAAATAACTATAATTTATTAAAAAATAATAAGAATAAAAAATTTAAAAAAATCTATACATATATGACGGAATTATATAATAGTGACAGTGATTTCTCAAGTACACCTCCAGATATTTATGAAGCTCTAAAAATTATAACATTAACGTAAATATTAACGTCCATTATTATTTTTTCAAGTATCTTTTAAATAAATAATACATTTTATAAGATTGTAAAAAAAATTTTGTGTGTAATTCGAGCACAAAATGACATTCCTGCTCTCATAAGAATAACGCGCTGCGCCTGGCGGCGTCGCGCGTCAACATTCTCAATCGAGCGGCAATGTACCATTTTGTGCTCTTAATACACAAATAACTATTATTTTTCTCCAAATGCTTAGCAACAAATTGATTTGCATGATTTTTTTTATAAATTTTTCCACATATATCTGTATACAGTAATAAAAAATTGATATTTTGCGGTTTTTCGTAAATTTCTACGGTTAGACTAAAAATTTTCCGAATTTTATTGGAATTTTAAAACTACTTCGATAATACGAAACTGTATCTTTTACCAATCGGAGAATTTATTTACTAACCTAAAATTTCTTTGTACGTTTTAATATTACAACGTAATCACCAACCTAAATAATTGTATATAGTCTTCGTATCTATACATAATGTAGATATCCATACCATAGGGAGTAGGTAAACGTTGAATAAAAATGATGCTGTTCTTATAGCGTTTACTTTATAGGACCTTCCACCATCTACTGATATCTACAATGCAATAAAACCCCATATATTATAAATAGGGTTGTAGTAACAATGATTTATTATCCACAGTCAAAAATATTTTTATTCTTTCTTCTATATTCTGCTGTAATATGATTGAATTTAATATGAGTTTAATCGAAAAGAATTTTTTTGGGGAAGTTCCTCCTCTTATACCAAAGTAGGAACTGAAGCGGGGGTAATTATTACATTAAAATAAATTATATAAAACTAAATGCACAGCTACTTATATATATATATATATATATATATATATATATATATATATATATATATATATATATATATATATATATATATATATATATATATATATAAGGTTGGAGATTACGTTGTAATATTAAACCGTAGAAAGAAATTTTAGGTTAGTAAGTAAATTCTCCGATTGGTAAAAGATAAATTTCGTATTATCGAAGTAGTTTTAAAATTCCAATAAAATTAGAAGTTTAGTAGAAAAATGCTCAAATTTGAATGGAAGACACATGAATAGCGTTTTCATTTCCTATGTTAAATTTGGTGGCTGATTGATTTTATTAGTTCTAGTTTTATTTGATGGCATTAACTTAATTTAAGTACATCCTTACAAAAATTTCCTCTATGGACTTTTCATGATATATAAAATTAAAAAAAAAATGTTGTGACAACTTGTTTTTTTTTACGGATGTAAAAATTCTATAAAAAATTCAGAAGGAATAACAAACATTTCACCGGTAAGTATTTTTTCTGACATATATAAACAGAAATAATTTTGCTTTAATAAGCAAAATATCAAAAAATTCAAATATTCCGTATTATTATGATTTTGTTTCATTCAAAAAGACTGGTTTTGATTCGTATGAAAAATCAACGCCGTTTCTTTAAAAAAAATATTTACGTAAATACACGGTAAAAAAATTTGTGTTCTGGGTAAAAAAAAACCAGTGGTTAAAATTTTTGTGTTAAATAAATAACACAACCCTGCGTTAATGTAACATTTCGTGTTTGTGTTAGATGAAAATATTAACACAAATTTCGATTTAACTCAATAAAAATGTCAACCTGTTTTGAACAACAAAGAAGTTACACAATATTTGTGTAGAGCAAACGAATGTTATAAGTACATAAGTTAATTAGAATGTCTATCTGCCAAAATATATATAATAAAAAAGATGAGAGTAGTCCTTATTATTAAATCATGTAAGCTTACTTGAGATTGTATTATATAGTATACAATCTCGTAAGCTTACATGATTTTTTTGTAACTGAATCTGTAACAAAATAACCTTAAAATGTAAGAAAATTGTTTCATTTTTAAACGTTTAATAAAACTTTATTCGTGAATAACTAACAAAAATTATAATTTTTCGGTTTTGTTTAATAATAAGAACTACTCTCATCTTTTTTTTATTATACATATTTTGGTACATATATACGGAAACAAGTAAGAATTTTTACAAAGGATTGACTTACTTTGCGTTCTTTGAGTCCCATTTATTTATAATTATATATATGAAGAAAATCGTTATAATTTTTGACGATTTTCAAATATCTTAAGCTGCTAAGTAAAATATTGAATAAAAAAATTTAACAACTAACTGATAAATCTGAAAAATTAACACAAAATGTATGTCCACTTGTGTGTTAAATCATTGAGACAAATCTTGTGTAAAGATTTAACACATATGCTTTATGTTAGAATAACACAAAAAATTGAGTGGACCGTTCTGGACATGTGAAATGTGTTAATTTTAACACAAATTATTTTACTGTGTATATATGTGTACATTATTATATATTTATATGTTAAATAATAACTTAATATTTTGTTACATGGCAAGTATGTACAGTATGATATATAAACATATTTCAAGTGAATTATGTTGTTACAATATATCGTCTTTATATGTATGTTTTTAGTCGAATTTTCTCCGAAAAATTAGACTTATACAGTCTATACGATAAGAGCTGCGAGAGGCGAGAGTAGGGGCGCTATCCGTTTTCGTACCCGTAGAACACGAATATGTAGAAAAAAAAATGTCTGATATATATATATATATATATATATATATATATATATATATATATATATTTTCCCGCCACCTTTTAATTTGTGTAGAGCCCCCCTATGGAAGTTAAGAGATGAAATTTGGTAAATGGGGCTCATTTTCGAGGCACCTCATACTATCAAAGTGGGGTCAAATTTTGGGCAAATTTTTTTTCTGACCCGACATTTAAGGGGGTGGTGGGGGGCGGAAAAGCAATAAAACTTTTCCAAACCGATTTTAAATAATGTTTCGGTCAATTATCTACAACATATCCAAAATTCAGCTTCCTAGGATGATATGGTGGGAGTAGAGGGGGGAAAAACGATTTTTGCTGGATTTAACAGGCCCCCAGCCCCCCAGAATTAACGTAGAGGGTTGAAATTTGGTGTGTTGATAAAGTTCGTACCTAGGTTGTGCTTTTTGGAGGTTTTAATATTTTACCCCCACCCCCCTCATTTTTAAGCTACAATTTCATGCATTTTCGACGTTTTCGAAGTTTGTACTACTCGCACAGGTCACCCGAATAAACCTAGAGGGCTGAAATTTTGTATTCGGATTGAGTTAGTATCAAGGGGGTGCCTTTTGGGGGTCTCGACTTTTAACCCCTACCCCCACCATTTTTATACCCAAAAGAAAATGATTTTTCTTGTTTTTTAACAGTTTCGTTCGGGTCAAAATCTCCCCAAATAAACCTAGAGGGCTGAAATTTGGTGTACAGGTTAAGCTAATAGCCAGACACTGTTTTTTGAAGGTTTCAACTTTTAACCCTTACCCCCACGATTTTTACGCCAATATTTCCTTAATTTTTTTCCTTGTTTTCTAACACGTCTAGAGACTCCATAAGGAAACCTAGAGGGCTGAAATTTTGTACGTGTATTCAGTTAGTATCCAGCTAGTACCTTGTAGGGAGTCCACATCACTTTTCCCCCCACTTCTCCCATTTTTACATCGGAATTGAATGCTATTGTTAAATGTGTTTTAAAAGCATTATGTTTATTCTAAATACAAGTAGGCGAATAGTAATTTTAAAAAATTTAAAAAAAAGTGAACTTTCTTTTATGACAAATGAAATACATACATATTAAGTAATTTAAAAATGTTATTAAAGTCACTGTTTATTTATAAATTAGGAATTTTGGATTTTTAGTATTTATAAAATAGAAATTTTGGATTTTTTTGGAAAGAAAAAATATCTTTATAAAGGCCTTCCAGTTTACTAGTTAAGGTCCTTTTTTATTTAATATTTAAAACTAAAACATAAAGGCAATTAGCGGATAAAAATGGGCAGGAATGTCCTCGTACGAATTGTGTTGGTTTTTTTTCTGCTACCTGTTTTCGGCACAAAATTGAAATTTACTGGGATACAGCCCTTAAATACTTAAAACTAGAGATGAAACGGATAGTAGTTTGGCCGGATACCGGATACTGGATATTCGGCAAGCTTCAAGGCCGGATGGCCGGATATTCGGCAACCGAATATTCGGCCTATGACCGCTGTCTAATAGGACATAGGCTGGTGGAGAATCAGACTGAGGTCCTTGGAAAACGTGTATATTTCAGATGATTGCCTAGATGGCAAGTGAAGTGGGATACAATTCAAAATTAATGTAGGTATATATAGAGTCCCTATAATAAATAGAGTCGTGACATGTGTGCTGTACGCTGATTGGTTCTGACATTTTCTGTCCACAGTTTCCGTAAAATACATTAGAAATAAATTAAATATTAACAAAAATTATTTAGATGTTATATTCAAACTTTGTTTCTTTAATTATAAATAAATCGTATTTGTAAACTATTGTGGTATGATTTATCTTGTGTTAATGAGTTGAATTTCTTTTAATATTCGGTATTCGGCCGGATAGTGGGTTACTATCCGGTATTCGGCTGGATAGTAAAATTTGGCCGGATAGGCCGGATACCGAATAGTTGCCGGATATCCGTTTCATCTCTACTTAAAATCTTTTTTTAAAGCCTCGATCAGCCGAACACTCATCACCAGTTTTGAAACCAACAAAATGACAATTCGGTTGTAGACTTTCAATCACATTTCGCTTGTAGACATTCAATACCGAAGATGAAGGGGAAAATTCGACTACCGTGATGGGGCCCCGCTGCTCACGGCGTTTTTTTTTATATCTTTGCACAATACAGTTTCTAAGAAGCTTCTAGGAAGGAATCTCAAACATAACTTTTAGTACCGTTTAGTAAATCTTAATCTTTATAAAATATTTTTACATAAAGAATCGAGTGATATTTTGAGAATAAAAATTCAATCTAGTGAAACAGCTTCCAAAATATACTCTCTTTGGATAGAGTATAATTCCACCATTGTACTAACCTGATACTTTCAGTGCAAATTAGGGGTAAGATTTGTTGGTTGTTACGCTCATATAGCCTCCATAATCTCATATTTATGTTACGACACATAAACAAGATGATAGTAGTACTCGAAGAGTGTCGTGCGACTACAACAAATATTTTATTGATGCAGATGGTGAAGGATATTGGAGTGACGAGAATAAAGACAAGATCAAGAGTGCAAAGTTTAAAAATGTTGAAACTTACGAAACTATCCAAATAAAGTTGATTTGTTTCATAATTTTGCCTTTTTAAAAAACACTCCTAATGAGATTAACTGGAAAATAAATGATAAATGGAATATTCCGGCCTTAAAACCTTACATACGATAAAAACCTAACATAGGATAGTCCAACTTCAGAACCACTTATTGTGACATTATTACCCACTGTCAGTGTATTAATAGCAAAAGTTAGTGTATGTAAACTAGTATGTAAGAGAGGGGCGACTCAGCCCCTCTCCAATGTTGTTCAAACTGAATTTTGAATTCCAGAATTTCATTTCTACGTTATTCTAATTGTCTTAAACTATTTTCCATGAAGAAAAACTTCTTGAACTACCCAAGTACTACGAAAATTCAGCACAGTCATCCTCTGGGGGGGGGGGATTAACTACCTCCTAGACTTAATATTAGGACATTGAGAAAAAACAAATCAATTAGACTTTTTGACGTAGATTTCAAATCTGTAAATAAAATTTTTATATTGTTTATTTTTCACCCCATTTTTGCAAAATTAACCCCCAAATTTTAACCCCCAACCATCCCTGTTGATTTAATTTGAACAAATTCCACGTCGATAGATAGCTCTTTAAAAAGGTGCAATATCGCCAATTTAAACTTTTGCTCTACCTCTTAGTGTTTTCGAGATATTTGAAAAATTAAATTTTTACCCCAATTTTTGAAGGGCGATTTCACCCTTTCATACTTTTTTCCGCAGATAAAAAAAAATACGTGTCCCTTAGTTTTTAGTATTCTACAACATATTTGGGTTTCATCAAAATCGATAGGTCCGGCTTCGGGACCTTTACTTGTTAGATGTATACTCCATGAAAATAGACAAAATGGTCGTCACAATACACTTTTTGGGCTCCGCGATGTTAGCACCTCAAATGTGAAATTTCGATTGACCAATTACATGATTTAAAAGGTCAGAAAATGGCAAAATATTTATTACAACTTACTATTTACTTCCATGTATGCGTAATGCACGTATAAAAATTCATGTAGGGGATGGGGCGAAAATAGGGCCTTATCGATATCCCTCCTTTATCAGCATCCAGAATCGTTCTCATTATCCTGTCTTTAAAGTTCCCATGAAACTGAGACCAGAATACAGATTTTAAATACTTCCTTTAATATAATAATCAAAAGATTAAATAGCGCTGTATCACAGGGCCAAAGATTCACGGTGCACAGAACAAGTTACCTGAGGATTATAAAATATTTTTCACGTAAATACATATCAGAATACTGGTAAGTTGACTGATTAAAATCGTTTGATCTAACCACGGATTAAATAAAATGCGTGCAATATTATATTTATTACCTTCTAATTAATTATACTGTGATTATTAAATTGATTAATTCTTATTATTTTCAACGTGTCTTTACTTGACAGGATAGTGAGAAAAAAATCGAAAGGCAACATTACAGGCGATATCCCTTAAATAAATACAGAGTCATTTCATAATTATTTAAACGTTGGTAAGGTATGACTATTTTTTTATTTTACTTATTTATATATTACATTTTTAACAAAGATATGACTATTAAAGATTTGTATTATTACAGTGTAAGTTTACTTTTATTCTTCTAAAAAACAATATAATTTTAGTTGATCAACTTTCATTCTCAAGAAAGGACATGCCAGGATACTGAAACTTTTAATACTTTAAAGCGAATTTTATATAAGGAATATATTATTTTAAATGTCATATTATAAATAAATTAAAGTAAAAAAATGTTAAATTTTAAGAGAAAGCTTTTATTTAAAAATGGGCTAAAAAAATAAAATAACTTTTGAGTGAAGTTTGAAACAATATGCAACATAATTTATAAAAGCTTGAGGCGTTATCATTAATTATTTCTGTTTTGAATATAAGTGTAGCTATTTTACTTTTCAGTAGTTTCCAAACTTAATTAAGCCCCTCAAGCTTTTATAAATTATGTTGCATATTGCTTCAAACTTCACTCAAAAGTTATTTTATTTTTTTAGCCTATTTTTAAATAAAAGCTTTTTCTTGAAAAACATTTTTTTACTTTATTTCTACTTTCTAGTCTGATCACAATTAATTTAAAAAAAATTAAAAAACTAATTTTTTTACCTATATTTTAATTGGTTAATTTACCTTAATAAAATATAACTATAATATATAAAATTGTAACGTAAAATCAATGGACAATATTTGACAATTCGAAATGTCAAAAAGTTGCACGAGACTAAAAATCAAAAATTGTGGTTTGGGGCGATTTAGGGCAAAACTAATTATACATTATTGCATTGTCATCAAGGTTAGACAGATATGCAAAATTTGAAACCTCTAGCTCAATTAGAACCTGTCTAAATTTTTATTCCAAGATTTGATGTAAACCAACATCATAGCAAGTTAAATAAAAGCTTTTAAAAACAATCAATGTTTACTGTGTCCCTTTGGTAAATTATAATTTTTATAATTAAAACACGAAATAAGATATGCCGCCCAAAATTCCCTCGTTTTTAACTACCCGTATACATATATATATATATTATGTATGTATATTACATTTTATTAGATATTATACAAATTCCTCTAGTATTAGCGTACTAGGAAGGTAGGTATGTATATAACGTAGATAACTAATGGATACATAAATTAACTTTATTCATTGATACTGAATTTATTTACACGTATATGATACATGTATTCATGCACACATTGTTGTAATATAAATTTAAATAATTTCCATTTCATGTTTTGATTTTTAAAATTATTATTAACTCTTTGTGCGATTGTAATAAAAATGACGTTTTAATTTCTAATATCAACAAAAAAAAAACTGTTAGTTTGTTAGTTAGTTACATAGTAAATACATTTAAATGAACTGTGAACAACGAAGTAATTATTAAAAAATATAAAAATGGAAAAATCAATAATATAACTATAAACATATAATATGTATACTGATATAATAATAAAGGTAATTTTTATTAATAAATAAATACCTTAATTTATCATTATCCTATATTCAAATTATACAGGATGAGTATTTTTTATTTGTTTAAAATAAAGGTTTAAATTTGAGTGAGAAGGGGTGGTGGTAGTTGATTAATTACTTAGTTAACTATGAATTTTAATTTATTTTAAACTATTTAATTTATATTTTAAAGAAAAAAAGTCTTTTCTTACAATTAATTAGTTTTTGTAAAATAAACAAAGCTTTCCAGTTACATAATACATACGAGATAAAGTACAGCGGCATGACAGTATACTTGATAACAGTGTGGACTTTGGAAGTAAATTCGTTATATTCAGGCTAAATTGTGAGTAAATAACGCTAGTATTTCAGTAAACAAAATATATAAATTTAATTTTACCAAATTTTAAACAAAAACCTTAGTTATTATTTTGGTTTGTTAATGGCGTCAACCAATAAAAAATTTTAAAAGCTTAAAAAAAAGTAAAAACAGTAAAAAGTATATGTTATGCAGTTCCTGTAATACAAAATAAACATGTCGTCACTTTGCCATAAAATTAATAGACAAAAAATTCACATATTTCTAATTGAGAAATCACACTACTTTTAAATTTGGGTAAAAAAAACAAACTCAAAAATTTTAAAGTAGGTACACGGTAAAAATAAAATTTTAAATACATGTTACAGTTAAAGAAGCTTAACTATCAATCCAAAATTTTATTTTTTAATTTTTCTGAAAAAAATTTTAGTATCTATTTGAAAAGGCGGATAAATTAACTCCGAAAGCTATCGATAATAATAGCTTTATCATTGAATCTAACTGAAAACACATATAAGTTTCAGCTCTGTGAATAACTACCATCTTTTTTAATATTGTAAGAATATTTTGTGTAAAACCTGTAGTGGTATATCAGGAGTTGGCAAACCTTCTTTCAAAAGAGCCGCATCGTAAAATGCTTAGCGAGCCAGAGGTAGTAATTCGAAGATATTTACATGGTTAGCTCTACTCACAGAACGATAAAAAAGGTGCTTCAATTTTGACAAGGAAATGATATTTCACATCAATTAGTAACTACAGGAAATATAGTGCTACAATTTCGAATAAGTTTAATTTAATACTAATATAATGTAATAAACGCCGTTGCTTCCCTATGAGACAGTTTTGAAAAATAAATGTCCTTTCATATTACAAATATATGACTGTATATACATATTTACAATGTAAAAGTAAAATTCTCGTATAAATTATCTTAGAACAGTGCCATCCCGCGTCGAAATATTAAACCTGCATTAAACCTACATTACTGCTTTTAATTGAATTAAATAGGGTTAAAGTAGTTTCAGAATTACATGTAAAAAAAGCCTACATTAAGCCTACATGTTGTCGCAAAATGACAGATTCTCCACTTATAGTGTCAAAGTAGTATCTCTACTGACCCTACAGTACTGCTCCTTGACCCTTAAAATCAGATGTTGTGAGGCTGAAAGGAGGTTCTTAATCGTATACATACAATACACTAATACATATACGCATACGTACATACATACATCCATACACACATATATGTGTACATTCGTACGCGTATGGATGTATGCATGCACGCATGCGTACAGATATGGTTTTAAAATGAATACAAAAGTATTTTATTATTTTACGTTTATTAATTTTAAGTATATACATTAAGTACAATTCAAATTAAAATCATTTAACCCATGTTTTACATATTTTAAACACCATTTAAATGGTAATAATTTCTTTTTAATATTATTTTTTAATAATAATAATTCTATGTATATTTGACAATTAATTTAACTATTTGATTCTTGTTATTCAAATATAAACAATTAAAATGTAATGGTTTTTCAGTTCTTTCACAATTATAATTTTTAGTTCATCTCAGTTTTTTCATATAAACACAAAATTTTAATTTTTTATCTCACCCCAGGACTTGTTCTGTTTGGAGCGTCACCACAACAAGCTAACAATTATTTTAAATGCACCTCAATTTTTAACAATTAAAATGTAACGTTTTTTTTTAATTTTTTCACAGTTTTCACATCTAGTTCATCTCAGTTTCTTCATATAAACACAAAATTTTAATTTTTCACCTTATGAATTGTAGAGTTCATTTACCCGGTTCAAATTAAAATTTACACTTAACATTGATTCAGTTTTAATTATCAAATGATTTACGTAAGACTTTGTGAGGTTGTTTACATTTAAATTGATACAAAATAAAGAAATAATTACTACACATATTTGACAATAAATTTGATACACTTTATTAAATTCGTTTTAAAGAAATCTAGTTCGTCATTTCTTCAAATAGCTGAAACATATTCACGTGCCTTATCGGCCATTTCCGTCGTCTGTGTCGTAATGTTTCGTTTATGTCTATTGTTCATCTTTGTCAATCATTCCGGTATATAATGTATATGCATACATATATACAGTGTCTTTTATAAAGTTCGCACAGTATGGGAAACTTTTTTACTAATAAAATTTTTTGAAAAATATTCTAGCAGGGTTAGTTATTGCATCAGTTAAAATGAAAAAATAGCTAAACTTATCTTATCCCAGTTTGCAATTTGACAGGAAACTGGAAATTTCAAATCTGTGATATATAAACAATAACATTGTGTCCTTTGAAATATTAAGGAAATTTTGACATCGTATCAAAATTTGGTATGATAAACGTATTACAGTCTGCAAAAATAAAGGTCAAAAATCTGCTTTTCCAAAATACGACTTTAAGTGGCCCTAAATACAAAAAAGTTCATGAATTCTAGCAAAATAAAAATTATGCCGTTCTTTGAGATCTGTTTATTCATTAAGTCACAACTGTCATTAATGAAATGAAATTTTCGTAACGAGGAGGTATCTTGACTACTTACTGAAAAGAAAATAAAGCAATAACAATTGCTCATGCCTGTTAAAACTAAAAATGTTACAAAGCACGTCTTTTTGTGACCAAGTTAAATTTTTCTATTGAAAGACCAATGTCTACGGCAATATTTTGATGATAATTGTGATTTTATGAATATGCAGACTAGGCAATTTAAGTGTAGTAAACATATTCTGATAGCTAAATATTATAGTAAAGCTCAAAAATCTGTTTTTTGAAAATACGGCTTTAAGTACCCCTAGCTTCAAAAAATTTTATGAATTCTAGCAAAATACAAATCATACCGTTCTTTGAGATCTGTTTATTCATAAAATCACAATTGCCATCAATGAAATGAGATTTGCGTAACGAGTATTTTGACTACTAACTGCAAAGAAAATAAAGAAATAACAATTATTCATGCTTGTTAAAATTCCAATATTACAGAGCGTGTCTTTTTGTGACCAAGTTAAATTTTTCTATTGAAAGACCGATGTCTGTAGCAATATTTTGATGATAATTGTGATTTTATGAATACGCAGATCTCAACGAATGGTATAAGTTTTATTTTGCTAGAATTCGTACAATTATTTTGAATTTAGATTCAGTTAAATTCGTATTTTGGAAAAGCAGATTTTTGGGCTTTATTTTTGCAAACTGTGATATTTAGCTTTCGGAATATATTTACTATGCCTAATTTTGATACGGCCAAAATTTCATCAGGAGGTAATCAATAACTTTCCAAGGATTATCATTTTTCATAATTCACAAATTTGAAATTTCCGGTTTCCTGTCAAACATTAAGCGGGCGGTAAGATGTGTTTAGCTAGTATCTCATTTAAACTGATGCACCAACTAAGCCCACTAGGATATTTTTCAAGGAATCAATAATAAAATTGTTTCCCATATCATGCGTACTTTATGAGAGACACTGTATATATGTATATTATTTTTCCCATATATTTTTTTAAACTAATAAAATGTTTTGAGACTACATCGAACCTGCTCAGACCTACTATTTAATTGTTTATAAAGTGTTAAATAGCATTAAGATAGGTTTATGGACGGTTAAGTAGCTTCAATGTAGGGTTATTATTTGTAAACATTGTGTCTGTAGGTTCATTAAGAGTCGATATAGGTTCACTTAGGGTGAATATAGGCTCATTTAGATGTTAGAAGGGTCAATGCAGTGTTAAAATCTTGACTCGGGATATTTCTAGAATTTGGGTTAGCTGATTACCATTAGGGTGCTGACACAGTAAGATAGTAAGACACATCCACCGATCGTTTTCGAGAAAAAACCTTCAAACTTTCGAAACTTTTTTAGTGTAATTTATACACTAACAAGGGATCCACGGGGGTGTACCCCGCCCCGTGACGTTACTTATAGTTATTTCAGTGTAACCAAACCACTGTGACGTATAGCTGTTTTTTTGGGGTCAATTCAAATTTTCTCTTGTTATTAGATTGCTTTTTGTTTTCGGAGTGGTTGAACATACTTTGTGATATTCTTCACTACAACATAATTTAACATGTTTTTAAATAAAAATTTCACTGAATGAAAATATGCCTAGACCTTCAACGGCTGTAGAGGAGATTTCTGAAAAATTCTTGAGAGTAAAAATTCAAAAGCTTTGGTAGGGTGCAACTGAATCATTTGAAATGAAACCAAATTATTGTCAACAAGTAGATTGTTATAGTACTCAAATTACACTAAAAAAAAGTATTCAAATTGCATTAACTAATATCAGTTACATTAAAAATGTATGAAAGGCTGTTCTACGATTTTATTATTTTAACACCTAAAAATTCCGAAGTCAATTTCCCAACCCGGAATCTGTCCTTGTTACATATTGAATAATACTAATTTATGGGCCGAATTAAAAACGCGATGTTTACCGATGGTTACGGTAAATTTTACCTGTCTTATTTTTAAAAAAATGATATGTCACAAAAATGTTCAAAATTAGCAAAACTTCTCATATTCATGAGCTAACTTCATCGTTTGTAAAGACTAAGAAAATTTTTAAATAGGAGTAACAAGTGCATATACTTTAGTTTTCAAAAATTTCATTTAAATATAGCAATTTAACCTATAATAAATTGCTCTATTTAAATGGAACCACAAGTACTTATAATAATATTTCAATAAAAATTGTCATTAAAAATTAAAACAATCTAGAACTAAATAGTTTATAACAATTTACTAACAAGAATTTAATCGTCAACTCTTTATCTTATTCATTTAGGGATATTTTATATTTTAACTCTGTCTAATATAAAATACATAACAATATAAAAACTTGAGGTATGATAAATGTTCTGGGTAGAAATATGTTTTAATAATATTCTAATTTCGTCACGCAACACACAAATATTATTCAGCCTAATGTCACGGTAATGCCAGTTCTATGTCACCTGTACACGTTATGAATGAACAGTCAATACTACGTCGTTACATAAGATGATTTTGTGTCAAAATTCATACCACCAGTAACATGACAGTAAGTTGAATATTACCTATGTCATACAATGTTGTGTCAATGTGTATATTTTTATAAAGAAACGTACCTACAGGCTACAGCAGTCTTACATAGGTACAGCCTATTCACACAGGAGAGAATATTGTTATAATATATTTAAGGTTGTTCTGACATGAGGTTTAGTTTTTTAAATGTGATGATACTGAGTCCTATATTAAAGCATTGCTTTTTGATACTATTGCCAACTGTATCCAACGAAATTTCAAAGCGAAAATTTATTAATTTTTAATATATGGGTTTTTAATTTTTTAACAATTTTTTCTTTACGCAATTATCTAAATATTATATCTTTGTATAAAATATTGCAACGTTGAAGTAAAAAAATAGCCAGTACGTGGCGTCAAAGTACTACCATCTAGTAACACCGTTGTTTAGTTTTTTAGCTCAACCACTGTTTGATATGTCGGTAAAATAAAACGCACAGGGGATTTTAGGTTGTTTTTAATGTTTTTATTTTTTTTTTAATAAATAAAAATACATAATATCATTAGGATGGTATGTAAATTACTATTGTATTTAAGTTTATTTAAGTGTTTTATGTCTATGTGATAATAAAATACTGGTTTATGAAAATAAGTTTATAATTATGTAGCAAAAAAGTGAATAATTTTTAGTTTGTTTTCTGGTGTCTGTGATTTTTAAAAACGTATATAAGTGTTATACAAAAACTCAAACATCATTAAGTTTTAGATATTTTTATTTACTTACTGTAATGAATCTATTTACCTGCTGTATTCTTAAGAAATTTTGAAAAAACGTTTGAACTTTTATAGAAAAAAAGTGTGATGATTTCAGATCATTCAATTATAATACATATAATTTAAACTGAGGAAAACTTAATTCAAATATGTATTGTTTTTTATTATTGGCACCAGTCATTAGTGTGCACTGTGCATACTTTCAAAAAAAAAGTTTTTTTTAATTTTCAGAAGTTTTATAAAGAAACAAAATTAGGTTAAGTTGATTTAACGATACCTATAACCCTTCTCACATTATTTTGATTTCAAATACATAACAGTGTTGCCGATGTTACTACTACTTTAGACGTTTTCGTTACTTTAGATCAAAAAATCTAAAATTCAGTCGACCGGATCACAACTGAATTCGTATCGATTCTTTATTGGTTAAACTATATCATGTCAATTTAATTTTCTTTATTAGAACTATTTTTTTTTTTTAATTCGAAACAAAATAATTCACATGTCTCCATATATTTTTACTCAACTTTGGTAATATTTTTCACGACTCTCAGCGACCAAATTTTTTTGTTCTTTCATAGGATGGTAAAATACCTTTTAGAGAGTCTGTATGCAAATTTTTATTATTTTTTCTCTAGTCAACCCTCATGCCAGGGCAACCTTAATCTATTTAAATATAATAATATATTTAGAGGCTAATTTCATTTTAAAAAAATGGAGTATCTCTTCCATTCTTAGGTGTCATCTCACATAAGATTGGTAACCTGTTTACAAAATATAATATATAACCAGCTTTTCATTCTGTTGGAAATTTTGGCCGTTTCATTTACAACGCCAAAGAAAAAACTGATCCACTAAAAAAGAGTGAGGTCTACCGCCTAGACTGTTGCCATTGTAACGCCAAATATGTGGGACGAACAGGACGAAGTTTCGACATAAGATATAAGGAACACATTGGTTCACAAAAACACAGCTCTAACTTCGGTCTACACATCTTGGAAACAGGTCATTTTCCCAAAACAGACCATAAACCAAAAGTTCTACATGTTTGCCATAATGGTTTAAAATGGAATCTTTTAGAGGCTCTAGAAATTAATATATTAAACAGTGACCCACAAATAGAAGTTTTAAACCATCAAAATGATCTAAGTAATTCTCCTCTATTAAAAATAAATTTCTGAACGAATATAATCACTTCAGTCTTTCAATAATTTTGGACACCACTATTTTAGTTTTCATAAACAGGTCATTTATCTGAACAGTCATATTATTAGGTAAAATTAAAATTTTTTTTAATATCGGTACCTACAAACTGGTTTAATTGCTTTCTTCTTTACACGTATATTTAGTTGCTTCGATACAAAAATTTTATGGGTTTTCCCAATTCAATAATATTACACCCGTCCTATATGTCTTTCTTACCTATAAATTCCCATTAATTATTTTCATCTTTCTACTCTGAGGATGACCGAAAGGTTGAAAACGCGTTCAGTAAAAATAACTTTTAATTCGTGAAATAGACAAAGTAATCGAACTTTAAATATTTTTCAATAAATACAATTTACATCTATAACATTTTCTGTTATTTTTTTATAGGCACCTAAATGTTAAGTGCCCCATTACACGACCCTACCCTAAGTAGTTCCAGCACTTCTATATTTTCTACGGCGTACGTGGTAAGTATTTCTTACTCTTTGCTCTAATTTATTATTCTATAACAACTGTATGCTTTAATCAAAATGAAATGATTACTTATTCATTTATGAGTCATTAAATCATGTATATTATAAATAATAAACAAATATTTTACTTCGCAAAAATACCACTTTTATTTTGAAACTGTGACAATATTGTTTCGAACCGTCAGTTCATTTTCAAACAGAATTCTGTCAGTTCATTCTGTTTGAAAATGAACTGACGGTTCGAAACAATATTGTCACAGTTTCAAAATAAAAGTGGTATTTTTGCGAAGTAAAATATTTGTTTATTATTTACAAATATGGAATACCATAAAGTAACGCTCAAATCTATTAATATTATGTATATTATTATAATAATTGACGAATAAATGAATTTTAATACTAAACGTAGAACGATAGATCACAAAAATTAATAAAAAAAAAAAAAAACAACAAGCTTTATTAATCGATTAGAAATTAAAATACCCCTGTCGCAGCATCTGCATAACATAGCGAATTTTCATAAATTAGATACTGGAGGATTTCATATCGCGCATACGCTTTCTCAACCTCGTATATCAAAAGCTACATGTTTTAGAACACACAAAAAACATATTAAATACTGTATTTACATACTATAGTTTTTCGAGAGTTGCCATTTTTATTACAGCCAAACCGTTGATTTAATCGAAAAATTTTTCAAATAAGAATTGTAGATATCGACGAAGGCAACCGATTGCTATAGTCAGGAGCTTTATAGCTCTTATGGTTTTCGAGCTATGATACAAACTTATAGATTTTTAAATGAGACTATATATTAATTCTACGATAAAACTGACCTAATGCATTAATAATAATTAACAACATAAATGAGCAAAAAAATTTTTTTTACCCAAGTTTAATTTTTTAATTTTTCACAAATTTATCAGTTAGGCGGTAAAAATATGCATATGTACTTGAGCTAGTTCAACCGATAGTATTTTTCTTGGTTACATTACCTGGTTACTTTTCCAGTACCATTTCGGTCATAAAAATTTGGTTGTAACAGAAATGGCAACTCTCAAAAAACTCACCTGGTATATACTTATCTATATATATTTATATATATAGGTAGCCAACATTAATGGGTGTAATTAGCATAAATCTTAAGCTCATAGTGATGAAAACACGGATTTAAAATGTTTTTTTCATGTAGTTTAGGAAATATAAGTTGATATACCCACGTTAAAAAATTTTATGAACGATTATTCCTAAAAGCTTCACATTTTTCTCCATTTAGAGCCATAAAACTATCAAAAATAATCATTTTTGTTTATTTCTGTGGCTCTTATAAGTAGATAAGCTATGACAGAGCGGGAGCACCGTAGAACCCCAATTTTCCGGACTACTTTTTTGACGATGTTAAGAACCGTGTAGTTTGGGGTCCTACTGTACCTAGAGTATGAATTGATCTTTGACCCGGCACGTACCAGGTACATGTATTTAAAATTTGTTGTTGACATTTGACCCCACACGCGCTCATACTGTAAGCCTTGAAATTCGTAAGAGATGAGTCATTACCCGCAATCAAATTAATTTATGTTAACCCATTATGCGTCATCACAATTTACTTATCACAATTTGGTTTTGTGTTAACCCATTATGCGCCGGCACTAATGTAATTTTTGAATGTGAACCTAACGCATGCGCAGACTGAATATAAGTACACGACGCATGCGCAGACTGAATTTTAGGCCACAATTTGATAGATGGGGTACACTACCGCGTCTAAAATGTGGGGAATACCCTAACTCGGGGGTGGTCCCAAACTTTTGACGCCGTACTGTACTTAAATTTTTGGTACACTACCGTGTCAAAAGTGCGGGCCCCCCTGACCAAAAAGGTATCCGATCACTTTTTGAAGCGTACTGTACTTATTTTTTGTGTGTACATGCAAGCCTTAGCCTTTAATCTCACTTAATTGAGTCATCTTAAACGAAAGGTACACTATCAGGTCAAAAATGTGGGATTACCCTAATCCAAGGGGTGGCCCCAGACTTTTGACGCCGTACTGTGCTTAAATTTTTGGTACACTGCCGTGTCAAAAGTGCGGGCCCCGCTGAGCAAAAAGGTGTCCGATCACTTGTTGAAGCGCACTGTACGTGCAAACCTTAACCCCAACACGCGCTTGCCTTAATTGCATCATTTTAAACGAACTACCAAGTCAAAAATGTGGGGAATACCCTAACCCACGGGGTGGCCGCTAAATTTTGTGGGGGCACTGTACCAAGCGCTAGATTTTAAAACCAGACTCCGGGGTCCAGATTTCTGACCGCTACTGTACTGTCGGAAATTTGGGTGTCAGCTGTACTTGAGGTTTTTTTTTGTATATGAGTATATACAAAGATTTATAAGATTAATTTGTTTATTTAATAAAAACTCGTGACTTTATACGGTTTGAGTTTGTTTATTTAAGATTTTTTAGCTGACTTAGGATGATGTAATTTCATCATATGTTTGCATCATAGCCAGAGGGGAATTTTATTTAAAAGCAAGTCACAACTTGTCAGTTTCAGGAATTTGTTTACATTAATGTCATCGTAAATCATTAATTTAGCTATGTTTATTTAAGATTTTGCTGACTCATACTCAGATATTTTTTTTAATTTGTTTATTTATATAAGTTTTAATTTAAAAAAATGTTTATTTAAGATTTTGACAACACAGCAATTTCTTTGTTTGATTTCAAATATGAAATAGTTTTCTCGGAATTTTTAATTTATGGCCTGATAATAATCGGGGGTTTTTTCAATTTGTTTATATAAGTTTTAATTTTAAAAAATGTTTGTTTAAAATTAGTCAGCAATTCTTTTATTAGGTTTCAAATGCGAAATAAATTTCTCGGATTTTGACATTTGACCTTCGGTTATTTGCGTTGTAAAAATTCTGAGCCAGCATTTTTTGTGATTCCCCTCCAGAATTTTTCGAGCAGTCAAAATCGTATAAATTGAGGTCTGCGTGCCCCCTCAGATCATTTCTTCAGCAATCTTCAAGCAGTTAATATTGTTATTGTTGCAAGAATTTGTATCGAGATTTTTTTAAAATTAAAACACAACAATGGCTTCATTAAACGACGTGGCAACTAGAATGGTTGAAAATGTACGAAACGCGTTATCATTACTGGAGATGGATACCCGGGATGCAGATGAATTGGAAAAATGGATGAAACATACGAATACCAACATACGACTAATCAACAAGGCTATACGTGGAGCGGAAAATTTGGGACAACGGAAACACTTCGAGTCATGTGCGGGAAAAATGAAAGGATTTCGAATCAGAATGAAGGCGCTACGAAAACATGGTAAGTTTTTTCAAATATAAATTTATTTTTTAATGATTTTTTTTTATAATTTTGATATATCAACATGGTAAGTTTTTTAAATATAAATTTTTTTTTTTAATGATTTTTTATAAATTTGATAAATAATTTTTTTATGTTGATTGTTTCAGGTGCCGGCATTAATCGAAATCAACGTAAAAGATCTGATAGAATTCAATGAGCTGACGTGGAATCCGCATTTGCAAGTCGAATACGAACGGGAGTGGTTACCAACATAACACACATAGAGCCAAAGGACTTTTTAGACGACGCTACATCGATGTTCACTCGGCGAATACAAAATATTCTGAAACAATACCTAACGATAAAAGTCAACACAACGTTTTGCGGGTTATTTGTGAAAACTGATGGTGACGAGGATAAATACGACATGAAACATTTCAATACACCGAATATCATAATAGATCGTGGAACAAACTTAAAACAGTGCTACATGGAACATATACAGGAACCAATTTTGAGAAAATTGAGCGAGTTTACCGAGTCGGGAAGCGGATGGACTTTATCAAGCATAATCAACCTAGCCGTGAACGTGAACAAATACACACCTTTCCGTGGATCAAGCTACATCGAATTGCCGCAGGAAATAAAACGAAAACAAGCATGTATCAACATTGAAAACTTCAACGATGACGCCTGTTTCGCGTGGGCAGTGGTATCGGCACTTTATCCAGCAAAGCGAGGGTGTGTTAACAGAATATCAGCGTACCCACACTACTCAACGGTGCTAAATTTAGACGGGATACAGTTCCCAATGACGATCCAACAACTGAGCAAATTCGAGAAACAGAACCCAACAATATCAGTCAACGTGTTTATGTTAAAGAAACAAAATGGACATTTCGAAACCGTACCTGCTGCGCTAACGAGAGAGAAGAAACAAAACCACATAAACCTTTTAATAATCCAGAACGAGTATTACGAGGATGAAGACAACGAACAGGACAACGATCAAGATTTACGCTACCATTTCTGCTGGATTAAGGACTTATCAAAACTTGTGTCAAGACAATTATCAAAACATGACGGGAAAAAATACATCTGCGATCGATGCCTGAATTACTTTTATACGGAAGACAAGCTGATCAAACATACCGAAGACTGCGTCAACATGAATAACTGTCGGGTGATAATGCCAGAAGGGAAAAGCAAATACATATCGTTCAAGAACTACAGCAACAAGAAACGTGTTCCATTTATAATTTACGCGGACGTCGAATCATTCCTACAACCTGTGACGGATAACGAAAATCGGAAAAAGACGACAACGTATCAACAACATCGGGCATACAGTATCGGTTACTACTTTCACTGCTCCTACAACAACCAGTTAAGCTACTATAGATCATACCGCGGGCCAAATTGCGAAAAATGGTTCGCGGAAGAACTGGCAACGTTACGTGAAAATATCTTGGAACCCATATATGACAACATAATACCAATGAACGAGTTAACACCAGAGGAACAACAGCAACTTAAACAACGAAGTACCGGGTGCCACATCTGCGAGAAACCATTCAAACCTGAGGATATTGTGGTTCGTGATCATAACCACTTCACCGGCGAATACAATGGACCTGCGCACAAGGGATGCAACTTGAATTATAAGGATTTTCATATGATTCCTGTTGTATTCCACAACTTGAGTGGTTATGATGCACATTTCGTAAAAAAAGGATATAGCAACAGCATTCGAGGGACGTGTCGTCTTACTACCAATCAACAAGGAACGATATATTGCATTCACTAAACATGTTACGGGCAGCGAAATTACATTTAGATTCATCGACTCTTTCCGATTTATGGCATCAAGTTTGGATAAATTATCTTCATATCTCAACGAGTTCAACATAGTTAAATCACAATTTCCGGATACCGACTACAAATTACTTACACGCAAAGGTGTTTTTCCATACGACTACATATCTAGCTGGGGTAAATTGGAAGAAACATGTTTACCATCACGGGAGAAATTCTACAATCGACTCAACGACAACGATATCACCATGGATGACTATACACACGCACAAAAAGTTTGGGATACATTCAACATACAGACGCTTGGAGAATACTCGGATTTATATATGAAAACGGACATACTACTACTCGCGGATGTTTTTGAGAATTTTCGGGATACGTGCATGCGCACACACGGATTGGATCCAGCTCATTATTACACGACGCCGGGACTTACGTGGGATGCAGCCTTAAAATATACAAAAGTCGAGTTAGAACTGATATCTGATGTGGACCAATTATTATTCATTGAACGTGGTATTCGAGGTGGATTGAGCCAGTGTAGTAACCGATACGCGACAGCAAACAATAAATATATGAACACCTACGATCCGGACGAGGAATCAAAATACCTGATGTACTATGACGTGAACAACTTATATGGATGGGCAATGTCACAATACTTACCAACGGGAAATTTCAAATGGATGGATAATACCGAGATAGATGTTCAACAAATACCTGATGATTCACCAATAGGATATTTACTGGAAGTGGATTTGGAATACCCAAGAGAACTGCACGATAAACACAACGATTTACCATTATGTCCAGAGAGAATGTGTGCACCCGGTACTAAACAGGAAATGTTACTGGCAACGCTATACAACAAACAGAAATACGTGATACACTATCGGAACCTGAAACAATGTCTACAACACGGGATGAAATTAAAGAAAATACATAGAGTGCTACAATTCGATCAATCACCATGGCTTAAATCCTACATCGACTTGAATACAGCTCTAAGACAAACGGCGGGAAACGAATTCGAGAAAAATCTCTACAAGCTACTCAACAACGCGGTCTTCGGAAAAACGATGGAAAACGTACGGAAACACTCGATTGTGAAACTGTTAACGAAATGGTATGGACGATATGGTGCGGAAGTTATGATAGCAAAACCGAATTTCCACAGCCGCACCATATTTGACGAGAATCTTATTGCAGTCGAACTACGAAAAACGGAAGTGTTTATAAACAAACCAATATACGTCGGGCAAGCAATTCTGGATATTTCGAAAACCTGTGTCTACGATTTTCATTACAACTACATACAGCCAACGTTCGGGAACAACAGCAAATTACTCTACACAGACACGGATTCGTTAATTTACGAGATAAAATGCCCAGATATTTACGAAATAATGAAACGTGATATTCAATACTTTGATACGTCGGATTACAGCGCAGATAATCAATATAACATGCCTAGACTAAATAAAAAAATACCCGGGTTAATGAAGGATGAGCTAAATGGACGAATATTTACAAAATTTGTGGGCTTAAGATCGAAAATGTATAGTTGTCAAGTGGACGGCGAGGATCACGCGAAGAAAGCGAAAGGTGTGAAGAACTCTGTGGTTAAGAAAACGATAACTTTCAACGATTACGTGGACTGTCTAAAACACAATACAATCATAAACCGACAACAAAATCTGAAACAATCGAAAAAACATAATGTGTATAGTGTAACTCAGAACAAGGTGGCGCTCAGCCCGTATGATACGAAACGACATATTGTGGAGGGGGAAACGGATACTTTAGCATGGGGACATTACTCGTTAAATTAGTACGCAAGTGGAAATGGCATCGTCATCATCGGCTTACTGGAAACGGCTACAAATATTTTCAAGTGAACTGGATAAACTACGTAAACGGGTTGATACCTACGAAAAAACAATTGATGCTATTGTAAAAATGCAAAATTTGAAATTGTCTGAACCGGAATCAATGGACTGGGATAAAACGGATGTTTCAATTGCTGAATTTTTCGAACGTGAACCAATGCTACTGAACGAACTGACTTTGGAAACATTTCTTCAAATCTACAAGTGGATCAGTTTGAATGTGCTGAAAAGTTATGGTGCAAAAATCGTACAACGCGCCTGGATTTGGTTACCATCCGATTATCGAGCCATGTTTCAAGAATGTGAACCATGTTTTGAACATTATAATCGACCATGGCAACAAGATCATATTGATGGACCACCTGGTTTGAAAATTCGCTGTGAAATGTGCAAGAATGGCGTGAAAATGGAGGAAAACTTTCAACCGCCCGTTGGTTAACCCTTGACATTTGCAACACGGATTTCACACGTTGAAGACATATTTCTAACTCATCCTTATTTGTATACAAAAGTCAGAAATTTCGATATGTTATTATACTTAACAAAACAACTATTGAAATATGATATTTGGGTGCAACATCTGTATGCATATATGATACCCGAATATGCACAACGAATTTGTCAAGTATGGGATCAGTTACCTGAAAACATGAAACAATTACGTTCGGGTCTTATTGAATATATAAACAAATCATACAATTTTTAATATTTATTTATTGTAAAAAATATTTCATATACATTTATTGTAAAAAATATTACATATACATTTACTGTGAAAATATTTTGTATTCATACTTATATTTTAAAAATAAAGAACAATAATTATTTACATATATGTGTTATTTATTTGAAAAAAAAAAAAACCTTTTTATCTTACAGGGTTAAAAAATATAAAAATAAAATATACACTTCAATGAGGGATAACTGCTGCTTCTTATACGGTGGTGTTCTTCAAAATTCAGTAAATTCTTAATGCGGATAATCAATTAATCATCATCATCATCATCATAATCGCTAGCATCTTCTTTATCAGTTTCATCCAGATAATCACCTAGTGGTTCAATAACATCAGCCTTTTGAAGTTCGCGAAGTATAGAGAATATTTCTCGACCAACAGTAGTTTCTTTTAAAGCATTTAACTCTTTGATTAAATCTTCTCGATCGTAAACGTTAAACAACAACATATTTTTATTTTCCTCTAAACTTCGAATAATATTGAGTATTTTTTCACCAGTCTCTGAAGTCTCGTATAAACGTTGTAATTCATCTATTAAAGTATTAGGATTATGCCAGTATTTTATTTTTTTCGATTGTATGTTAACATTTCTAGACTCTCTCAAGTTGCCTTGCTTAAAATGCTTAGCTAAGGCCCCGTTTTCGACATTTTCATTTGAAGCTATATGACGTTTTAAGCTTATTGGTTTAACCTGATTGACAATCTTCGCTTCATTTTCCGAGTCAGCGTTTCGAACCTCTTTTAACATTATAATATCTAAAGCAGTTCCTAGAAGTTTAGTTAGTTGTGAAGAGGAGGTTGTTTCATTGCAATTGTTATTAATTGCTGTTAAGTGATTTACTTGCTTACTTTCATTAGACCAACTATCTTTCTCGTTTTCAGATTGACGACGGTTTTCTCCTCTTTTCAAAGAGTTAAATTTGGTTTGAATGGCTTCAGTTGCAGCATCTATCCTTTTTTGGTCAAACGGATTCAAGATTGCTTCAGAGTAATCAATATCATGCTGTAGTTGAGATGTATTTTCATCATCATTATCATCAAATCTAGATATAGAGATATCATCAGGTGTTTTATTATTAGCATCATATGGTATGAATTTGCTTGATGAGTTATCATTCTTTCCAATCGTACCATCATTAATATTTCTTAACGAATTATGTTGAGCATTTAAGTGTCTAGAAAGATTAGACTTTCGCGTAAATGCTTTACCACAAAAATCACAATTATACATCGTTCAGCGGGAGGTCTGAAGCGTTCGCTAGTAAATGAATAACTGTTCAAAGATTTATTGCTTCTCTACTTATATATACTTAGCTCATTTGCTTCACCGAGCATCTCATCTGACTCCAACGAGTGACTCACATGCTCCCGGAGTGACTCATTTTTGCTCCCGGAGTGACTCATTTTGCTCCCGGAGTGACTCATATTGCACCCGGAGTGACTCATTTTGCTCCCGGTGTGACTCATTTTGCTCCCGGAGTGACTCATTTTGCTCCCGGAGTGACTCATATTGTACCCGGAGTGACTCATTTTGCTCCCGGTGTGACTCATTTTGCTCCCGGAGTGACTCATTTTGCTCCCGGATTGACTCATTTGACTCCAACGAGTGACTCACATGCTCCCGGAGTGACTCATTTTGCTCCCGGAGTGACTCATTTTGCTCCCGGAGTGACTCATTTTGCTCCCGGAGTGACTTTTTTTTACACCCGCAGTGACTCATATTGCTCCCGGAGTGACTCATTTTGCTCCCGGAGTGACTCATTTGACTCCAACGAGTGACTCATTTTGCTCCCGGAGTGACTCATATTGCTCCCGGAGTGACTCATTTTGCTCCCGGAGTGACTCATTTTGCTCCCGGAGTGACTCATTTTGCTCCCGGGGTGACTCATTTTGCTCCCGGAGTGACTAATTTTGCTCCCGGAGTGACTTATACACCTTATCATCCTTAAAGAGCTCATACACCTTATCATCCTTAAAGAGCTCATACACCTTATCATGGTTAAAGAGCTCAGACACCTTATCATGGTTAAAGAGCTCATACACCTTATCATGGTTAAAGGGCTCATACACATTATCATGGTTAAAGGGTATAAAATAGTTAAACTTACACAAAATATTGTCAATTTACCGGTGGTTGTCAAAGAGTTAACATCTCTTTCGCTGAAAAAGCAATTTCGTGGTAAAACAATTGCATTTCGAACCATGATAATTTACAATTCAGAGCAGTCCACCACTAGACAACCTAGCAAAGGACTTTCGAAACCTAAGATCATTAAACGTAAAACTTTTAAGCGACAACACATTTCACCCGAAAATTTAGCATTCCTTAAATCATTAGGTCTTAAAGTGAAAAGAACATGGTACTCAGTAATGTGCTAAATATTATTAACAGTTTGTAATTTGATGGTTAAATAGCAATAGCTATTAGTAGTATCCATTTTCGGATACATCCCACAAATTAACTATCCTCACCAATTTTAATTATTTTATATAAAGTTGTGGATTGTGTGAGTAAATTCAGTTCTACGGCGGCGATAAAAAATGGCGTTTCTTGATATACAAGGCTATCAAGGAGCTAACAACGAATTTTATTTTAAAGAAGTTGGTATCGTTCCGGAAAATTCGGATGAAATACTACATCTTATATTCGATGCACCGTTTGATTTCAACGAGTTGCCGAAGAAATATCAACGAGTAGCCAGTTGGCTTTACCGAAATTGGCATGGGATACCTTGGTCGTATAGATTTATTCCGTACAAAAAACTTCATACCATATTGAAACCTATATTAAAGAAGTTTGATGTCATATACGTCAAGGGTGGTGAAAAGAAGAAATGGATATCAAGTTTGTTTGATGGTACCGAAAACCAGCCGTGGATTTTGAATTTGGAAGAAATATTTGATGTACCGAAGATTTCCATTCTGCGAGATGAATATTATTCAAGACACTGTATGCTTCATTCAGATAAAATTTGTTCATTAGAAAATTGTATTCTTTTAAAAAATTTTTATATGGAAAATAAATAGATTTTTAGTAATATATAGATTTAAGCAATTTAATTTTTTGTATGCATATTCTATAAATAAAATTTAAAAAAAAAATATGTGCGTTTTATTTAATTATTACCCTGCATTCCCCTATTTTTTTACAGCAAAAAGTTTCTTTCGTTAACCTATAAGAGTATTAACAAAAATCTTATGAAATTTATTATTCTAATTGAAAAGCATATTTCATGATACACCCTGTATACTAAAATATTTATTAAAAATACTAAATATACACCCGTTATATATACATGATATTATTTGTATGTTAATGATAGAGTAGCAAATTCAAAATGTTCTAGTCTATAAAAAATTTTGATTTTACAGACTTAAAAATTTAGTAAAACTCAATGCTGTTATCATTTTTATATTAAGCGACGTGTTTAACTTATAGTAATTTAAAACCAAAAATTGAAATTTTATTCTGTTTAAAAATGTTAAATACAATACTATTATACCCTAATATAAATATGTATCAGTATTAAAATGATATACATTGATTTTGCTGATTAAACAAATTTTTTGCAATATTTATAAATTATTTTATAATTAGATTTAATACTTATTCATAAATGGCTATACAATTCGTTTACTAGTATTCATAAAAATTAAAATTATATACAAATTTTCTTTCTTATTCTCAATATACAGAGTGTATACATAAAATATTTTTAATATACAGAGTCTATACATATGTACATACTGAATTATTTCAGATAATTTTCGTTTGATATAGAAACAGTTTTGTGCTACAGTCAAATTCAAAAATGTTGTGCACCATAAGAAGTAATATTTTTTGTAACTTGTTAAAATTTCAAGAACTTCTGTTAGTTAACTAAAAAATTGGTCACTGTAGGTTAAATGTTAAAGTATTAACACTGATAAAAATAATTTCTTGCTTGAGGCCTACAATGGGTGATATTTTTTACTAAACAATTTTTTAACTCATTAATATTCCATGACGTCATCTTTCTTATACCAAAAAAACTCCTTATATGAGTCTTACGATCATAATTCAGCTAAAACAAACATTTAATTATTTGTTGTTTGTTTATGTTAAAACTGATAAAAATTCCTGGAATTTTCCAAGGTTAAATATACAAAAAAAACCCTGAGTTACAGTTGACACCCAAATTTCCGGCAGTACAGTAGCGGTCAGACATCTGGACCCTGGAGTCTGAAGTTAGTTTTGCGGTAGCGCTTGGTACAGTGCCCCCACAAAATTTAGCGGCCTCCCAATCTTAAATAAACAATTTTAAAATTATTACATGATCCGAAATTATTATATAAATAAACAAATATAACAAAAATCCCCGCTTGTATGAATCATACTATAATTATAATTCAACAATCAGGCCATAAATTAAAAATTCCAAGAAGACTATTTCGTATTTGAAATCCAAACAAAAAAATCTTAAATAAACATTTTTTTTAAATTAAAACTTATATAAATAAACAAATTAAAAAAGTGCTGACTTTGCTGAAAACAGGCTTAAACTTGTTGAAAAGTACAGTAGACACTCGATTTACAGTACAGTAGCGGTCAGAAATCTGGACCCCGGAGTCTGGTTTTAAAATCTAGCGCTTGGTACAGTGCCCCCACAAAATTTAGCGGCCACCCCGTGGGTTAAGGTATTCCCCACATTTTTGACTTGGTAGTTCGTTTAAAATGATGCAATTAAGGCAAGCGCGTGTTGGGGTTAAGGTTTGCACGTACAGTGCGCTTCAACAAGTGATCGGACACCTTTTTGCTCAGCGGGGCCCGCACTTTTGACACGGCAGTGTACCAAAAATTTAAGCACAGTACGGCGTCAAAAGTCTGGGGCCACCCCTTGGATTAGGGTAATCCCACATTTTTGACCTGATAGTGTACCTTTCGTTTAAGATGACTCAATTAAGTGAGATTAAAGGCTAAGGCCTGCATGTACACACAAAAAATAAGTACAGTACGCTTCAAAAAGTGATCGGATACCTTTTGGTCAGGGGGGCCCGCACTTTTGACACGGTAGTGTACCAAAAATTTAAGTACAGTACGGCGTCAAAAGTTTGGGACCACCCCCGAGTTAGGATATTCCCCACATTTTAGACGCGGTAGTGTACCCCATCTATCAAATTGTGGCCTAAAATTCAGTCTGCGCATGCGTCGTGTACTTATATTCAGTCTGCGCATGCGTTAGGTTCACATTCAAAAATTACATTAGTGCCGGCGCATAATGGGTTAACACAAAACCAAATTGTGATAAGTAAATTGTGGTGACGCATAATGGGTTAACATAAATTAATTTGATTGCGGGTAATGACTCATCTCTTACGAATTTCAAGGCTTACAGTATGAGCGCGTGTGGGGTCAAATGTCAACAACAAATTTTAAATACATGTACCTGGTACGTGCCGGGTCAAAGATCAATTCATACTCTAGGTACAGTAGGACCCCAAACTACACGGTTCTTAACATCGTCAAAAAAGTAGTCCGGAAAATTGGGGTTCTACGGTGCTCCCGCTCTGTCATAGCTTATCTACTCTTATAAAATATTAAATATAAAAATCTATTTTAAAAAATTAAATTATTTCCCGCGTTGCTATATATGATTATTATCCCAATTATTATGGTTTGACGCGCAACGACATCGGACACCTTAATACGCAGACGCAAAATGGCTGACATCATTGTCTGAAATAG
The DNA here is from genome assembly GCA_035578155.1 of Brachynemurus nebulosus. NCBI lineage: Eukaryota > Metazoa > Arthropoda > Insecta > Neuroptera > Myrmeleontidae > Brachynemurus > Brachynemurus nebulosus. Next base: position 129,264,122 of record JAPWDM010000001.1, on the reverse strand, counting down.
TGAAATGTGTAAATGTTTGTGTGTCAAAATGCAATTTACCTAATTAATTATATAAAAATATATTAATTACATGTATTATTTAAACCAGTGATAAGACAATATACATTTAAATCTTATGTGATAATATTAAAGTGTTCTAAAAATTGAATAATTTTCATTCTTTTGTGAATAATTTTTAGTTTATTTGTGACATAATTTTTTTTAACATAACTGTATTTATTATTTAAGAAATCTTAAAAAAAAACATTTGGATTCATTGTCGTTGTTCTTGAATTTATCACAATGCATTTCATTCAATTGTGTAATTCAATTAATGAAAATAAAATAAAAATCTTACGAATAAATGTGTATTCTTTAATTACTTATTTTCAGATTACAATATTACATAATAATGCCAAGTTGACCTACATTTAACTCAAATAATAAAAATTTTACAGCACAAAAACAGTAGTTTAAGCTTCTGCAAAATAAAAATTTTAGACCTAAGATACTTTAGCTTGTGGCCACAGTATTATTATTAGGGTTTCCGATCTCTGGTCAAAAAATCGATCGTGTGGATCATTTCGAATCATAAAACCAAAAATCGATGCAGGAGAAAATCCCATAAATCCAAAATTTGACTCAATTTTCTATAAATGAATCATAACAGTGGTAAAATTATTTGGCAACATAAATAGTTAAACATATTTTACAATAATTTTGAAAAAATATCAAAAAAAAAAATTAAATTCGAAAAGATCCATCTCCGATCCCGAAAATTTTTTACGATCTCTGTATCGATTTGGTCTCTAAAGAATCGTGAATGTTATGAATCTTAAGTTTTGTGAAAAACTTTGACATTTGAGTTAAATTGCATATAAAATAATAAATGCTTTTATAGTCAGGCTATTATTTGAAATAAATATTTTCTTTACTTAATTTTTTTTATGGTGTTATTACTTAGCTTTTTCATAATTTAAGATTTTTCTGTGAAATAAATAATTTCAAAAAATATGAATTTATGAAATTTGTGATATTTCTGCACTAGTGAAAATGAAATTCTTATACACAGGACTGGCACACAGAAAGATGATAAGTTTTCAAAATACACATAAGTTATATCACATAAAATTTGAACAAAATACATTTGAACAGATTTAGAATACTAATTAATCAAGTGACCTTGAAATTTGAATCGATTTTATTATTATTATACAAAATTTATACAAAAATCTTTCATGTTGGGATCAATTATTTATATATTCCCTTCTTCATATTTGAAAAAATATGGAATTTTAATGGTTGTGACATTCTGAGATACTACTTATATTACAAAATGTCAAATGTCAAAAATTTATCATTTTTCACACAGAGCACTGAATCAAACATATTAACATATGTTTCCTAGAGATAACACAGGCATTAAATTTTGAAGCATGACTCCATTTTAGTAAGCCCAAATCGTAACCACGGAAACTTGTTTATAAATATTAGATAAACCAATTAAACCATTAAATTAATGGTTTGACCGCCATTAAAGTAATCCCATCAGTCAATTTTTTTTCCCACATCAGTCAATTTTTTTGCTTCAATTTCTTAATGTATTTGTAATACACAGCATTTTCTCTAGTCGATTCTCTCCTCAATGATTTTTCAGTAAAAATAATATGAGGCGTTGAAACTAAAACTAACCTTTTTTACTTTTGATCGAAAATGAATTGGTGATGGAAATTGAATTCTTCAGTTTGCATTGCTTAGAAGTTTAATCAAACAGGGGTTTACTTCAAATTATAGTTATAGCAAAACTGGCCTAGCTAGTAATTTGTGATAAAACTTGTCTTTTCCAGTTTTTTTTGTTGAATAACTCGTTTTGTACGAATTAGGTGAGTTTCGTTTTAGAACGCCTTATATCATTTGAATTCAAAACAAAAACAAAATGACAATCTAGATATTGACAGTTGTCTAATTTGTTTATAGATATATAAAATCCCGTTTATGCTCACAGATAATATAAAAGATTTATTCGATTAAAGAAAAATTATAGTATAATTGGTCAAAATTTCATTATATAATGATTCTCTTATAATTTTTAGATATTATTTTTAGTATTTTAAAAACAATCGGATCAAAAATTTTTAATACATATTCAGGACAATCTAAACGCAGTCTACGGTATACATGTAATTAAAGTAAATAATATGGAGTATGTTAAGCTGGTGTTAGACAAAGACAAAAAATCTTTAACCCAAAATTTTGTAAATTATTTTTAATTTTTCTGGAGAACCAGTTGACAAACAAGTATCGCTCTAAGGACGTTTTTTGTTCAATTTCATGTGCTTTTTGCAATGGTATAAAAAAAACCTTTGAATTCTAATGTTTTTAGCACTTTAGACACTTTTTGCCAAAAGTGCCCAAAAAACCTACTTCCGGGCATCCGACGTGTCTGACTAACGAACTCATCCAACGATTGGGAGATTGCAAGGTTTTCACCAAATTTCATACCAGTTGGGTGTTTCGTTCGACAGTTATCGCGTACACACATAAATACATATATATATATATATATATATATATATATATATATATATATATATATATATATATATATATATATATATATATAAATTTTAGTGAAGTAGATTTTCGGGTTCTAGAGGCTCCAAAACAAATTTCTGCCATAGTCCCGGGCTTAGGTCTTACCATAAGAGCTGCTGTAATAGCTGAATTTTCATTCTGAAAATTCGCTAAAATAAATCGACTAAAAATGCAACAAATGAAGCAAAATTATACATAACTATAGTTTCCTGTCTCTTTCCCTTTCTGTTATTTTTATATCAGAGTAACAATAGTAACTTAAGCCTGCAGATCTATTTTGGCTTATTTATTAATAACATCGGATAATTTTTAGTTGATTTGACTTATTGGGAACAGACATGAAGGCAGAGCTAAAATAACATGGTTGACTGTTGTGTGCAAAGGGAAATATAGTTATTTATAGAGACCGGCAATATCATTTTCTGTGTATATATATATATATATATATATATATATATATATATATATATATATATATATATATATATATATACATATATATATATATATATATATATATATATATATATATATATATAGGATTTCTTAAATTATTTATTAACTTATCTTTTGTTATTATTTATAATTATTTATTATTTTTAATTAATATTTTTGTAGGTATACCTCATTTCAGATACAATTGATCATGAGTTTTTGTTAAAAAATTAAATAATTCTTATATTCGGAACAAATCAGTCTTCTATTTTTTTCTAAAAATAAATTGCAAATTTAAAATTTACACAAATGTAATAGTAAAAGAGATAATATCAAAGACGAATTAATACAAATAATTTAACAAATACCAGTTCTTATCAAGATACGGTCTAAGTCTACCTATTCTATAAAAATGTGCGAAATTCCATTATTTTCTATGTCAATGATGTTTATTGTTAGTGATACAAAATTTATACACAAAACTTACATCTCATTTTCGTTAATTCTACTTACTTTTCATAGAAGCCGGCATTTGATTAAAAAAAAATGTATTGGAATTTTTTATTCTCTTTAAATTTTGAATCGATTGAAAAAAAAATAAAAATCTAGTTACAGTCACTAGAACGCTCGTGGTAACTTTTTGTTAAAAATTGTCCCTAGCCTATTAACTGTCAGTTTTGTAATACGGACAACTAAACGAAAATGTTTAGGTCTTCATCGATATTATTGTTTTTATTACAAATTCAAGGTTATATCAAGTTTTAATTTTAAAATATATGAAATATTTTAAAAAAGAAACGTCAACACTTGTGACTACATTACGAGGCAATCCATAAAATACGAAAATAGGGGGGGGGGAGGTAGTGGCCTAGAGTGATAAAACGTAACGTGAACGGGGTAGGAGTTCGAGCAAACTTGACGTTACGTTTGCAATAATTTGTTTTACAGTTGGGCAAAAAAAAAACAATATCTTTCTGGAAATAGAATCAGTCAGAAAAAAATTCCTTCTCAAAATTATAGTGAGTAAAAAAAGGGAAAAAATTTTTTTTGTTTATTAACAATAGTCATAAAAATAATCAATCTATGCATGGGTAGGGCTCTAAATTTTGTGACGCCATATTGTGTCGTGGAGTTCGACAAAACTTGATTAAGGCGCGACGCTTGATTAAAGCGGGGGAAAGGGGGGTAAAAAAATGCCCGAATTTTACGTGACGTGTTTTATGGAACGGTACTACAAAAAAATTTACGAATAACTGACTCATACGAAACATAAAATTTGGACTACCTTAACGTGTAACGTCAAAAATGCTTTTACATCAGCTATCGGGTCCACGGAGCCGCATTTTTGTTATATTTAAAAAATATGATTTGATATCGACTATAAATAATATTTTTCTTTATTTATAAATTTTTATGAAGGTAATTTTTGGTTCCCAGATCTTAAAATAAGCTTCTATCACAAAATCAGCTGAATTTTCATAATGTAAATTCGCTAATATTAATATCCTTTTCAGAAAAGTGTATTTGTGTAGGCCCGATGAAAAGGTAGGGCAGCCGGGGTTGTAACCCCGAGGCCTGGGCTTCAGGAGAGGGCCCGTATCTGTCGGTAGAGGGCCCGAAAAAAAGTTAAGATTTTTTTTTTCTCACCACTTATATTGCTATTTTTGTCTACGGCTCTGTTTCTATGAGAGAGCACGACAATATTGAAAAACAAAATTAACGTTAAAAACCTTTTAATATTAAACCTTGAAGTATTTGTTAAATTTGTTTGTAAAATTAAATATCTACCTAATATAAAACTGGGTTCTGCGGTTTTCCGTTTCGGAGGTATATTTAACACAAGCAATACAGACGGCTGAGATAGAATGTACACGTTTCCTTCGCAATAACGTTACTTCACAAATTGAATACAGAGAAAGAGATGGAACGTTATTTGTTTACCCTATGACAAGTTTTTTTTTTTTGTTAAAATGTAGTGTATACAGTATGTTCCTTTAGATATTTTAATTCAAAATTTTTACTTACAAAAATGACATCATTATAATGCAACTTTTTAAATAAAAGAAATACGTACATAATTTATCTATCCTCATGTAAGATATGTCATATGTATATTCTGATTTATTTAAACATCAATTGATAGGCTTTTAGTCACATATGTACATATTATTTTCAAATCTTCAAATTGTCATATGTTTATGTATTTTTTATACAAAATAATAAATTAATATATTAGATAATTAAATACATATTTAGTTTCGAACAGAATATGTACGTTTTTCACGATGTTTTTTCTCAGAAACGATATCATAACATGAATATTTAAAAATATTTTTAACTCTAAAAAATGATATTTTTATATGTGCATTTATTATTAGGGGTTTGGTATCTACAAAAATTTTTTTATTTTATTTTTTATTTTTATCACACTTATGTTACCTTTATTGCCTTTATGTGTATATCTATATATGTGTACATTTTGAACAGCCTATATACGCTTCACTTATAGTAACATAGAAAGAGATAAACCTTTCTTGGTGTACCATTTTGCGCGGCATCCGTGTATTACGCATATATTATATTCCTTTCTTTGTCAATCAAACAAATACAATTTTGTGTACTAAATCTTCATCAAGTATCTCAAGTCACCCCCGCTATACCATGTATTCAGGATGCGCAGTAAGACCTTGGCCGCCTGTATTCCTTACGCTATGTATACCTACTAATTGTATTTATTCTCAACACAGTAAGATGATCCTAAGAATTACTTATCTCAAATTGTAGTTTTTCTAATCTATTGTACTGGAAAATTTTTACTTTCTTTCCCTTTTTGTTGTTATGCCGTTACAAAAACATTATGTTGATTAAACCCAAGTGAATGCTTGAGTTAATAAAAATCAATATGGTTTAGTTTTAGGTTAACTTTTTCAAACACAAAACAGATTAGTATATTATTATATTATTCGGGTCTGAAAATTAAACAATTCCTCTTGAACGAAATTTGATATATTCCATTCAATTATATACATTCACAAAATACGAGGACAATAGAACGGGAAGGTATCAACATAGTCTATTGTAACAAAACAACAGGGCACATTCAAGCTTTAATTTTCATCATTTGTATACTATGTAAAAAACAGACAATTATAAACTACAAAAACCAAAATCATAATAAACAAAAATCCAACAATTAAATCTGCAAACTAAAATAATAACAATGTAAAAAACAAAACAGTAACTATTCTAATTTAACAATATGTCAAAAATAAAAATATAAAAAAAAAAATAAAAAAATAGTTTCGGTATTTATTCAGTAAATGAACCTGTTCAAGTTTTATACAGTTGTTAGCTTTGTTGAACGTACAAAACAAACAAAGAGGCATTTAATTTGATAAGGATTTACTCCGTCCTAAATAACCAATTCTCTTAATGAGCAGATACTTACGTAGTTGTAATTCAAAAAATAAAACGATTTCTGAATTTTTTTCTATGTTAAACACTTACCTATCCGTACCGTCCCATTTTATACGAAAATTTGTAAGATATAATAACGTGCTGAGATGATAAAGACGAAAAGATGATAAAGTCATCCCCTAAGGGGGTAAAATAAGCGTTGAAAAGTTTTATAGAAATCTGTAATTTTTTTAGATAGAAATATGGAAATTGGTTTTAGGTTACTGGTTTGAACACTCAGAGCTTAGGGGGTTGAAACAGGGGAGGAAACTTTAAATGGAAGTCTGTCACCTAGAAACGTAAAATTTTGCACAGGGATTCCTTATATAACGTAGGTGAGCACTAAGACGGGATTTTTGGAAATTCACCCCTTAAAGGGGTAAAATAGAGAATGAAAATTTGTATAGAAATCTGTAATTTTTTGAGCTAGGAAAATGTATGGAAACTGGTGTTAGGTTACTGGTTTGAACACAAAAGTTTCAGTGCTTTTAAAAATTCAACCCTTAGGGGGTTGAAACAGGGAAAGAAACTTTAAATGAAAGTCTGCCGTTTTTACAATTAGAAATGTGGAAACTGATACGGTATGGTATACTGGTGATTTAAAGTTGTTAAAAATTCATTGTTTAACGTTTATAAATGCGAAATTGAGTTTGTTGATTTGTTTGTTTGTTTGTTTGTTTGTTTGTTTGACTTGCTTTTACACTTCAACGACTTCACCAGTCAACTTGAAATTTTGCACAGACATAGCTTGGGAAACAGAGACGGTTATAAGTCATCTTTTAACCCGGGAAAGTAAATCATTCCCGAGGGAAAATCTATGACAATTATTACAGTTGACTATTAAAAAGCGGATTATTGGTTTCAAACTTCGAATATTGTTAACAGAAGGCTGAAAAAGAACATAGGCGACTTTTTACCCTGGGAAAACATCTCATTCCTGTGGGAAATCTCATTTCTATAGAAAAATATACATATTTTAAATGAAACAAAAAAAGATTCCTCGAGTTTGTTCGAACTCTGTTTGTTAACAGATAGAAGATACAGCGATAAACATAGGTTTTTACACCGAGAAAGTATCTGATTCGCGAGGGAAAATTTTTTTAAAATGAAACAATGAAATAATGACAACTGACTGTTAAAAAAATGGAAGATTGATTTTAAACATTGCATATTATTTACAGCCGGGATGAAAGGAACACAGGCTACTCTCTACGCCGAGAAAATATCTGAATCCTGTGAGAAGCCTTATTCTCGTAGGGAAGTATATTTAAAAAAAAAAAAAAAACAAGATCACTGACTTCATTCGAATTGTGTATATTGTTAAATTAATATTATAGTCTACTTTTTATCCGGAGAAAACATTTTATTTCTGTGGGAAATTGAAAGTTCATTTTATATGTTTGAACTAGATGTCATAATTTCAAAAGCCACGAATGGAAGGGCTAAGCGGGTTCCGGCATACACTGAGTCGTCACAAGTATGGCCACACCTTGACTCAAGGTATGTCCACACTTTTGAAGCGGTACTGTATTTAATGTTTTGATACATTGCCGTGTCAAAAGTATGGGCACCACTTGGGTTAAAATGAGCCCATACTTTTGACGACGTATAGTGTGCTAAAACCAGCTTAGCCCTTCTATTGCAACGCGGGCGAAGCCGAGGGTAAATGCTAGTAACAAGATAAAATTCAAGTGAACAAGATCAAGACAAAAGCCAGACTGACGCTAAAACATAAACAAGTCCAGAAATTTATCAGTTGTTGCTTATAATCATCATCTTCACTGCGATTACCTATATTGAAAAATGTAATAGTGAGCAAGGTCCATTTTACTGCTACAGTATTTTAAAACAAAAAATGTAAGATTACGATTACATATGTACCTGCAATAACCAGACCAAAACACTTAATTCACGATTTCAGAAAGAAGCTCTGACTTTATGTACAGTGAAACAATAAAGATATTCAAAATTATGAAGGACGACAGTTGAAGCCAATTTATATCCAGGAGAATAATTAATTCATCAAACTGAAAGCAAGCGGCAAATTTTATTGAACAAGTTAGTCGTAAAGTTATTGCATAAACAAATTAAAACGTACAAATAAAAAACTCTGAAGGAAACTATATTTGGGCTATGGGCAAGAAATATGTTCTTGGTGTCTTCAAGGTGTGTTACTCCATGTAACTCTTTTATTATTTATTATATCACCTGTTTAAATTGATTCAGTAATATTTATTGGATACACGGTGTAAATATATGGATAGTTTTATTGATTTGGAGCCGCCAAGTTTTTATCGTGATGCAATTCGATAGTTCTTCGAATAATCAATGTATTCAAATACAATAAGTATTAAATGAAGTTAAGAACTCAGAAACGGCGCGAGAATTGTGTCAATTGATCAGTTAGATATTTCTGGAATGTTTAAATACTTAAAAAAAAAAAATATTTCAGTTTAAAAATAGCAATTGTTGCTCGAGAATTATCCTTTAAAACGTTTGAGTACCAGTTTTGAGAGTGGAATGCACGAACATGTCGAGAAATTGAGCAAACTTTTATTTTATTTCAGACGGTTTTCGTAACAGTTTATAAATATAAATATACATATGTGTATTTTGTACCGTATTAAACATAGGAAGTCAACACAATTATGGAAGGAATATGTATAAAATAAATATTATTGTTTATCTACAATATTATCCGTTATGATCGGAAGACACAATGAACGTCACCCCTATAGTTTGGAGGAAATAAGAAAATGAAGCAAAATATTATTGAACAATTATTTTATAGTATCGTCCATTTGTTGTGAACTACAATACCGAAAAAACTTTATCAATAGAAAGGATGCTGAAAGAATTTTATCAGTTTCATGTAGTTTTTTAAGTGAGAAAAAGGATATTTTATTCTAGGTGTTAAATGTCGTAATTACTTATAATCACTTAAACTCCAGAGTAAGCCTAATAGTTGATAATATCAATTTTTTAAACTTTCAGATGTCTTTCACAATAAAAGTGGTACTAGTAGTCCATTTTTGTGTCATCTAAACTAATCATACTAATATATAAAGCCTCGCAGGACCATAGGACCCCAAGAATGTCCAAAATAATGACTGAGGTTATCACGAGAACTACCCAGTTGACTTTAAAAAGTTTTTCTCTGCTGGATAAATGATATCGACTGTTCTAATATAAGCTACATTCGAAAGGCTAAAATTGTCTCAGAGAACCCTAGGGCTCTAAAAAGGCCTAAAATAAACGGCTGGACGGATTTTTACCAAATCCTGCCGAAATAGTATTGAGAAAAAATGTACGTTACAAAAATTGATTCCTTCAATTTTGAGTTCGCAAAAAGGACCCAAAATAAACGACTGAATGGATAGTTACCAAATTTTGTACTAATAGTATTGAAATTCTGATTGAAAATTACCTTTAGAATCCCCAGGATCCGTTTTCAAATAAATGTTGTCAAAATATAATACTGATAACCAAATTTTAATTTTTTGAGAAGAAACTGCAAAATTTTGAAAGAAAGAAAGTGATATTCGCTTTATTTTCAAAATACGTACGTATACAAATTATGTCCTGTAATAATTATAGTCGCATTTGCTCAAAAATTGACATTATATTCATTAAATCTCATCCGTCTCACCCTGTTACCTGCTTCAAGAAAAATGCCTACAAACTGCCTTTACGCTTAGTCTAGTAGTATAATATAATAGTCTGTCTTGTCTGTCAAACATTGGTCTGTGACCAGTTCATATGACGCGAATATTTGGTCAAATATTTTTAACTGATTGCAAACGGATCCGAACATTTAAGCTGAGCGTCCACAAGGTCGGCAGCGCAGTCGTATGGAGTATCAAGTTTTGCAAAGTAAGCAATTAAAATTTTTGTACACTCCTTACAATATTACACATATTTTTCACAATAGTCTTAAAATATACTTACCTACTGTTAAGAATACCAACAAAAATTTTAATCTTTGAAATTGAATACAACGAATACAACAAAAAGTGGAAATGAAAATTAGTTGCACGAGAGTATCGCAATTTACTGAAACCCTTTTCTTGTGGGAAAAGTCTAGATTAACGGCTCGATATAACGGTGGTAGCATAGTGGCCGCGGTGAAATGTCCTTGACCGGAGTGAGAGAATATATTTAAATATATTTGTATATGAAAGCAAACTACTGGAAATGATAAATGTTATTGGAAATTATTAAACATTTATTTAAATGTCTCCAAATACTTACGGTTTTTCCACCAGAAAGACGTATAAAATTAGATTGCTTGTCTTTACTATTTACAAAAAAATTAAATTACTATTTTGTTTTTGCTTTCTTTAAAACATACAACTTAATGGTTTATTTCCAACACTTACAAGGAACATGACGGGGGTGTACTCCCCCGATTTTGTTTATTCTTTGATATGTTATAGAATATCGAATAATAAGAGACACGTACTTTCTTGTAGCGGCGGTAAAACAGTATAAACGGATGAAATCGGCCTTTAAAATTTAATTTTTCACAAATATCCCGAAAACGGTAAGTAAAGTTTAAATTGGTGATATTGCTCTTTCTCAAAGAGATCTCTATTGATGTGCAATTTGTTTAAATTAAATCGACAGGGGTGACTGGGAATCAAAATTTGGGGGTTAATTTTGTGAAAAAGGGGCAAAAAATATTAAAGTTTTGTTTGTAGATTTTAAATCTACGTAAAAAAAATCTAATTGACCTGTTTTAGCTGCTTAACCTTGATCTTTAGTTTCCTAATATTAAATCTAGGGATAGTTAACTACTAGGGGATAACTGTGTCGACATAATCGTACTATATTTGAATAATTCATGAGCTTCTTTTTCATGTAAAATAGTTTAAGACAATTAGAATAATGTGGGAATAAAATTCTCGAATTCAAATTTAGCTTGAGTAAGACTCCAAAGAGGTCATAAATTGCATACTAGTTTTCGTACACTCATTTTTACTATTAGAGACTGATAGTGGGTAATAACAGCACAATAAGTGTTACTGAAGACTTTTATATGTAAGGTATATATTATGTTGGTTTTTAAATGATACTTTTTGTTATCGTAAATTTTAATCTAAAATTATAATTTAGCAGGTGTGATATATTTGAAAGAGTACTTTCTTTCCTTATATAATTCATTTTGAAAATATCGTTATTTTCGATATTGATAATTTTCGATAACAAAAACTACATTTTCATTAGTCAGTTGGAATGCGTATAACTTACATATATATATATATATATATATATATATATATATATATATATATATATATATATATATATATATATATATATATATATATATATATATATATACTGTATTTCAGTTACAATTTATTGATCATGAAGCGATCCTTATATTCGAAACAAATCAATCTTCCATTCTTTTTTAAAAACAAACTGTAGATTTAAAATATACGCAATTGCAATAACGAAAGAGATAAAGCTAGGAAAGAATGTTCCAATGTATTTGGATAGGAGACGTCCGGAGACGTCAAAAACGTTTGTCGAATCATGGACCATTCTTATTTTTGCCTTTTACACATTTAAAACTGTTGCCAATTTTCAGCTTTTTAAAAAAGATCGATTTTTTTATTAATACCTCTTCTTATTTAGTAAATTCTTACCAAAATTGTTCTTATTTTATTCTATTTAACCCGTTTAGTACCGCCATATAGTCCAATTTTTTAGATAAAAAATTTAATATCTCTATAAATTTAATTGCAAGTTTGGTACATTTTGTTTAATTTATTTACAGTATGACCGCTCTTTACTCTATAGCCTCCAGTTATCGATATAAGACAATGCACACTCGTCAGTTGAATTTTTTCTAAAAATTAGTATGACGAGCTCAGCTCGTCATTAGTCTTAAAGGGGTTAAGGAGAGTTATCTGCAAAATGCGTGTAGTTCTATTACATGTAACTCATCTAACTGACTGATGACTATTACTGATGGTACCGAACCAACCAAACTTACTTTTGGCTGTGTGCTTTAAGTAGCACACAACACTTCTGAATGCACATCCAACGTGAATGGATGTTCTGAATTTTATAGTACAAATGGTAACGAATATGTAGAAATTTACATGTTAAAATCTTAAAAATATCGTTATTTTCGATAATGATAATTTTCCATAACGGAAAGTAGGTTTTGATAGTCCCAATACGTTCCGAATAGCCACAACTTGCTTCGCCTTAAGCCTTCAAAAATTCCGTCATTTCTGAGCTACGATGCACCGTTTACGAGATATGTACGATCAAAAGTTTACGTTTTCGAAAAGTATCGCAAACTAATTTTTTTGAAAATATTATATTGCTGACCAGATCAATAGGACTAATGGAGCATAGATTAAGCCATTGTAATCAATTTATAATAATTTGTCAAACAGTAAGTAGTAAAAGTAATTAAACATACTTAACTGAAAATATTATGTTATTCCTCTTTTCTTCTTATTTTTAAAAGCCTGGTTCAGGTTTTTATATTAGGTACCATTAAAATAACCTAGTAATATTTTTGTTCAGTTCAATATGTTAGTAATATAAGACAGAAACAAAAAGAGTCCGCACTTGGCTTCTTGGCTACACTGCAGTCAACAAAACTTTCCATCTTACCTAGCCTGTGTAATATACAGTAACCTTGGTTTAAAGATTACTTACATTTAGCAAATAATCTTTATTAAGCAGTGGTTTTAATAGTTTAAATCCAAAATTATACGCTAAATAGTAAATTAAAATAAATTCCCACCTTTCGGGAATTTTCCCGGGAATTTACCCCGTTTTTACTCACTTTGGGAATTTTCCCGGGAAAATTCCGGGTAGAATCCCATATCTATTATTACTCACAATTATTACGAATGTATAAAAAGTTAAAAACTAGTATGTAATTTAAGATGGTGACTCATCTCCTCCAGTGTTGCTCAAACTGAATTTTAAGATTTCTGACATTTTGCATGAAAAAATTCTTGAATTACTCAAATAGTACGATTGTGTCGACTCAGTCACCTACTAGTTAACTACCCCTAGACTCGGGGCCGGACCTACAGTTATTATGAAGCGGACAAAGCTTGCTGTTGGCGCCCTTCCCGAGAAAAATGACAAATTCAACATTTTAGCGCCTCTCAACTTGCGTTTTTGGCGCCCCTAAGAACCCTGCAAGGGGGACGTGCCACCACTGTCCCCTAGATCCGACTCTGCCTAGACTTAATATTATGAAATTGAGCAAAAACATGCCAATTAGATTTGTTTTTTTCATATATTCGAAATCTGCAAACAAAATTCTAATATATTTTATTTTTTACTCATTTCGCCAAATTAATCCCTAAATTTTGACCTCCAATCACCCTTGCTGACGTAATTTGAATAAATTGCATATCAATAGATAACTTTTTAATAGAGCAGTATCGTTAATTTAAACTTTTACTCTATCTCTTATCGTTTTCGAGATATTTAAAAAATTAAATATTTACGCCAATTTAACGTTAAAAAAATACGTGTCCCTCATTTTTTTGATGTTCTATAACAATCAAAGAATAACAAAAACCGGAAGAATACACCCCCGTGAGTCGTGACGTTCCCTGTTAGCAGTATTAGACAGTAGCTGATCACACCCAAAATACAAAAGGTGACATTGTTTTTATTTTTAAAACTCACTAATCAATACTTTCTCGCTATTAAATGAGTAAGACAAAAAATTATTAGCATAATAAAAATGTATTTTAAAAAAATGTGTAATATGTACTCACCTACCTTGTACACACGTTGTGAAGTTGAAAGATGACAATAAAACTAACAAAATCCAATACGCGTTAACCATCTTGTGGCGCCTGTTCTCGCCGCTTTGACGACTACCACTGCTGCCAGTGGCGTTGCTGTTGTTGCCAAACATTATATACAACATACAAAATGCAATGTTGCGGTCACGTTAAACAGGTCTCATTTAAAAACAATCACTACAACCATATTTATTATACATTTCACAAAATTATAACACCACCTCAAAACAAACAAAAACAAATTACAATCGTTTCAGAGCACACGTTGAATAGATACGACCGGTCCGTCCGTTTGATCCCGCAAAACAACGCGTACGAACGTAAATAGAATTCGAAAATAACAATAGGTCGAAAAAACTAAATAAATCAATCGTTACGTCAAATTAAAACCGAATAAAAGTGATACATACGTTTACGGTTACAATGAATATGTAATCGAAATTTCGAATTTTAGTTCAATTTAAACTCATTTTTTTAATTCGATATCCAATTGTTTTAATTCAAAATGTTTGTTACACCGCGTACCGCACTTATATCTAATGTTTCTAATTGTATTCGTTAGTTTTAAAACAACGCAGTCGTGACAATTTTTTTTTTGCAGAAGAAAAAAAAATCTCTTTAGATATGTATGTTTGTCGCAAATATTATAACTGTATAAAGTTTTAACTGAATTAGCCTCTAGAGTACCATGTTTTTCACCTTGAGAGAGCGCATGTAATGAAATTTGTTATGTAAAATGTTTTTTTTATAACATGTCGACTTTTATTTTTTATGTGTCTGTAAGTAGATATGTTGAGGTATATGTTTGTTGTGTACATGTACTTTGTAGATATGTAGTGTATGTAACTCTTATTATTGTACTTTTTTACAAAATGCTACGTATTCACTAGGTAGCTACACTGCTTAGTTCTTCCTCTCTTTCGTAGCAGATAGATATGCACTTTTATTATTTTTAAATTTTTTAATTAAAATTTTTTACTAATTAGTATTATTATTATACACTAGATATTTGATACTGCAATTATGATATGGTACATTTAAAATGGTAGTCTGTTTGTCCGTAGAATGATATGAGTATTGCGGTTGTTTGTTTGTCGTAGGAGTATCATGAAACCACCGCAGCACTGTCCTCACAGGAAATATGGAAATCTGTAACAGAGAAAAACATTTTTATTATACTTGACTATTAAAATTTTATGTGTTTCTTTTCATATTCATACAAAATTATTAATTATTTCTTTTACGGTAATACTCCCCTTACTGCATAGCAAGCAAGTACGTCCATCCTGGGCCAAGTTCTATTGAATTTTATTGATATATGATATGATATGATATTTTTATTCTACATTACATAATATCGGTACAAAAGTCAAAAAAACTAAAAAATCAAATTTGGTTACAATTCAGTCACATTACAATTGAGAAGTTCCTCAGTTCCTCAGTTGAATAGAAAGCTCCCCCCTGGAGAAATTTAATTAATTTGGATTTAAATTTTTTAATAGCTATTCTGTGCTGCCTAACCAATCTTATTAATATAAGTTGCTGCCACGTATTGCGAACTTTTATGGATAGTCTTTAACTTAGAAAATTCACTAGGTGTTTTTTTGGCACAGGTACATTGTGCAGTTAAGTATATAAATAGGATATATTGTAAGTATTCCTTTTTCAGCAAAAACATCCCTTAACGATGTTCCCGAACCAACAACGGGTGTATTTACGCAACAAGAAATAAACTGGTGTGATATAAAATATATTAATTAAAAATTCTTTTATTTACACATAGCAGACTCCTCTTTTACCAAAAAATACCTGAAAAAATTAGGGGTTGGAGGTGGGTGATGAAACCCCAATAATTTTATAACTTTAATTTTGGTATCATAACAAAGATATTAAAGTGCCATTTACAAATATATATAGTTTGCCTACCAGAGCTCTTACCATTTCCAAGATATTTAAGAAAATTGAAAAAAAAACTCTAATTTTCAGGGGTGAGTTTCACCTCCTTAAACCGCTTATGGGCACGAGCGAAATATGGCTTTGGATTAGTTTTAATAAGATCTACAATCCACCAAAGTTTCAAAAATTTTTGAGAGATACAGTTGGATACCTTTCCTTGTTAGAAAGAGTATTCTGGTCTAGAATTTTGAAAAAATCAGTTATATTTCTGAGAGTACAAACCTTTAAAATTACGTCCCTAAAAGCAAACTTTAAAATTTTGAAAATCCATTACGTTATAGCCATTTAAATACGGTTACCTTAGGTATGACTTTCGCCCGCATCGGACAATAGTTTCACATAATATAGATTTCGTTTGCCATCTTACTTACGATAATAAATAACGACTGCTGTCGGTTATGACCCAGGAATGGCTAGTAAACATAATGTGTAATGACATGCCATTAAATCACTTAAATTGTTGCGATTGCGTGAAACTTTTATATCTATTAACTTTTGAGACTTGATGCAATGGTCATCTGCATGGCAAAAGGTACAACATAGTGAGAATTTAGCTAATTTGACC
This sequence comes from Brachynemurus nebulosus, assembly GCA_035578155.1. NCBI lineage: Eukaryota > Metazoa > Arthropoda > Insecta > Neuroptera > Myrmeleontidae > Brachynemurus > Brachynemurus nebulosus. Next base: position 129,247,337 of record JAPWDM010000001.1, on the reverse strand, counting down.
GAAAACCATTTTCCATTGGTTTGTGCGGGGTCCTTTATTGTTACTTTTGATTTTTGTCTTATTTCTTTACAACCATCACGTATAGGTACTGTTTTAAGTGTGCTTAAGCGTAAGGTTCTGCACACTACCAAAATATGTGATACTTATACTTCGTTATATCGTTACTGTAAAGAGGGGGATTTTGCTTGCAGTGAAAGCAGATAATTTCTAGTCGCATTTCGATTTAAGAGCTTGTATTGGTTTTGTTATGAACTAATTTTCCCTTTACTATAAAATATTTGTACTCGGTGATATACATAAATAACGATTAAAATTTATCAAAGAAACTACTATATATTTTATCAGACACAATTTGCCATATTATAAGTAAATTTTAATTACAAATTGAGGCATACATAATATTTATATCAATATTACATCAGCATCGAAAATATGAGTAAATTGAGAAATGTGTAGCATAATTTTATTTTTGTAAAACATTAAACGTTCTAATAGCATCTTGAACTGTAATTTACGTGCTAATGAAAATGGATTGCGTTACCGTGCTCTCTATACTAGCGCAGTTCTGTTTGGTAGGCAATTAACGTATACACACATAAATATAATACGTACCCGTCCATACCTGCGTACTACCCTAGCAAGGTAGTAAAATTGAAGCTATGTATATATTGCTAGGTAGTGACTTACTTTACTCGCATAATACATTTATATTAATAAATTACATGAAAATCGATGAGAAATTAGTAATTATAATAACGCGGTAATAAATTCATGTAAAATATAAAATGATATTTTCAGATGAAAACTAGAAGATTAAGTGAGTAGGTATGTTTATGTAGGTATACAGTGTGTAAGTGAGATATATAGTCATACTGAATTCAACGAACTTCATTAAAATTATTTTAATAGAAATAATCAACTTTATATAGCTGAATTCTTTTTTATCCGGGCCTTTTTGTGCGATTTTTTATGCGGTTTTTTTATGCGGTTTGTAAAAAATGGCCATTTAAATGCATAATGTGAATCAAAATCACGAGACAATAAGAAACTTAAACAATTGCTATAATAACTTTCTTTGATAAAAATACTTTTTAACGGCTTTTAAGCATTGAATCAATACATTGCATAAATAAGTTATTGCATCATTTAATTTTGTTAAAGATGTATTTTTGAAAATTTTCGTAATATTATAAATTTGAAATAAAATGTTCCGACGTGTAAATTAATGCTTTATCTTGTTTATAGAAGCAACTTCTAAGGAAATTTCTCAGTTTTGAGCGTTTTGAGTGATGTTTTTTCGATGAAACTTTTTTATGCGGTTAATTTTTTGTCAACAAAATGAGTTTTTTGCCAGAACTAAGCAATTTTTCAAAATTTTTTTACATAAATCGAAAATAAAAGGCAATGTGTGTAAAAAATGTTGCTCTAAGTTAATTGCTTTTCGAGAAAAACTAGGAAATATGTCGTTCTCCATTTCACTCGCACTCACATTCTTTTTTTTCTGTCTCATTTTTTGCGATCCTTTTTTTGAAAAAAAAAACCAGTAGATAGGCTATACGGGCACCACTCCACAGTAAAACCTCAATTTTCCGGACTACTTTTGACGGTGTCAAGAACCGTGTAGTTTGGGGTCCTACTGTGCCTCGTGTGTAAATTGATCTTTGACCCGGCACGTACCGAGTAAATGTATTTAAAATTTGTTGTTGACATTTGACCCCAACACTCGCTCATACTGTTAGCCTTGAAATTCGTAAGAGATGAGTCATTACCCGCAACCAAATTAATTTATGTTAACCCATTATGCGTCATCACAATTTACTTATCACAATTTGGTTTTGTGTTAACCCATTATGCGCCGGCACTAATGTAATTTTTGAATGTGAACCTAACACATGCGCAGATTGAATTTAAGTACACGACGCATGCGCAGACTAAATTTTAGGTTATAACTTGATAGCTGGGGTACACTACCGCGTCAAAATGTGGAGAATACCCTAACTCGGGGTGGCCCCAAACTTTTGACACCGTACTGTACTTAAATTTTTGGGACACTACCGTGTCAAAAGTGCGGGCCCCTCTGACCAAAAAGGTATCCGATCACTTTTTAAAGCGTACTGTACGTGCAAACCTTGACCCCAACACTCGCTTGCCTTAATTGCATCATTTTAAACGAACTACCACGTCAAAATGTGGGGAATATCCTAACCCAAGAGGTGGCCCCAAACTTTTGACGCCGTACTGTGCTTAAATTTTTGGTACACTACTGTGTCAAAAGTGCGGGCTCCCCTGACCAAAAAGGTATCCAATCACTTTTGAAGCGTACTGTGCTTATTACGTGCAAATCTTGGCCTCACTTAATTGCGTCATCTTAAACGAAAATTGGGAGGCCGCTTCCAAGAGTTGTTATCAGTATAAGTTTGTTTATCTTAGCTGAATTATAATTATTCTATGACTCATACAAGCGGGGATTTTTGTTATATTTGTTTATTTATATAATAATTTTGAATCATGTAATAATTTTAAAATTGTTTATTAAAGATTTTGCCGAGTCATCAGTTTCTTTTTTGTTAATACTCTTATAAGTTAACGAAAGTATTTTTGTTAATACTCTTATAAGTTAACGAAAGTAACTTCTTGCTGTAAAAAGTAGGGGAATTCAGGGTAATAATTAAATAAAACGCACATAATTTTTTTTTTAATTTTATTTATAGAATATGTATACAAAAAAAAAAAATTAAATTGCTTAAATCTATATATTACTTAAAATCTATTTATTTTCCATATAAAATTTTTTTAAAAGAATACAATTTTCTAATGAACAAATTTTATCTGAATGAAGTATATAGCGTCTTGAATAATATTCATCTCGCAGAATGGAAATCTTCGGTACATCAAATATTTCTTCTAAATTCAGAATCCACGGCTGGTTTTCGGTACCATCAAACAAACTTGATATCCATTTCTTCTTTTCACCGCCCTTGACGTATATAACATCATACTTCTTTAATATAGGTTTCAATATGGTATGAAGTTTTTTGTACGGAATAAATCCATACGGCCAAGGTATCCCATGCCAATTTCGGCAAAGCCAACGGGCTACTCGTTGATATTTCTTCGGCAACTCGTTGAAATCAAACGGTGCGTCGAATATAAGATGTAATATATCATCTGAATTTTCTGCAGCAATACCAACTTCTTTAAAATAAAATTCGTTGTTAGCTCTTTGATAGCCTTGTATGTCAAGAAACGCCATTTTTTACCGCCGCCGTAGAACTGAAATTATTCACACAATCCACAACTTTATATAGAATAATTAAAAGTGGTGGGGATAGTTAGTTAATTTGTGGAATGTATTCGAAAATGGCTACTAATAGCTATTGCTAGTTGACCATCAAATTACAAACTGTTAATAATATTTAGCACATTGGTGAGTACCATGTTCTTTTCACTTAAGACCTAGTGATTTAAGGAATGCTAAATTTTCGGGTGAAATGTGTTGTCGCTTAAAAGTTTTACGTTTAATGATCTTAGGTTTCGAAAGTCCTTTGCTAGGTTCTCTAGCGGTGGACTGCTCTGAATTGTAAATTATCATGGTTCGAAATGCAATTGTTTTACCACGAAATTGTTTTTTCAGCGAAAGAGATGTTAACTCTTTGATAATCACCAGTAAATAGATAATATTTTATGTAAGTTCAACTATTTTATACCCTTCAACCATGATAAGGAGTATGAACTGGAGTATAACTCAGCAAATTATATAGCGGTGGTGACGTAACACACAAATGCGGTGGTTGTGTTGCGGTTGTGGCAGTTGTGTGGTGGTGGTGGTGGTGGTGGTATATGTGTGGCGGTGTTTGTGTGGCGGTTGTGGTGGTTTTGTGGTGGTGGCGGTGGTATATGTGTGACGGTTGTGGCGGTGGCGATGTTTGTGTGGCGGTTGTGTGGTGGTGTTTGTGTGGCGGTGGCGGTGGCGGTGGTGTTTGTGTGGTGGTGGCGGAGGTTGTGTGGCGGTTGTGGCGGTGGCGGGGTAGCAGCGGTGTTTGCAGCTGAAGTGAACAACATTATCATTAATTCAATCGAAGTAGCAATTTACTGTAGACAATGAATCGGTGGTGACATCTCGCGGTGTTTGTTGAACGCAATATCTAAATTAATCAATCTGGTGACGTCCCTGTTCCCTGCTCTTATAATGGAAGATTATTAAATATCGATTTTAGATAAAATACTGGAAAATTTCGGTCAAAAAATACTATAAATAGAACTGAATTATTAACCGGATATCATATGTTGGTTAAGTTTCAGTGGATAAACAACAACAGCAACATGCCGATTTGTGGTATTTGTAAATTTCAACCATCACAGTGTAAGTGTGCCTTCTACGAGTATTGTGATAGGTGTCGAAATGAAAAAGGAATTTGCATGTGTTGTAAACGATGTATGATGCCATTTCCAAACTGTGTTTGCAATTATATAAACTGTACCAAATGTAAAAGCCGCTGCAATTGCAAATAATTTAGTAAAATCAATCATCTGATTGCCACATAATAAGTATTGACCAATTCCACGGTTGCTCAAACCAACGTAAGCATTTATTTATAACACAGTGACCAGCGATTTAATGAGGTATAACCTATATTTTGAGTAACAGTGGAATTGGTCAGTACCTATTAATCAGTATTAAAGTTTTTGTTGAATACTCAAAATATGCATTATACCTCATTGCATTGCCGGCCATATCATTATAAATAATTGTTAATGTTTATTTGATATTTTCCATTGGTTGTGGTGTATAAACACTAATCATATGAAGGTGTGGTTGCTTCAGATTAACTTAATTTGTAGCTGTGTGGGAATAAATATATCGGTGGGGTAAAATGAGCAACTAAAATTTTTGTAGTTGTGTTGGCGTGGTGGTGGTGGTGGTGGTGGGGATGGTGGCAATGGTGGTGGCGGCGGCGGCGGCGGTGGTGGTGGTGGTTTTGGTGGTGGTATTTGTGGTGGTAACACATAAAATATTTAAGCGACGTGCTGAAACAGAAATTGGCAGTGTATTGGCAAAATGTCTGAACAACACGGTGTTGAGTTAGGTATAAGTGATCTGTGGACCACTTTTACTGCCACTGATGAGACAATGGATCCGGTTTTGGAGAAGTTGAATAAACTTGGTGCTGGTAAACCATTCAAATCGCTATCTACACTCAAGCCGTATGAAACGTGGAAAATTCTTGACATACGATGCATGGAAACTCGATATGGGCCAGCGGTTGCGCTGGAACTTGCAGATGCTCAAGTGTTCCTTCCAAAACGATTCGCGGATTTGGATGAGCAGACCATGCAATGTTTACGTACAGGACAATATTTTATTACATATAAAGGCACTGATTCCAGTGGTTTTTTACATATTGTGGAATTTAGCAAATAGCTATCACATGTGTGATGTTAGGTGTAAGCTTAAGGAAACTGTCAGATGTGAAAATGAATTGATTTACTTTTTAATTTTAATATTGTGGACGTATATTTTATTAAAAAATAAATTATTTTACGTATCAATTCTTATATTGTTCTTATTTTACAACACATTAAAATCCTCAAATTATAACTTGAATTTTAATACGACTCTTAGTAGGTATGAGGCCAGTTGGCAACACAATGTAATTGCCTATATCCAGGAGCAAGTATTTTAATGTTGGTTTTGAGTAGGTATGTGGTCACCTGACACTTGCATATAGCTTTTCATTCATTTTTCTGAACTAATTTCCGAATCGAAAGAGCGTAATGGGGGCAAAATGTGTAAGCCGGATGTCAACCGCTACTTCATGGGGTAAAATGAGCAATAGTTGTGTTTGTGTGGCGGTTGTGTGGCGGTTGTGGCGGTGGCGGGGTAGCAGCGGTGTTTGCAGCTGAATTGAGCAACTTTATCATTAATTCAATCGAAGTAGCAATTTACTGTAGACAATGAATCGGTGGTGTCATCTCGCGGTGTTTGTTGAACGCAATATCTAAATTAATCATCATCATAATCGCTAGCATCTTCTTTATCAGTTTCATCCAGATAATCACCTAGTGGTTCAATAACATCAGCCTTTTGAAGTTCACGAAGTATAGAGAATATTTCTTGACCGTCAGTAGTTTCTCTTAAAGCATCTAACTCTTCGATTAAAGCTTCACTATCGTCAACGTTAAACAACATATTTTTATTTTCCTCTAAACTCCGAATAATATTGAGTATTTTTTCACCAGTCTCTGAAGTCTCGTATAAACGTCGTAATTCATCTATTAAAGTATTAGCATTATGCCAGTATTTTATTTTTTTCGATTGCCCATTAGCATTTTCCGAGCCGTTGTATTTGATACGCTTAGCAAGTAGTTCTTGGTCCGTTGAATTGACTGGACGTTTTATTGCTATTCGTTCATTAGATTCCTCACCTTTATTTTGAGTTTCTTTGATTAATCAAATATCCAAAAGAGTTTGCAGAGCTGTAGTTAACTTGGGAATGATAACAGGTCCACTATCAGAAGTGGTTAAAACCCTGTTATTAGACTCATCGCTGGGTGTGTAAACATTATTTTGATTTCTTAAATTGTTAAATTTAGTTTGAATTGCTTTTGATGCAACTTTAATTCTTTGTTCAAGTGGATTGGACCTTTCTTCAACTTTATTGTTTAGAAATTCATCATCAACATCATTCCTCCCAGTATCATAACTAGATAAGTCATCAGCCGTGTCTAATGTTTGTCTTTTTAGCGGATCAAGAGAGTAACTATTTTCAAACCTTTTTGGTGAAAATTCCCGCATATGTGTATCTCTTATATGACGTGAAAGAGAATCTTTCCGCGAGAAGCTTTTATAGCACTGCGTACACTCGAACATTATAATAGATGTGTAAAGCTCAACTAGTCTTGCAAGATTAATTCAGAATTGTGTTAGCGATTACTTATATACTCTACCACCACAAATACCACCACCGCCACCATGGTTTGTACATGTATTTGTACTTCATCATTGCGAATTCGCAATAATGAAGTACAAATACAATTACTATTGGTTCAAAATTATGAATAAAAAAAAATTATTTTTAAAAATATTTTAACTAGTTTAACTACTTTATAATGAATAAATTTTGACTAATGGATTATTGAATATTCCATGTTATTTATAATATTAATAAACTTGCCGATGAAGCTTTATGACTAAAGCGAAATATTCAAGATATTACACGATCGTTGAATACAACTTTTTCAATAAAATTGTGGACCATTCAATCTGTTCTTGTTTTCTTCAATGTTTTCCTGCAATTGGCTGTTTTTTCAGCGGTGTTTTGAAGACTGAAGTTGACTTCGTTTTTAAAGGGTAAAATTGGTCTAAATTCTCGTATTAAATTTGAGTATACCGCCCTTAAAATTCATCAAGTATTTGGGCAAAATTGTCCCAAGTTAAAAAATTTTTGCGACATTTATTTACACCATTAGAAAGAAGAGGAAAAATCACTTAGAAGGGTGAAAAATTACAGAAAAACGGATTTTTATAAATGGAAATTCGCTGTGCTATGCAGGTGCTGCGACAGGAGTATTTTTTTCATGCATAAGCTTCGGCAAGTAGTTTTATTTCAAGTTGATGACATTTTTCACACTATTTCAAAGTGGCAAGTCAAAAAATTAAAAATTATAAATTTTATGGCTATATAAAAAAGAGACATCCAGGAAAGTGAAAAAATGAGTAAAAAACTAAAATTAACACAAGAGAATTTCTTATATTCATTTTTATTATTAAGCACAATTTATTAAAGTATTAAACAATTTATTAATTTTTATTATTAAACAATTTTTATTATTTTTATTATTAAATTTTTAATTATTAAACAATTTATTATTTGTTTAATATATCTACTTAATAAATTTCTAACACTGACTGACTGACAGACAACGCACAGCCTAAACCGTTGGGTTTAGAAGAATGAAATTTTGCATAGGAGTTCCCTATGTAACGTAGGTGAGCACTAAGAAAGGATTTTTGAAAATTCGTCCCCTAAGTGGGTTTAATAAGGGATGAAAATTTGCATGTAAATTCGTTATTTTTGAAGTTAGTGGTATATGTGTAAAAATATGTTACTATGGCTATTAAAATAAATAATATTTAATGAATCTTTAACATTGACTGACAGACAACGCACAACCTAAACTGTTGGGTTTAGAAGGACAAAATTTAGCACAGCAATTATGAAAATTGGCGTTTAGGCTTCTATTTATAAATAAAAGTCAGTTGTTTCTGGAAATATATTCCCTAAAGGGTTAAAACAGAAAATGAAAGTTCGTATGGGAAGTTCATCATTTTTGAAAAACATTAAAAGTGAGCAGAAAGTGAGTACCTAATAAAAAGATGTTGCCGATGGGAAATCCCATCGGGCATACGGCTAGTATTATATATTATATTAGTAGTAGTATATATATATATATATATATATATATATATATATATATATATATATATATATTAGTAGTTATATAGTGTACCTATATATGTAAATATTAAAAAAAAAATTAAAAAAAAAATTAAAGAAATAACTAAATAAATAAAAAAAAAATTGAGAATTTATTATTTATTAAAAAATATTCGAAGTTATTTACTACAGTTTAATACATATTATATATAATATTATATTAGTAGTATATAATATCTATCAGTAGTTATATTAATTATATCGTATATAAAAAATATACGGAGTCATTTATAACAGTACTCTAATGACATTTACCTAATTTTTCTACATTATTTAAGTTAAATTCCCGTTTTCAGAGCTGCCAGGAGACTGAGAATTCTTCAATATTCTTTAAAAATCAGCTAAACAACGTTTTATAAAAAAAAAAGAAACAGATCCGCTATTCCAATGCAGCATATTTACAACTCATACAACTGAAAAATTTCTTATATCCATAGGCGCCCATCCCTATGGGCAGGGAGGGGCCATGGCCCCCCTCTAGCTAGTCAGGATTGGAAGAAAATTAGAAAAAAAGAGTTGAAGAAAACAAAACGACGTTGTTAATGGTGTTTTTTGTAGGTTATATATAGTGTTTCAGAATTGTGACCGCCCCGCCTCTAATCGACAACCGTGCTTTATACGAAAAAAGGAAAAAAAAACAAGCAAAAAAAGGTCGCCAGGCTAATTTTGTGGGGGCAAAAATTTTACGAAGAAAAATATAAAAAAAAGATAAAAAAAAATCCGAAATTTTCGCCAGAAGTTCACTTTCCACCCTTCGTGCCCCTCCCTGGAATCCATCATATGGGCGCCCATGCTTATATCCACAGTAGTTTTCACGAAAATGCTGACCAGGATACTGAGAAATTGACTGTACCTCGCTTACAATGTTAACTGAATTAATTGATACAACCCCAAATTAAGTAAAACATGTACTTTATTTTATTTATTATATTTGAGTTAATTTTTATGACAAACGATGATTTAATCGGAATATAATTTTTTTATATTTTTTAAGTGTTTTGGTTTGATAGGAGAATGATGCAAAGTTCGGGAGACAAAATTCAATAGAATATTTCTTAAAGAAAATATAAAAAAATTCAAGAATTATTTATACAATAAAAATGTACCAATATTATAGATTACTACTGCAGTGTAAATTTTTTTTTATACATTCAGGAAAAATAATTATTTAGTCTGCTATGTTTTACTTTAGAGAGGAGACATACCAGGAGACTGAGAATTTTACATTTGAAGTGTAATTTTTTATAAAAAATATATTTCGGAACCGGGTTATTTTGAGTGACCAGTTAGATGCAGCTTAATGGTTTACAGTTTCCATATAGAAAAAATGTATTTTTCAGAATATTAATATACAAAATGCGTTGGGCCGTCCAAAATTCCCTAGTTTCAAGAACTATATATATATATATATATATATATATATATATATATATATATATATATATATATATATATATATATACATACTTACAAGTAAAGGTAAAGGTCCCGAGGCCTGACCTACCGATTTTGATGAAACTTAAATATGTTGTAGAAGACTAAATACTAAGTGACACGTATTTTTTTTTATCTGCGGAAAAATTGTTTGAAGGGGTTAAAGCGCGCTTCAAAAATTGGCGTAACAATTTGATTTTTCATGTATCTCGAAAATAGTAAGAAATAGAGCAAAATTTTAAATTGGCGATATTGCTCTTTTTTAAAGAGCTATCTATTGATATGCAATTTGTTCAAATTACATGAATCGGTTTGTTTTTTAATGGGTATTATAGTTTTCGATATCGAAAATTATCGATACCGAAAATTGATATCGATTTTCAAAATGAATGGAAACCTAATAAAAACCTTACATACGATAGTCCTACTACAGAACCACTTATTGTGACATTATTACCCACAGTCAGTGTGTTAATAGTAAAATTGAGTGTATTTACACTAGTATGTAATTTAAGAGGGTGACTCACCCCCTCTCCAATGTTCCTCAAACTGAATTTTGAATTCGAGAATTTCATTTCTACGTTATTCTAATTGTTTTAAACTATTTTCCACGAAGAAGAACTTCTTGAACTACGCAAGTAGTACGACTATTCGACACAGACACCCCCTAGTTAACTACCTCAGGACTTAACGTTTGGACATTGAGCAAAAATGGGTCAATGAGATTTTTTGACGTAGAGTCTAAATCTCTAAGCAAAATTTTTATTGCTTTAAATTGCTTATCTCTCACCCATTTTTTGCAAAATTATTCCCCAAATTTTAACCCCCAACCACCCCTGTTGATGTAATTTGAGCAAATTGCATATCAGTAGATAGCTCTTTAAAAAAGAGCAATATCGTCAATTTAAACTTTTGCTCTATCTCTTACTGTTTTTGAAATATTTGAAAAATTAAATATTTTACCCCAATTTTTGAAGGGCAATTACACCCCTTCATGCCGTTTCTCCGCAGATAAAAAAAATACATGTCCCCTAGTTTTTAGTGTTCTACAGCATATTTAAGTTTTATCAAAATCGATAGGTCCGGCCTCGGAACCTTTACTTGTTGGTTAAATTTAGGGTAAGATATCAAATTATTATTATTGAACAATAGTAGGAGCATTTATAGAAATTAATAATAATACATTTGCATCTCTTCTACCGTTTAGACGCGTTAAAAATATACTTACTATTTTTAATCAAACAAAAAATAGTATATTATTCAACGAGCTAGTAATGATAGCTATTACTCACGAAGATGAAATTGCAACACGAGCCGAGCTTGCGAGGGGAGTGTCGTAATGCATCTGAGTGAGTAATAGCCATTGCAAGCGAGTAGAATACGATATTTTTTCTACGACTTTTTTCCTTTTTGATTTAAATAAAACTGAATAAGTATAAATTTTAAATCAGATTTTTAATCTATTTCTAATTTCATTAAATGTTTGTATAATATGTACAAAGCGATCAAAACAAAATATAATATAATCTACTTTGTTTATTTCAACTTTACTACGCAACATATATTAAATTAAAACTTGATACATACATCATACATAAAACAATCGCAAACCCATTGAATAATGGTTAATACTGTGATTTCATTGGTGAAAAAGGTATTGAATTATGGTCATTCCTACACACCTTTGAATAATGCTTAACTTTCTCAGAAATTAACAGATATATAAGGAGTGTGTTCTTCAACAGGAGTAGAAAAAAAATATTTTGTACCAAAAGCTTAGCAAATAAATTTTTTTGTCATATTTTAAAATTTTTTGAATAGGCAAACTATTTGAAATTACAAAGCGAAACATTATAAGGAACTAATTTTATTATAAAGAACCATTATAAATATTTTTTTAAAAAAAAAAACTTAAATTATAAGGAAACATTATAAAGAACCGAAAATAAAAAGCTGGACGTATTCTGACGAAATGGTGTTAAAATTAGGTATACATTTGAAATATGAATATTACTACTTTAGACTTGCTGGACGAACTAAGCAAAGCAACATAAGGAACTGATTTTGCACAGAATTACAGAAAATGAAATTTAAAAGTAACATCAGGTATATTTCCCCAGGATCATCAAAAATAGGAACCAAATTAAACGGCTGAACATATTTGGGCAAATTTTTTCTCAAATACTATTGGGATTTCGGAAAATGCTGAGAGATAAAGATTTTCATCCAAGAGTGTTTCCTTTAAAGCCGATTGGTGAGCGAAGCTAACCACTATCAATAACTGATTTCCTATAGAATTTTGGAATATTTGACTGAAAAGTAATTTGACTTATCAATTTGATAATTTTATGCGCACGAAATTGTAGGCCACGGTAATATAAAAATATATTTTTTGCAGGAAATTATGTAAAACACCAAAATGAAAATATCTGAGTAAAGCCAGGACAGGCCGCAATACAAATGTTCAATAATTAATGATAGTCAACTCTGAATACTACCTATTAACGTCTTTTTATAAACACAGATAATAGCGGCGGGTAATTTAAAAATATTCTTGTAAAACTTGCTATTTCTGGAGGTTTTGATCTGAAACTTTACTGAAATATTTCCCAGTACCTGGCAACAAGTCAAGGTCAAATACTGAGAGCCAGTTTTCTCGTTCAAAAAAATAAAATCTTGTGTATACAATTAAAAAAAAATTTATTTAATATATGTTTGCAAAGTATCTTTAAAAAGTCAAAACTTGTAACAATGAAAAACAAAATATTCCGACATTTAAACTATGACTGGTTATTTTATTTATATTCTGTATAAACCTGAACATATAATATTATTGGTAGAATATGCTAACACTTATAAATATTCGTTACATGTATAAAATATTCATGGCGTACTAGAAGATAATGAATTAATTCTGCTCCAGCTATGACAGACAAGAATACATTGATATTGTTACAATATGTAATACACGTGAGAACGAAGGTACATAAGTAGGTACAGAAAATGTTACAGTATAAATCTGGAATCAATTAAAGCAAGTTTTAGTTAGTTCACATTAGTTTCAGCTACATAATTACCAAACTGTACTAATTAAAATTAGAAACAAATTGTATTCCCTCAACAATTAAATGATATTACACATTGTACTATTGATAACAGTTTATATACCTATGTCAAGGGAAACATGTACCTACGTATTTATATATGTAAACAAATGAGGGTAACAAACAAAACGAACAAATTTATATTATTTAAATTCTTCATTATCGAAAATATACCTAGATAAGTATATAAATCGAACTGTCTAAATAAATAATTGTAAATTATATTTTCCTTGTATGTTCGTTGGGTACTGAATTTAATTTAAATAACAACCTCAGTTTAGTACGGTGCAATTAGACTCAAACCTCAACATTCAAAGTAACAGTTTCACTCCAACTCCAAATTGTTCTATACAGTCCACATATTGTTTGGTAAAAAGTTACACCATTTTGAGCGTCGGGTTTGGGAGGGAGGGGGGTAGAAATTGGCAATAACGGTTTTCGTCAGTTTTTTTTTTAAAATATTTCGAAAACTATGCAGTTTAGCGCAAAAAGTGCCTATACAAAAATAATCTACATTAAATTGCGAACAAAAATACTCCTGTGCATAATCTTGCTGAAGTGAAGAGTTCCAGAGTTATGGAGGGTGTAAAAGTAATAATTTTTAGATTTTTTGGAAAAATATGACACATTATCACTAAGGAAACTAATTTTTTTTATACAGGATTGTGTTTTGTAAAAGGAAATTGCGATTAGTCCTCTTCAAACATAGTACCCTCCTCTTCTATATCTTCGTCTATGATGTTCGTATCCCTGTTATCACATCCTAGGCCTGAGCAATTACCGTATATGCTTGAGCAGTTTAGACCACTCTTTCTGCATTCGCAGTTACGCACGCATTCATCTTTGCAAGCGCACACTATGAGGGAAAGTAATTCCTCAGGAGCTGCAGGACGCGCTGTTGTAATTGGTCTCAGGTGTTCGTCAATTTTCTTCCACCCCCACTCGAGCGGATTCTTCTTCTTATTCAGCCACTGCTGCACCTGGTGATAGGTGCAGCAGTGGCTAAAAATGCTAAAAATTGATACTTTTACACCCTTCGTAACTGTGGAACTGTTTACTTTAGCAAGATTATGCACAAGACAATTTTTGTTCACAATTTAATGTAGATTATTTTTTGTATATGACACTTTTTACGCTAAACCCCATAATTTCCGAAATATTTAAAAAAAAACTGATAAAATCCGTTAATTTGCCTACTTCTACCCCCCTCCCCTCAAAACCCGACGCTCAAAATGGTGTAACTTTTTGCCAAACAATATATAGATTGTATAGAACAATTCGGAGTTGGAATGAAACTGTTACTTTGGATGTTGAGGTTAGACCGTTTTTTTGAATAACTGCACCGTACTAAGTTACAATGATATTCAAACCATGGCCGCCCTATATTAATACCCATGGTAGGCACTACGTTTAGGAACTTACGAGAGCCTACAACTGGATATTTAAATGGCAATGTACGAATGTACCCTAATATATTAATAACCAAAACAAAATTGAAAACAGAATTTTTTTATTTCTTTTGGTTTAGTTTTTATGAAAGACGTCTAGGGACTACGAGGAACTGAAGATGATTTTGCTTGGAACATACACTGCATATTATTTATATTTGCGGTAATTTAATTTTATTATAATAAATAAAATCACCAACTATAGGAGGAAAAACAATACCTAAATATAGGCAACAATAGTTGTAACTTAAACAATTTGACATGCTTCGGTCAATTCGTGATCATCATCATAAATTTAAAGTCAAAATCAATTAGTTAGATGGTGGCAACGAGACGCATGTATGTACGAATCAAATTAAAAAGTTAAAAGCAAGAGCAGAAATATATTGAATAACTAGATCGGCGACCCATATTGGTAATAAAATTATCCAGATAAACTCTTGTTATAAAACCACATTTTTAATAAAAATGGTAAAATCGTGAGATCATGATTTTAACATTTCAAAAAACTTCGAAATCGTACACTTTACCGCTTTATGGATATCTGGGAAACTTTAAACCTAGCCCCCACCCAAATAAAATGACCCCCTCAAAAAAAAAAAACTGGCACCGAACGATAAAGAAAGATACGGGTGTACCGAAGAAAATTAGCGTTGGGGTAAAATTCAACCGTCATTACGCACAGTGGAGCCGTATCCTGCATCAGTGGCATATCTCATCTGTTTATAGTAGATGAATCAAAAATCATAATGTTCTCATGTAAGTAAGCCTCTAGGATTCGCACATAACTGACCCTGTGCCAGATTTTTGAAAAATTAATTTTTTTGTTTCCTAAAAAAATTTTGGAACTTAGGTTTTACAGACTATTAATACCGGAAATGGTAAACTTTAGATACACGAATTAAAATAATAACTTCTGTCTGTAGGCAAGGATAACTTACAAAATTTGGGCTGTTTTATTTTATTTTTTTTTTTTTTATAGAATTCATTTGATTTATAATATATCAAAATTTACAATACAACTTACAGTGTTGTATTACATACAATTTATAATGTGCTCCTTTATTTGCAAAATAAAATTTGGCATATTTTTAAATTTTTATTCTTTTTTTTTATAATAATTTATTTATTGTTAATTAAAAAAAATGAATAATTCCAAATTGTTAACATTTCTTCAGCTGTCAAAATTTGGTGTCAAATGCAAAAACTTACTAGGGGTAGACTAGACAGTAAACCAGGCCTTCATTTAATTTCGAAATTTATTTTGGAAAATATTTTACAAATAGTTATTAGAATATGTGTTTACTTCGAAATCAAATTATATATCTTACATAACTTTTTAATAATGCCGATTTGTTTATTTACATTTTCTTATGTGAATTCTATTCGATGAATGTTGGCTATTTTGGCTGTGTTCTTGGTCAAGTAAGGTCGCAAACATTTGTCTAGCACACGACTTCAATTTCCATCAAAGATAAAACAGAATTTAAATGTATTTAAAGTAAATTATGAACTAAGAATAGTGAATTTGTGTAAAACAAAATTATTCCCAAACAAATATATACATATATATATATATATATATATATATATATATATATATATATATATATATATATATATATATATATATATATATATATATATATATATATCAGACATACTTGTTTAAATTTAAGACAGGAATGAATGTTATTCTTCAAAGTTTGGTCTAGCTATACGTGAGTTGTACAGTTAAACAGTAAGCCGCTGGATATACCATAGCGGTAAACCGACAAAACCGAATTTTCTCCGAAAAATTAGACTATATACAGCCTATACGATAAGAACGGAACTAATGGGCACAAGCGAGCGTCAAGCCACATATTTCTAGCCCTTTTAGATTAATTGAGACTATACGTCCTGCCTGCAGCAGGTACATGCAAAGTTTCATGTTCATAAATTCAAAGATGTAGAAATTATGCAAATGGGGCGGATGAACAGATGAAATTGACGAAATTATAAGGGTTTCCAGATTTTTCCTTCGAAACCTTAAAAAATATTTATTTTGTGATTTTTTTAGTTCGCAACTGTTTATGTATTCCTTTTAGCGAATTTCGAAAACTCGAAATTCAGCTATTACAGTAGGTCTCATGACGCAATCTGAGTTCGGGACTATGGCAGAAATATGTTTTGAGGTCCCTAGAATACGAAAATGATATTCACTAAAATTTATATATATATATATATATACATATATATATATATATATATATATATATATATATATATATATATATATATATATATATGTGTTCCCACGATAACTCTCGAACGAAACGTCTAACGCTTATGAAATTTTGTGTGCGGACTGGATTCTGAATTGGCTTGGCTAAGTTCGTTAGCCAGACACGTCGGATGCCCAGAAGTAGGATTTCTGGCCATTTTTTATCATTCGATCCCATCATAAGACAGTTCGATTTTTACATCGTTGAAAAGGAAAAAAAAATTAGGAAGAAAATGTTCTTATAATTTTCTTTCTGTGTTAAGTAGTTTTCGAGAAAATCGTAATTTTCACTTTTGCTTTATTTTGCTCTCTTTGTCATTGTAATAAGTATTATATTTCTATCTCAGTTGCTTATAACATATACAAAAATTTCATTTTTTTACGTAAAACAAACGGTAGTTATTCAAAATCTATGTATCATAAATACCATATCTCTGTCTCATTTTTTTAAACAAAAATTAACCAGATATTTTAAGTATGTGTAATGAAGATTTTTTTAATTTTTTTATTGAATTTTAAATGAACAAGATAATGAAGGTAATGTCATGATATAATATTATTAAATATTGTAGAAAGATAACATAAAAATAATATTTATATGCCAGGAAAAAAATTTTAGAGAACTAGATCGATTTTGAAAATTTTTTCACTGTCAAAGATCTAAGCTATTTTAGATATTTTAGACAGATATTGGTTACGTAATGTAAGGTCCGCCAGGGTATATGGGACCCAAAAGTGTTAAAAATAAACTAACCGACCGATTTTGAAAATTTTTTCACTGTTAGAGAGCTCAACTATTTTAGAAAGATATAGATTACCTCATGCAAGGTCCGCTAAGGTCCATTGGATCTAGAAGTGTCAAAAATAAAATAAGCGACCGATTTTGAAAATTTTTTCACTGTCAAAGAGCTAAGCTATTTTAGATAGATATAGAATACGTAATGTAAGGTCCGCCAAGGTCCATGGGACCCAAAAATATCAACAATAAACTAACCGACCGATTTTGAAAATTTTTTCACTGTTAGAGAGCTAAACTATTTTAGATAGATATAGATTACCTTATGTAAGGTCCGCTAGGGTCCATTGGATCTAAAAGTGTCAAAAATACAATAACCGACTGATTTTGAAAATTTTTTCACTATTACAGAGGTAAACTATTTTAGATGGATTTAGCTTATATGTTGTATCAGGTCGGCCAGAGTCCTGGGATCTTTTAAGCGCCAAAAATAAACTAACCGACCGATTTTGAAAATTTGTTCGCTGTTAGAGAGCTAAACTATTTTAGATAGTTATAGATTACGTTATGTAAAGTCCGTCAAAGTCCATGGGACCCAGAAGTGTCAAAAATAAAATAACTGACCGATTTTGAAAATTTTTTCACTATTGCAGAGGTAAACTATTTTAGATAAGTACAGTATGTTATCGGAGATCCACAACTGTCCTGTGGATGCAAATGCGGCATAGAAAACTACACAACGTGTTTTAAAAATAGTTTTACTGTTAGAAAGATAAAATATCCTATATTATATAGGATAGAAATAAGCTACCGAACCGATTCTCAATATTTTCTCATTGCTAGAGAATTAACTTATTTTAGGTGGATAGCACTATGCTGTACAAAGTCCGTTCGGGGTCTTGAGTCCCAAATATACCAAAAATAAATTACCTAGCCGATTTTGAAAATTCTTTTACTTTTAGAAAGCTAAACTAGTTTAGCCAAGCACCTTTTGCGAAAAAGCGCCAAAAATTAACTACTCAACTGATTTTGAAAATCTTTTCACTCTTAGAAAGCTGAATTATTTTAAATGGATACAGGTCTTAGAAGAGATCCGCCAGTGCCCAATATTTCGAAATTCGCTATGTTATGCAGATGCTGCGACAGGGGTATTAAGATTAATTTAATACATATAGGGTACGAATAGCTAAAAAATTCTATCACGATATACATTTCGTTATTATTATTGTTTAAAATCATATTTGCTTTTTGCATTATAATGACCATTTATACGGGTACAAAAACATTAAATTTTTATACGAACAATAACTTAAATAATTTCATTTAAAAAAATTTATTCAATAAAGTTTTATTTTTCATAAATAACATTTTAATGTACTTTATTATACTTTTATGGCATAATAATGGACCTACATAAATAGCATATAATATAAAATATGCACATTATATTGCTAATGCATTTCTTTCATAATGTTATGAATTCTTTTAAAAAAATTTAACGACGATTGTTCAATTTAATTTTTTATATCAACGTTTTAGTGAAATTTTCTTTTGCGGGAATTCAGTTAAATTTTCGTGTATATTTCTGTAAATGAAAGTAATGAGGCTACACTTATTTTTATATTACATTATATGATAAGGTTTCAAGTTTTTTGATATACCTAATTTAAGTTTATTTACATTTTTATACTTAACGGAAGAAAATTAAAATATTTTTGTAATTGTCTTAGAAAAAGATTCTAATTGTCATACCTTGTATATTCTGCTCAATATTAAATGATAAGAAATATGATTAAAACTTATTCTGAAAACTCTAACCCTTTAGGAAAATTTAAAGGATAATGATAGACATTTCTGAAATTTAGTGTATACTATACCTAATTATAGTAAAACCATAACGCGCCAACCACTTCAGAAGGGGAAATAAATATAAATTAAGATCTGAGTTTTATCATTACCCCGAAAAGTTTGAGATGTAATGCAAGAGGTGTGTTGGAATAAAAAAAGGTAGTTTCAGTTTCTATTGGATATTTCGTGATTTTTTATGAAAATTATCGTCTTAAATCATATGAGCCGTTTATTTTGAAAGTGGGGCAAGTCCACTTTTGAAAAAAATGAAGATAATGGTTGTTATAGATAAGACTTAGTATGATCTTTTTATCAACAATTCATAGTCAAAAAGTTCAAAAGCCCAATATTTGGAAGATTGAAATTTTAGCACTTAACAGTATTGTAAATCTGTTTATTTTGATAGTGGTGCAAGTCCATCTTACAAGTAAAATTTCCGAGACCGGACCTATTAATTTTGATGGAACTTAGATATGTTGTAGAACACTAAAAAATAAGTAATACGTATTTTTTTTATCTGCGGAAAAGCGGTTTGAAGGAGTGAAATCGTCCTGCAAAAATTGGGGTGAAAATTTAATTTTTCAAATATCTCGAAAACGGTAAGAAATAGAGCAAAAGCTTAAATTGGCGATATTTCTCTTTTTTAAAAAGCTATCCATTGATATGTAATTTGTTTAAATTACACCAACAGGGGCAGTTTAGGGCTAAAATTTGGGGGTTAATTTTGCGAAAAGTGGTAAAAAATAAAATATAATAGAGTTTTGTTTACAGATTTCAAATATACGTAAAAAAATCTAATCGACCTCTTTTTACTCAATTTACAAATATCAAATCCAGGGGCAGGTTACTACGGGGGTAACTGTGTCGACATAATCGTACTATTTGAGTAATTGAAAACTTTTTCAAGGAAAATAATTTAAAACAATTAGAATAAATTTCCAAATTCATTTTAAGCAACATTGCAAAGGGGGGAGTCGCCCTTTTAAAGTACATACTTATTTTCATACACTCATTTCTACTACTAAGACACTGGCAGGGGGTAATAATGTCACAGTATGTGCTTCTGAAGTTGAACTGTCGTATGAAAAGTTTTTATTATGTTTATTTTTAAATGATAAAACTCAAATATTATCCATTAAAATTAACGATTACAATAATTCATTAATTTTGAAAGTGAGGCAAGTCCATTTAGTTTATAATAAAACCACTATTTTTTTTATTCAGCGCTATGAACACTACTGGATTATAAACTTACATTATCTAATACCACAAAATACAAAAATATGTCTATTAACACTTACCAATATTTTTAAATTTATTGAAACGCAAACCCTTAAATATCTCGCAACAACAAAATATGGACTTGCCCCACTTTCAAAATAAACGGCTCATATTATGGTTTCAGGTATAGTAATGATATCAAAGTATTTTTTTTTTAATTTTTATTGTGCCGACCGATATCCTAGATAAATAATTTTCTCCAAGTGCTTCCACCACATTTGAAATTTGTATTTGGGCGAACTATAGCACTCGCATTACTATCATTTTGCTATGACTCATGTTTTACTTATAAAAAGTAAGTAGAAAAAAGAAGTGTGTGAGCAGTAACAAAAAAAAAAAAGATTGCTATTCCAAACTTTATATTTTGATAGGCATAGGTAACTGAAAACTTTAACGACACCAAACTAACTAATAGAAATACCATTCTACTTGTCTTACTAAACACGAAAAAATTGCTTGTGGACAAACCCAGTAAATTTTACAACGTACTTATCAAATGAGCAACCAGGATATATAAAAAATGATATATTTAATTAACTAAAAATACAATTTGAATTAAACATAGTTACTAGCCCAATCATTTAAGGGTTTGACCTCGGAATGAAACGGGATAAGCTGAATTTTCGTATACACCTTTAATTTTGCATCCTAAATGTTCCCTCAAAAGTCTCATAAAATCACGTGTGAGCGTCCTTAGATACTGAAGATCAAAGGAAGCGAAAATCAGTTTTTTGAAAATATCTCGTTTCCTTTGCTTCAAATCGTTTTTGCATTTATTATAAATGTTATAGAGCGTAAAATTCTCTACAAATTTTATTTCAAACACTTTTCGATGCGTTTAGCTGTTTTGGAGACAGAGCGCGAGGAGTGTGAAGCGCTCAGCTCACTATGGCACAAGGACAATTGCGAATTTAAATCTGTAGTACGGTTTTTTAACGAAATTATTTGCTAAACATTAGTACAGAAATTATTTAATACATTCTTATATTAAAATATAGTAATTGTAAATCAAATTGTTATTTAATATTATTTACCATTTTCATATGAATAATGGAGTAACTTATAAAATTATTTTGAATATACATATATTCTTACTGGGGATAATTAGATATTAAGTCAGTAAGAAGTATTTCTGTTCTAAGTATGAAAACTCATGGACCCGGGTGTCATTATTAAGATTATACTTGGAAATTCGAACCCCTACTGTCGTTCGACCGGACCTTTTCTATTTATAGCAAGTTAGAGCAGATGTTCTGTTGTATTTATGAGACCGGTTTCTTCTTGAGGGATTACTTTCTACTACGAAAGTTCATTTGATAGTTTCAAAGTGTATCATGGCAATGACGGACGTACAATATAGGCTGAGCGTTCCGCACTCATCGCGTTCTATCTCCAAAACAGCTAAACGCATCGAAAAGTTGCTCTAAAACATTTATAATAAGTACAAAAACGATTTGAGGCAAAGGAAGCGAGATATTTCCAAAAAACAGATTTTCGTCACCTTCGACCTTCAATATCTATGAACGCTTACACGTTACTTTATGAAACTTTTGAGGCAACATTTAGGATGCCAAAATAGAGGTGTATACGAAAATCCAGCTTATTCCGTTTCATTCCGAAGCTCACATCTTTTTTTGACTAAATGATTAGGCTATACGGGAAAAATTAAGATATCATAAAGTAATCCGGTAAGTGAAAATTTTTTATCGATGTAGTAGAAAACTGAGATTTGTAAACAACTTACGATTAGTTACAACTCATACATTTCTTCTCTATTTGGAATCACCGCTTCCTTATATATGATACCTATAGTCTCCAACAAGCTAGGTTTACGCAGAGGAACAAATGGGATGGCTAGACTTAGGACAAAATTTATATTCTGATAAAATCATCGTTTGTCATAGTAATTAACTGAAATTTAATAAAAAAATTAAAGTACATATTTTACTTAATTTGAGGTTGTATCAATTAATTCAGTTAACATTGTAAGCGATATCGTACTTGGTCCAGTCAATTTCTCAGTATCCTGGTCAGCATTTTCGTGAAAAATACTGTGGATATAAGAAATTCCTCAGCTGTATGAGTTGTAAATATGTTGTATCGGAATTGTTTTTTTTTTTTTTTTTTTTTTTTTTATAAAACGTTATTTAGCCGATTTTTAAAGAATATTTAAAGAATTCTAAGTCTCCTGGCAGTTCCAAAAACGGGATTAAACTTAAATAATGTAAATAAATTACGTAAATATCATTAGAATATTGTAATAAATGACTCCATATATTTTTTAATAAAAAATAAATTCCCATTTTTTTTTTTTTTTGGTATAATATATACTATATAATTAATATAACTACTGATACATATACTACTACTATTATATATAATATATACTTAACTGTCGTAAATGACTTCAAATACTTTCAAATAAATAATAAATTCGCATTTTTTTATTTACCTATTTAGTTATTTTTTTAAATTTTTTTTTTTGTAATACATATATACACTATATAACTACTAATATATATACTACTAATATAATATATAATATATATTGAACAAATAATAAATTTTTAATAATTAATATTTAATAATAAATAATAAAAATTATTAATAATAAAAATTAATAAATTGTTTAATAGTTGAATAAACTGTGCTTAATAATAAAAATGAATATAAGAAATTCTCTTGTGTTAATTTTAGTTTTTTACTCATTTTTTCACTTTCCTGGATGTATGTTTTTTTATAATGGCCATAAAATTTATAATTTTTAATTTTTTGACTAGCCACTTTGAAATAGTGTGAAAAATGCCATCAACTTGAAGTAAAACTACTTGCCAAAGCTTATGCATGAAAAAAATGTCGTGCCGGAATTAAGTCCATTTTCTTCTTTCGTTTGTATAACTACCCACCTATTATGTGCTAAAAAGAAGACAGAGAAATTCATAAATGTGAAAATACTTTTTATTGCAATATGACATTTCTAATTCATTATTCTATTGTAACAAAAATAAGATATTAAAAGAAATATAGTTGCAATCCATACTTGGATTTGTAACACTATTTTTCTTTTCAAATACAGTTATATATAATTAATAAAAGTGACTACTGAAAATTGAAAATATCCCTACATATGTATTTCATTCAGTATTGATGAACGAGCACAGTACATATTATGTATTACATGTGTTATGTGCAGATTTGAACAGAAAATTCATTTTGATCGCGTACAATCGTACAACATTGAAATTGATATTATCGACACTATTAAATGAATATCATTATTTCAGTGTTATCTGAAATGTTGTGTTCGTGCCGTATAATTAAATATTTATATCTATCATCAGGCAACCATCAGCCACTCAATATACATATATACAGTTATAAACAAAAGTTTGAACTACATATAAAAAAAAATTAAGTAAGAAATTTGAACATTGTATACGGAAATCGTTAAGAACTTGTAAGCACTTTTGTATCGTTCTATACTATAGCGTGAATCCGATTCGTCATAGATGCAGAAAAATATTCTTACGATTGATCCACAGTATCCAAAATACTTTAATGAATGTGTTGGACCAAGACTGCATCTGAAACGAAGCACAATTCACACTACCACATCAAGCTCAATCATCAGTCAAATATTTTTGGAATGAATTGATGTGAATGAACCATGACCGGATTGGAGCTGCACTGGTGTTGATAATGTGAATACACACATTTGTTTCCCAAACAATATTACTTTATCAGACTGAAAATGGACTGAGAACGAACTGTGATAGGCGTTATAGTATGTATTTAATTTATGTACTTGTGTAGAAACTTAGAAAAAAATTCTTATCACGTAACATGATACAACAGTTAACTGCTGTGAAGAAATATTTCAAAGGAAAGTGTTATGATTATAACGGGGAAAAAGATGAGTTAGATTTAAATTTTCTGGTGATTATATCATTCTCTCTTTTTTAGAGACCGAAGAAAAAATTTCGGAACACTTATGAATTTGTCACGTCTGTCCGTTTGCCTGTCGCAACCAATGATATGGTTCCAACCCTCCTGGTGTTCTGAAGCATAAAATTTTAGTTAATTCTTAATAAACAAGGATGTAAAATTAGTTGGACGTAGCCGACTTAAAAAAATAAACTTTTCTATAAAATGACGTCCATTTAAAAAAATTAATAATTTTTTCGCCTCCTCTTTTCAACATTGGAAATTTTTTTAAAATAGAAAAAAAAATTCCAAAAATCCCTTCTTCGGACCAATTCTTACAGTATTAAAAAGGTCTATATCAAACTTCAAGTAAATCGGTGCATTAGAACTTGAGATATCATGTCAACCATATCGAAAAAAAGTAGTTTTGAGTAATTTATTAGGCCATCCGGAAAGTTCGTGCCGTTTTCGGAGCCGCTCGAATGAATTCATATTTCTTCAAGTAGCATCCGCAAACGAAACATGCAACAACATGTTAGTGTTAGGCCGATAGTGTTGCTTGTAATATGTATCATAAATCTTTAAACAGTGTTTAAATAATTTTTTTTTCGTCAGTAATAATGAGCAATCTTAGACATCAAGGAACATCATGTCATGTTATACGAGTTTACAAAAGGTACAAATCCAGCTGACGCAACGAGAAATATTAGTAGTGTTTATAGTGACGATGCACTCTCTGACAGAATTTGTAGAAAGTGGTTTGCTATAGATTTCAACAGGGTAATTTTTCTCTGGAAGATGAAGCTACCCCCAGTCAACCTGTGTGTATTGACGATAAAGCAAAACGTCAAGAAATAAAGCAAAACCCGAGGCAAACTGTCAAGAATTTGCGGCAACTTTTGAGAATTCAAAATCCACAGTTTTCCGCTATTTGAAGGAAATCGGAATGGTCATTTACACCAAAAACGGCACGAACTTTCCGGATGACCCAATACAATATATTAAAAATTTGAATTTAACATTGAAAAGATACACAGTACACAGGGAAAAATAACCGTAACTCCGAAAATAATTCGAATTTCCGTAAATATTTTCAAAGGCTTATTCTTAATGGTCTAAACTTTAAAAGTATGAAAGAAAAATAAAATCGATTTTTTCGAATTTCTAGACTAGAATACCCCTTTAAACTATTTTTTGAGTTGTCCCTCTATACACCTCTATGGTCACAACTCCCATAATTGCTTACATATTTCGGTCATTGAAAATAAAATTTTGCATATACATCCCACAGGTCTCAATTAATATGAGACAAACATTTTTTTTTTTTGATATCTTGAGGTACTTTCCCGGATTCGAAATTGGGGATAAAAATTTCTTTTCCACGTACCACATAGTGTTGGATATCATTAGAAAAAACTCTTAAAATGAAGTTGACGTTCTTTTTAGCATTTTTCTTTACAGAGCCCCAATTACGAAATATTAAGCTTAAAAGTAGTCGTTTTTGGCCGACAGTTTTCGTTCACCTATAATTTTGAAACTATTAATCCCAAAAAATCTGAAAAAATTATAGGTACTAGCACTTACTAAAAACACACTATTCAAATTATTTCCTGTAATTTCAAATAGTAACGTTAGAAGTTAAGAGTCAAAAAATAAACCGGAAATGCAAACAATCTGAAAAAATTACAGCTAGAACCCTTTTATAAAAGCTATCAAATAAACATAATTCGCAAAATTTTGGCCCACTACTTTATAATTTCTAGCAGTCAAATTTTCTATACTTTATACAAATACAATATAGCTTAGATTAAATTGCTGAAATTGACGTAATCAGTAAGACGTTCCCTTAGTGTACCAACGTACTTGAGTTCAAAGCCTAAAACTGTAATATAATGTTCTCCTAAGGACTTCTTTTAACAATATTACAATGTGGGATGTGAGAACGAAAATTGTCATATGGACTTATCAATAAGAGGAAATATCTCAAAAAATTAATTTTTTAGCGAATTTCCATTCTGAAAATCGAGGAATTACAGCAAGTCCGTGGTAAAACCTGAGCGAAAGACTATGATAGAAATCTGATTTGAGGCTTCAAGAAACCGAAAATGACCTTCACTAATATATATATATATATACATATATATATATATATATATATATATATATATATATATATATATATATATATATATATATATATATATATATATATATATATATACATATATGTACAGGGTGGGTCATTTTAATCTCTGCATCTAAATGTCTCGCCAGAGGCGCCAGCTATCAAAAAATGACCTTTACAAAAATTGTGAGGTACGCAGGGGGACATTATATGGTTACCTTAAATTTGACTTTGACCTTCATTCTCAAGGTCATTTTGAGGTCAAGTTGTATTTTTCAAATGGAAAGCCCTATTTTTTGAGCGTGAAATTTCACGTCTAAAATGCTATAAACGAATTTTTTTATAATTGATCTTGTGTAAAGAGCACCAAAGACAATCCAAAATTAGATTTTAAAAGAAAAACCTAACTTTAAAGTGTCGGCATCTTTTGGAGACGTAAATCAGGAGCTCTGTTCGTTTTTAGTGGCCTTTGAAGGTCATTCTAAGGTCAAAATCCAGAAAAAAATTACACTAAAAAGTTATGAAATATTAATTTTTTATAACTAATAAATTTTGTAACTAAAAAATAAAAAATTAAAGGTCAATAAAAAAAATTCGTTCATAGCATTTTCGACGTGAAATTTCACGCTCTTTCAGAATCCGAAATAAAAAATAGGTTTTTCTACTTGAAAAATACGACTTGGCCTCAAAATGACCTTGAGAATGAAGGTCAAGGTCAAATTTAAGGTAACCATTTAGTGTCGCCCCTTCGTACTTAACAACTTTTGTAGAGGTTATATATATATATATATATATATGTATATATATATATATATATATATATATATATATATATATATATATGTATATATATATATATAAATATATACATATATTATGTATGTATATATATATATATATATATATATATATATATATATATATATATATATATATATATAGGGTGGTCCAGAATTATGTACCGTAATTGCTGGAGCTGATAGTATGTTCAAAAATAATGGTACCTTTTCATCTACACTTTTTTCCAAGACTCAATAATAAGGGAGATAGAGCAGAGGGGTAAAATGTAGAGGGGTGGAATGAAACTAACTTCTTCTTTTAAAAACAATTTTGGGCGCTTTTGATTACTCGATTCATAATCTAGGGGTGCGTATGAACATTAAGATAATTAAATTTATGGTATCAATTATTCCATCACTTAAGATTAGGGGATAATTTGGAAATAGATACTTCTACTTTAAATTACTCGAAAACGGTAATATTTATCGAAATGTAACAAGTATAACTTTTTTGCGTGAAATTGTCTGAGGAATCATATTACCAAGGATTTTGTTTAAATAATTGCAAGTTAAAAAAGAAAAAACGTGATAACTCACACCTACCACCCAAAACCACCCCTTAGTCATGAGTGGTGGAATAAGTGTTAACATAAATTTAATCCTTCTAACGCAAAATAAGTACCCCTGAAATATCAATCCGTTATTCAAAAGCGTTTGGAAAATATTTAAGAAATAATGGTTTTCGTTTCACCCCTTTACAGAGTTGTATCACCCTTATTATTGAGTTTTGAAAAAAAGTGTACTTGAACAGGTACCATTATTTTTGAACGTACTACCAGCTCTAGCAATTACGGTAAATAATTCTGGACCAGCTTATATATATATATATATATATATATATATATATATATATATATATATATATATATATATATATATATATATATATATTATATATATATATATATATATATATATATATATATATATATATATATACATTAGTAGTACCCGCAGACGAAACATGCACCAACATGTTATAATAGTATTAGGCCGATAGTGTTGCTTGTAATATTATGTATCACACTTTTATAAACAATGTAAATAATTTTTTTTGTCGGTAATAATGAGCAATCTAAGACATCAAGGAACATCATCTCATGTTATGCGAGTTTAAAAAAGGTACTAATGCAACAAAAAATATTTGTAGTGTTTATGGTGATGATGCGTTTTCTGACAGAACTTGTAGAAAGTGCTTTTTCTTTTAAAGATGCGGCTCCCTCCGGTCGATCTGTGTGTATTGGCAATGAATTTACCTGTCAGGAAAGAGAGTGAAACCCAAAGTAAACTGTCAAGTATTAGCGGCAACTTTTGAGTATTAAAAATCCACAGTTTTCGGCCATTTGAAGAAAATAAATATATATACAGCTCTTATATATATATATATATATATATATATATATATATATATATATATATATATATATATATATATATATATATATATATATATATAGCTGAACTCTTTTTTGTGCGGTTGTTTTATGCGGTTTGTAAAAAATGACTATTAAAATGCATAAAGTGAATCAAAATCACGAGAGAGTAAGAAACTTAAACAATTACTATAATAACTTTCTTTGAAAAAAATAACTTTTTAACGGCTTTTAAGCATTTAATCAATACATTGCATAAGAACATAAGTTATTGCATCATTTAATTTTGTTACAGATGTATTTTTCAAAATTTTCATAATATTATAAAACTGCAATAAAATGTTTCTAGGTGTAAATTAATATTTTATCATGTTTATAGTAGCAACTTCTAGAGAAATTTCTAAGTTTTGAGCCTTTTGAGTGGTTTTTTTGATGAAACTTTTTTTATCCCGTCCCGACCAACCGCATAAAAAAAGCTTTTTGTACAATCTGGATCGAACTATACTTTTTATAGCTATTTATGCTATTTTTAAATATAATTTTGTGTGCGATTTTTATGCGGTCCCCTCTGCCGCACAAAAAAAGGATCAACTGTATATCCGGATGACTTAATATACAGAGTGTCCCAAAACTCCGGGGATATAGAACTACCACGTATTCTAGAGGTCAAAAAACGACGATTAGACCCAACTTATCTATGTACCAAAATGTACCGTCAACGCGTGAGAGGAGTTGAAATTTTACTTCAGAAATCAAATTTTTGTATGCTGTTCCGAAATGCGTGAACCGATTTTAATGAAATTTGGTACCTGCGCATTTACAAGAATGCCACTACTTTCAGTAACCAAAGAAACTCAAACAAAGTTGGAGAAGTGTTAAAACTACCCCCACCCCTAGATAAATTTGTTCAGAATTTTTTTAAGGGTGTATGACTTTAGGATTTTTTTAAGAGGAATTTAACTGGAAAGGATACTAGACAGGTTTTGCTGGTAGCACGAAAGTAGTGAAATGCATTAAAAATATATTGGATATCCCCTGCATTAATTTTTTTGATCTGTTGAATATTCCATAACTTTTGTTTAAGCCAGTACACTTGCATACATACATACATACATCTGTACATACATTGAAATACAATATGAAATATGTGTACATACTACCATTCGTACATAATACAATGTAATAATATATGCACATTTTTTATCGGACACTCTCAGCTTTTAATTGTACATAAAATGATGAAAATATGAAAAATTGTACCAGATACATTTTATACATAAAATTTACCACATAAATTTATTATTTCTGGTTACATGGCCCGTTTTATTAAACATCAGTTGTTTTAGCTAAATTGAAATCTCTGATCATTTGATAATGCATAATAATAGTCATCAATTTTACCCATTGAATTATATTTTTAATCAAATGCCATTAGTTTTTTTAGTTAAATGTCAACTAGATTTTATGAAATATCCAATTATAATATTAAAAGAAAAAAAACAATAGTATTAGAAAAGTATATTTATTTTTGCTATCCAAAAACTCGTTTTAAAGAGTCATCATTAAAAAAAGTTATATTTTATACATACTTAATATTCCGTTATAGATTTGATAATTATCTGAAGCCAAGGTTCGATGATATACCGTGATGTATATTACTGATGTCTTATGAGATACATTGTGATCTTACAGTTTAATAAATATAGCATAAACTGTTTCCGTGCGGTTTTTTGTGCGATTATTATTTTGTGACTCACACCATGGAATTTTCTTAATTTTTCTCTTAAATGCCCATCGCAATACCTAATGAAAAAGGCGTGTAAGGAAAAGTTAGAAATTTGAACATTAATTTGCATGGAAGTTACTTATTGATACATCAAATTTATAGGTATCTTAATATGATTTTCTAACTGCGAAAAATTAAAAAATTCTTCATATTATTTAAAATTAATAAATTATACGCTTATTTAAAGATGTAAAATTAAAAAAAATAATTAAAATAAACGCTTGTTTCAAATAGTGTGCAGTATGCTGGGCAAAACTATACTCGTTGATGTAAAAAAAATTTCAAAAAATCGATAGCGGAGAGGTTTAGAAATATTAAAAATATTTAAAGTTTCAATTACTTTGTCAATTTCACTAGTGAAATTGACAAAGTAATTGAAACTTTAGTTTCAATTTTTCAATCATCTAGTGAAATTGACAAAGTAATTGAAACTTTAAATATTTTTAATATTTAAAATGAAATTTCACAAAGTAAACCTCTCAACAGTAAAAGGTTTAGAAATCTTAATCTTAATAATATTATAAATGTGAAAGTTTGGATGTTTGGATGTTTGGATGTTTGGATGTTTAGATGTTTGTTGCTCAATCACGCCAAAACGGCTGAATGAATTTTGATAAAATTTTACGTACAAACTTCTTATACACTGACTTAACACATAGGCTAAATTTTATCCCGATTTCATGTTCCTGAGGGATACAAAACCAATTAATCCATCCCGCTCAAATAACTGAACCGAATTCGACGGAATTTGATTTACAGGCAATATTTATCCTGAATTAACACATAGAATAATCTTATCCCGATTCAAGGCTCCTGTGGGATACAAAACCAGTTACTTAACCACAGCAAAATGACTGAAATGAATTCGATGAAATTGGTATATAGAAACTATTTACTATGGATACATACAGGAGTAATTTTAATAACACATAGGATAATTTTATCCCGTTTTCATGTTCCTGAGGGATACAAATTCAGTTAATCAATCCCGCTCAAATAACTGAACCGAATCCGATGGAATTTGATGTACAAGTAATATTTTCCCTGAATTAACACATAGAATCATCTTATCCCGATTCAGGATTCCTGTGGGATACAAAACCACATCAAAATGACTGAACTGAATTCGGTGAAATTGGTATATAGAAACTATTTACTATGAATACATACTGAAATTATTTTAATTACACATAGGATAGTTTTATCCCAATTGAATGTTCCTGGGGGTTACAATCTCAATTACTCAGTCACGTATTGCTAAAACCGAATTTGATAAAATTTTGTACACAGACACTATTTATGCTGAGTTAACACAGAGAATAACGTTATCCCGATTGAAGGTTCCCGTGGGACACTAAATCAGTTATTCCATTACACTAAAATGACTGAACTAAATGTGATGAAACTTTGTATACAAACGCTATTTACCTTGAATCCGCACCTAGGATGATTTTGTTTCGATAGGAGGTTTTTATGGGATACAAAACCAATCATTCAATCACGACAAAATCACTGAAACGATTTCGATGGAATCTGGTACAGAGACAATAACTCTTAATTAATACAGAATCATTTATTACCGATTAGAGATAGAAATTTTTAAATTTCTACCGAGACCGGACCGAGAGTTTTAAAGGTCCTCTCGAGTCTTACCGGCGGGAACGGGAACGCGCAGATGTGGCAATTTTTTGACGGGAATTGAAACGGGCGGGAGTGGATAAATATGCTGGGAATGTTACATTTTTATTTTCGTTATTTAAAATTAAAAATTTTTTTGATAAAGTGGGACCGGAAATAAAGAAAACGGGTTCGGGACTAATTTGAAGGAAACGTGCAGAAGTGACAATTTTTCTATGGAAATGGGAGTGAACGGGAGCGATGGGTATAAAACGGGTTTACCGGGAACGGGACTAATTTAAAGGAAACGGGCAGAAGTGACAATTTTTCGACGGGAATGGGAGTGAACGGGAGCGATGAGTATAATCGTGAGTGGGCGGGAACGGATTAAGAAAAGCACTCCCGTGAGTATCTCTATTACTGACTGAAGATTCATGTGGAATAAATTACTTAGTTACACCACAGTATACTGAAATCTATCAGTAGCGAAACTAAGTCATAAAACGACGCCAACACACAAGTTGTAAAATTCGTTAGATACCTATATTCTAAGGGTTGTACAAATATCCTTCTTAAAAAAATTTGTTTACTTTGATTCTTGACGTTGCGAAATGTGGTTGTATAGAAAGTGATTTTTCGAAATTTTTATATATTTGATTTAGTATTATTTAGTCATTTGATAATTTAGAGTAATTATAATTTTAGTATATTTTTAATATCTTTCTAGCTGTCGTTAACTTTTGCTTTATTTTTTAAATTAGTGGATATATTTACTTTAATTTCTAAATAGTAAGCTTAAGAATTTTTTTACCTTATAGAGACATTAATTATAATTATTAATTAAGTAGCATAAATCCATTTAGTTCGTAGAATATTATTTGATTCAAGTTTGCCCAATTCGTCCGATATTCAAGTCTTCATTTCTTCCCCGCTTAAAGGGAATCTTATTGAAGAAAATTATTTGTTGAAAAAAAGTTTAAAGTTGGCCTTGAAAAAGATTAAAGACGGAAACTTTTTTATTTTAAACTTTGCTATAAACTGCTAACAACAGAAATGTCTTTCATGTTGACGCAGTTAAAATTTAAAAAAAAAGACTTTAAGAGGAAAATACCTAAGCATGTTAGCTTATTAATTTTTCTTTATAAATCGTTAGTTTTTTCAAATGTTTTAAATTATTTTCCAAATCCAGTTGAACTTTTTAAGAGTTTCTTTATTATTATTATTAAATACCTAGTTGAAAATAGGTTTTTAATGTATAAAAAATATATAAATTATTAAAATTTTGTTTTTCTTTCAAAGAATTATTTTAAAAGAGGCGATAGTTTTAAATACAATATCTAAGGAATCTAATAATAGTAATAATAATAATAATAAAAGTCCAGAAAAAAGAACCAATGCAATTAGTTTATCAAATGAAACATATATACGATATGATTTCAGGTAACGAATTTTGGGTTCTTTTATAGCTGTAATTATCTCTGTAACTTGTTATACATAATTTTAAAAAGATTTGCTTTGAAAAATACTTTAATATTTAAATCGAAAATTTCTAAATGTAGCAGAGATAGCACGCGGCGCTGTGTATTTTATACACGTTATGAATAAACTATTTCACATATTAAGTTCAAGTACTCTCAAATCTAACAATAAATACAAAAAAAAGTTTTTTCTGAGCAGTCATATCAAATAGAAACTTTAAATGAAATCATTGATTTATTTTAAAAATTATACTAAGATATGGGGGTAAAGGTATCGCAAGGTCTATAAAAGGTATGCAAATTAGCTGTAAAACAATTTTAGACCTCTAGACAGATATAAAAAGTGATAATTTTAAATTATTTTCCTAAGAATATTGAATCAAGATTGGTTCACCAGCAAGGTAGAATTTATCCTAATATATTTTAGATGAGGATTTAAAAAAATGTTGATGCACCAAATTTTTAATCATTCCAAAGAAGCCAACTGCGCTGAAGATTTATATAAATTTTTATCTAAATCTAGTGATGCGCTACCAATTCAGTCTCGATTTGATAAAAATATGGAAACTATGCCAATTTTGAAGACAACCGAACTAGATAAAATTGACTATAATTTCAATTTATCAGTCAAAAATGGTCTAGACTACGTTAGTGAGTATTTATTTTCAAAATGTCTAAATTATCATCAATATCAAATTTTAAAAAAATATTAAGGAACAAATGAAGGTATTATATTAGAAAATATATTTATACATTTTAAAGCTTTTAACACCCAAGGAAATAAGATATTTGGTGATTTAATAATATGCCCATCGGCATTCACTACGTAGGTATGTTGAAAAACTAAAAAAATATTTGATTCGAATTTTGGAAAAAATATTCTGGAAAACGTGGGTAATGAAATTAACAAATAAATTTTATGAAATTTGATCTAGTTTCCCTAAGTTTCCCTATAGAATATCTGAAGGAACTGTACGCAAGAATACCAATTTACTTTGCACTCAAATATACAAATAAAAGTTTTAAAAAGTTGAAAAAAACACAGGAAAACAATTTCTCTTTCCAATTTCCAAGGATATACATATTTCCTAGCTAGTCAAGAAAAAATATCCTGAAAAACAATATTATTTTATGAGATTTGAGCTAAAAACCAAAATGGGGATCAAGTGTACTCAGCCTCCCCTAAAGCACAAAATATTTTATAAAAAATATACCTATATATTATTAAACTGTAGGTAAATACACGAAAAGTTATAAAAGTAAGAAATCACTTTTTCATAATAAAAGTCTGATTTTAATTTACAGGATACTTATTATAAGGCTAAAATATTTTTTGTTAAATATTTAAAAGAACAGTTTTGTAGCACAGAAATACATATCACAATTTTATTTTTTAAGTTTTATAGAAATGGACACCCCTTAACAAATCCTTTTAAATAGGTACCTACATAATATTTTTTTTACAACTTGTGTGTTGGCGTCGTTTTATGACTTAGTTTCGCTACTGATAGATTTCAATATACTGTGGTTACACTCAATTTATTAAATATAAGGTTTTATTATAATTGAATTTATGGAGGTGTAAATATAAATTAGGTCAGTTATTTAAATCAGATGCATAGCAATAAATATTTTATTATCTACTCATCTTAAAATTTCAGAGAATAATGTAAATGATTTTTTTTTCTTTTTTTTATACCTGGTACTTGAACTTATGTTTAAATTATTTCTTTTCATAATAATCCCTTATTTGGGTATAGAAAATACTATCTATTGTATATGACATGTGATTAACAGTTTTAAAATATGATGGATTTTCAAAATACGAATGTCATACATAAGCCAATAAAAATAAAACATAAGAGAGATTTGCATAAAGATGATAAAAATAAGCAATGGGTTTTTGAAGTTATAACAATTTAAGTAGGTATATGCCCCTTTAATTATTTATTTATGTATTACCTTACACCGAGTGTATTGCAATAAAATGTTAGGTATAAAATTTTTTTCATAGCCTTATTATAGGAATCCACTAATTAAATCAAAATCAAATCGCTGAAACGGCTGGACCGATTTTGATAAAATTTTATAAACACACTCTTTATACACTGAATTAACACATGGACTAAATTTTATCCCGGTTGTAAGTTCCTGAGGGATACAAAATTTTTCAAACACGCCCCACAAAATTAAACTTAATTCGTTGAAATCTGGTACACAGGCACTATTTATCCTAAGTTAACACATAGGATAATTTTATCATGATTAAAGGTTCCTGTGGGATGACTGAACCGAATTTTATAAAATTTAATATACAGATACTATTTACTATGAACACACAGAGTAATAATTTTTAAATATATGATTGTCTTAGTCGGTATAGTTCTATTCCGATTGAAGGTTCCCGGGAGAAGAAGGGGGATACAAAACAGGGGAGGGGATCGAATTCAATGCGGGCGAAGCCGCGGGTCAAAGCTAGTAATTAATATTTTTCTCTCTATTAAACTTTAGAAGCCGTCGTTATAAAAAATTATGTTCGATACGTACGCTTATAGTGAGGTATCCAGTAGACTTAAATTGAGGCACTCGCTAAAGGGACTGACGCATACACAAAGAGATCTCGTGCGCTTACTCCCACAAAGCGTCAAGCGAGTGGGGGTACACAGCGCACTCGATTCCGTTGTGTATGCGTCACTCCCACATAGACATAAGCAATAATTCTATCTCTACTTACCGTGGCCGCTGTTGCCGGCGAATGACGTAGACATCGATACTACTACCAAGCGATTATGTTTAATACAACAACACACATACATACGTCTATGTGTGTGTATAGGACTTCTATCGTATTAAATAACACATTTTTAGCTTTCTAACGACCACCGAAAAATTTCCGTACAATGATTAGTTACGAAGTTATGAGCAGTCAAAATTTAGTATGTACTCTACTCTTTGAATTACTATAACTCGGTTAAAAATTGTCGTACACCGTGAAAATAACGAAACTAAAGGAAAGAAAGTGATCCTTTTGAATATAATAATAAAATTAATTGAAAAAAAATTCTTCAAACTAACAGTGAGCTTTGAACGTTAAAATTCCATTTTAAATTCTTATATCAAGTTTTTTTTTAACCATAATTTAAAAACAGTAGAACATAAAAAAAAATTAAGGAAAGATTCTGAAAGTAGAAATTCTGAGCTTTCATTCTGTTTTAAAATCAACGCCCTCCTATTTTTTTTGCCGAATTTGCAGGGACTTAAACATAAAACACTATTTTTATAGACATGTAAAATCGCCAAAACGTTTAGGACCATATCTAGTAGTACTACATATATTTTTTTGTCCTAAACTTTTTGGCGATTTTACATGTCTTTATAAAAATAGTGTTTTATGTTTAAGTCCCTGCAAATTCGGCAACAAAAATAGGAGGGTGTTGATTTTAAAACAGAATGAAAGCTTAAAATTTCTACTTTCAGAATCTTTCCTTAAAATTTTTTTATGTTTTACTGTTTTTGAATTATGGTTAAAAAAACTTGATATAAGAATTTAAAATGGAATTTTTACGTTCAAAGCTCACTGTTAGTTCGAAGAATTTTTTTTCAATTAATTTTAATATTATTTTCAAAAAGATCACTTTTTTTCCTTTAATTTCGTTATTTTCATCGGTGTACAACAATTTTTAACCGAGTTATAGTAATTCAAAGAGTAGAGTACACACTAAATTTTGACTGCTCATAACTTCGTAACTAATCATTGTACGGAAATTTTTCGGTGGCCGTTAGAAAGCTAAAATGTGTTATTTAATACGATAGAAACGTTAATTAAGCGAAAACAATTTTTATCTATTAAAAAAATTATATTTCAATTTATAAAAAAATAGAAAATATTCACTTTCTTATTCTGATGTGACGTGATCGTCAAAGAAATGCCTAAATAATCTATTATAAACAAGTGCATGGATTGGAAACCAAATGTGTATTCAAATCCTATACATAACGTTGTTTAAATTAATGTTTTCATTGCCTAGTTAAAACCATTTAGGATAAAAAATTGAAGTGGTCTTAAATTTTCTGACGGGGATGTACATAGCATATACTGTCATGACCGCCTTATTTAAGTAACAACTAATAATTAAAAATTAATTTATTTATTTTAAGAAAGATATTCCTTTATTTTTGGGAAGTTTTTTTGTTCAACAATATGTTTACACTTAAATACGACACATCTCAAATTTTTTTCTGTTTAAATTTCACGAGTTGATTAAAAAAAAAAAATAATACTCGTTACGATGTGAACCCCATGATGGACAGTAACAGACTATATCAGTAGCGGTATAAATTGCAACTTATTGCAACTTACGAACGACAGATTTTTATATGTAGGATGTTTCTATTGTGAAAAGCCGCCGATGTTGCAAAACGTGCATTACGGAATTATTAAACATGTCCATAAACTTAAGCAACGTGTGTACGTTTTGTACAATGTAGGTGTCACAAAGCTGTTTGTCTCAGCGAATCGAACAGGCGAATTACGTATCAATAAGAGTTCTATACTAAAAATGGGTTATCAATAGAGACAGTCACCAGTAGTTAGTAGCGGTCAATAGTAGAAAAAAAAGGATCGGTCGTCCTAGTGGCGAATGGCCCAAGTCGCCGAGAATCAAGCATCCAATGGGTTCCAAGGGAGTATAGGTAATGTAAGTTTTTATTTTTCTTATTTTTGTACTTGTTTGATTAAAAGGGTTTGGGGTATTTTATTTATCTAATGTTAGAGGCGAATGTTAGTGGTTTCTGCCTTTAGTTTTCTTTTTTTTTAGTTTTCTTTGTGTTTATATTAAGGGTTTATTTTTTGCTAATAAGTTTGTGATATTTTAATTTGTGTTAGAATTTTATTTGATGTTGTCTAGTGTTACGTATGAATTTTTTTTCTTTAAATTTCGTATATATACATTTTTATATAATCTGTTTTTCTATTGTAAATATAGATCAATACTTTTATAAAAAAAAAAAAAGTTTTTGTTTCACTTTTAAAAAATTTCCACTGTTCACCATACCTTCTCTACAACCTAGGGTACATCTATATGATGCGACCCTAGATCGGATACTAGGCTCGATGCCCAACCCACAACCTCTCGTTGGTCCTAGGCAACTGTTGGTCCTAGGCAATGTTACAAAAAGGACCATAAAGTAAGGTACCTTGCCTTATTTCTAAAACACAGTAGAACTCCAAGAAGTGCAACAAAATATTCCCTTCCTCCCTGGTTGCAGTTCTTGGAGTTTCTGTGACGGTCTAAAAAAATATGTATTGGCTTGTTATAAAAAATATGGTGTAACTTGTTATAAAAAAATAATTTTCAAGGTTAACTCTACTATGAATCTGAATATTTGAATGAAATCAATAAAATTATCCCAGCCTACTTACTAGATAAAATTACATTTAACTCAACAAAAATTATAAGTTTTAGGAACTTTCTTTA
Organism: Brachynemurus nebulosus; assembly: GCA_035578155.1. Lineage (NCBI taxonomy): Eukaryota > Metazoa > Arthropoda > Insecta > Neuroptera > Myrmeleontidae > Brachynemurus > Brachynemurus nebulosus. The sequence continues at coordinate 129,208,103 of JAPWDM010000001.1, read as the reverse complement.
AAAAAAAATAATAATAATAACAATAATACGTCTTAAATGTTATATTGTTTTAATAATAATAAACATTAACTTAATAAATTGCAACAAAATACTTCAACAATGTATAGTAATAGCAACAGTTCGGCTAAACCCTGTTGTTGTACACAAAAATATGTAGATAAATTACATGTACATATAACTAACTTGAAGATACAGGAACCGTTTATAGCAAGTAAATGATCTGAACATACGCACATACTTAAGAAAGTAGTGTACTTATGTACGCAAAATGTAGCTCGCTCCTCTCAATTGATATTTTTGTTGCACTTCTTGGACTGTGCAGAAAGTGAATTTTTTCTGTAATATAATTACATACGTTCATAACTACGACAAACAAGTTTAGATAAACGTCTACCTACGGTGGGGGCGGATCCAGCCAGCTGAAAAGGGGGGTTACCTCTAAACCCAGAAGGAATTTTGGGGAATTGTGTGTTCTGAATTGTATGTTTAACTAAAAAAAAAGTTACCTATTGTAGGTCAAAGGGGGGAGGGCTGCAGCCCCCCTCCTCTGGATCCACCTATGATAACGGGCCATGACGAATTATGACGAAATGACTAACTGGTATACTATTTTGACAGCTAATATACTTATGAAATTATTGACGTCGTAAGACGTGGTATATGACCTAGTAAAGTTTCACTTGACGTCTCACAAAGGAAAAAAAAAACTCTAACATAAGAGAAATCTATGTCTATTTTGTTTTATTATTAAAAAAAGACAAACGGCAGGTAATGTTGTACTTTTGTAAATTTAAACTAATTTATCGTAGTTATGAATGTATGTAATTATATTATTTAAGAAATAGGGCAGATATTTTACTTTATGGTCCTTTTCAGACATAAGTAATACATGTGGTACCAAACATGGCATGCATTTGTATTTCTAATATTATGTTCTACCAACTAAAATCTTTCCATTAAGATACATATATGTTATAGAGTACTAAGAGACGTTTTAAGATGACTACAGCCCAGAACCCTACTGTGGGATAACGATTAAAACCGCGAATGGGGAAATTGCTGAAGCCATGACAAACGAAACAACTGCAGTATGGAGAAATACTCCAGAGCAAAGACATGCGAGGCTTATGATTAAAGAACCTTCCATGAAGTTGTCATCCGAAATTCTACTACTGGATAGAATGAAGATGAAAGCTATAGTGGGTTTTCTTACTGGACACTATCATTTAAGGAAGCATCTGCATCGAATGGGAATATATAGAGAAGAACCAGATTCACCACATTCTGTTTGATGGCTCGCATTAGACACTCAACACTGGGTTTGGGTACAGAGCTTGAGACTATTCATCGGGATCCCGTAAGGGCCCTAACTGACTTCATCAAAGAAGAGGACCTCTTACGCATAACTGATGAGTAAACGGGGTTACTGCACAATATTCCACTAGGAATCAGTGCATGGGCTGACAGGACCCCCCCCCCCCGTAGGAAGAAGAAGAAGAGACGTTTTACTGAACAAAAAATAGTTGGTGTCGCTAACGCGTAAGTGTCCAAAAAAAAAATTACTTAAATTAAACAATTAAAAAAAATTAGGATGATAAAGGAATATAAAGTTAATTTTTTTTATTAGCCTGTGGGTACACAATATATATATTAAACTCAAATAAATCGGCTCAGTAATTTCGTAAAAAAAGTTTTTTTCGAAAACTTTTGTCTCTGTGTATTCATAAAATATTAGCCTTGGAGGGTTGAAATTTGGCTGGAATGTATCTGGGGCTAAGAAGTATTATTTTCTACAAAAACAATCCATTTTGCGTCAAGGGCCGTTCTCCCTGTCTTACCGGGCTATGCCCTTTAAATTTGTTACCATTATCAAGTAACTTTAATAATTACCTTCGAGAATTCCAATTTCGTTGAAAGAATTGAACTCTCTTTACTACTAAATTGAGTGACAGTATTTTAAAAATGTTTGTAAATGGTTTGCTATTAGCCCAAATACACAACTTATAACCGAGGTTGAATCCTAACTTTTGCCGATAATAATAAATTAGTTTTAAATTGGTTAGAAATTTACTTGTAGGTATTGAAGAGTTAATCACAAGTTAGACTTAAACTTTACAATAAATTAGTTAACTTCTATCGTTTTTTTAACGTTGATTTAAAACTATAATGTAACCAGTATGCAAAAGTTTCTTAACACCGTTTTAAGAACTGATTCACAACATTTGGTTCTTTTTCAGTTGAAGAGGAACTTGTAACTTCATAACCTATTTCACACTTAAACGTATAATACAACCATTTTACAGCTTATTTTAAATTAAAGGTTACGATATAGCAATTTTATAACTTATTTTTAGTTAAAGTTTATATTATATAACCGTTTTGTAATTCATATTAAACTATTAATTACAATATAACCGTTCTAAACTAAAAGTTATATTACAACCATTTTGTACCTTATTTCAAATTATAATATAGAAATTTTATAACTTGTTTTCAGCTAAAGTTTATGTACAACCGTTTTCTAATTTACATGAAACTGATTATAATATAGCCACTATAAACTAAAAGTTATACTAGAACCGCCTTATATCTTATTTCAAATTGTTATAACAAATTTTAGATTTTAGTTTTTTGCTATGGATATTCAACAATAAGGATTTTCTTTATTTATATACATAAAAAAAATGAATAATTTTTGTAAATTGTTTGTATCATTAATCTTAAATTATCCTAAAAAATTTGTGTAGGTATCATAGTTGTACAAAAGGAAACTGACAGTTTGAAGTTTTACCTACATTGAACCATTATATAACGTATGTTAAACTTCTGGTCATAATATAACCATTTTGCAACATATTTTAAACTTCTGGTTACAATATAACCATTTTACGACATATTTTAATTTAACAGTTCTAATATAAGCATTTTATAATTAATTTCAAACCATAAGTTGTGTTGAACCACAGGCGTCCATATATTTCGCGTCAGTTTCGTTATAACTGTTATACGTAAATGATTGGTTGTATTGCAAGCAATTTCCACATATATTATATATAAAAAATGAAATCGTTATTTGAAAATAAAATTATTAGCCGTAGAACATTTAAAAGAAGAGTCAAATCAGTATTAAATAATAATGTGAAAAACAATGAAATCGTTCAAAACAATTTTCATAATAATATTTTCCAGAATGAAAACAGTGCTACCATGTTTGTGAATAATGTTTTGCTAAATTCCGAAAATACTTTTGAATGTTTTGTTAGTGAAAATTATGAAGCAGTTGCAAGTATTTCATCTGGAGAATTGCAAAATGATGATAAACCACTTAAAGATGAAATTAGGGATTGGTCCTTAAAACATAATATACAAACTACAACGTTTAATGCTTTTCAGCAAAATTACATTAATTATAAGTAAATATTAAATTAACATAGAATTTTACTATTTAATAACGCAGATAACATTTAGCAAAAAATTTATATTTTTTTATAGTTATACTTTTTTTCTACAGTTACATATTTGTTTTCAAAAAATATTATTTTAATAGTATTTTACAATATAAGTTCGGTAAGTTGCTTTTACTGATCGAGAAAATGTTGCAAAAACGAGACCCGCAGGGTCGAGTTTTTGCAATTTTCAAGATCAGTAAATGCGCTTAACGCATCGTGTATTGTATAATATTTTTTGCACGATCGATTTAAAATAATTAAAGAATAAAAATATATTAAATAAAAAATAAAATTCGGATAATATAGGTAAAATTTATATTTCTATGTTATGACATAGAATGTCATGAATAAATATTATAAATATTTATAGCAATATTTATAGAATCTTTGTAGTAACAATTGACAACTATATTTGTAAATAAAAAATTAAGTGTCTATATTTCATTGTCGTGAGTATTTTTTTTGAATTTTCTATTAAAAGATTGAGGAAAATAGTTTCTTAAACTATAATATTAGTGAGAATAATGAAGTTGATGAAGCATTTTATTTTTGGCTGCAAATTTATTCTCAAAAAATGAAAGGAAGATTATGAAAACCACAGAAAATTTTAATGACTGAACGACCTTTTGAAATGTCAATAAAATATGAAAACTAATGCCAACAATAATAATAATAATGTGCAAAGTCGTGAAAACTTTCATATTAATCGATTTATTTTCCTAAATGTTAAAATTGTACTTTTAATTTCAATATAAATAAATAATTACAATCATTTTTGAACTAATTTCACTTACCACACTTCTATTCAATTACCACGCATCTATTTCACTTACCGCACTGTTATTTTTTGGTTTCCATGGATATGAACAAACGTTCGGGAAATGTAACTTACCAGCATTGTCAACAGCATCGGTACATGCATGAAAATACACGATTGTGCAAAAAATTAAATACTATGGCCGTATGGGTACCACATAAAAATTAAACCTATAAAAAATAAGTATACTCTTCTCCTAACAAATTTTTTACATGTTAAAATTTATATGTTCTTATTTCTCTGAAACAAAATGTAGAAGTTTTAAATAAAGTCAGTATAAATTATAACTAAACTGTTATTAAATTATTTATTGAATATATTTAATTTGAAGTTTCAAGTAAACAAATTGCTAAAAATAAAGGATTTCAGATATTATTACATTAAATACAATTATTTTATAATAAATTAATTTCAAAAATTAATAAATAATTAATTAAATCTTCCTATCTCTATTAAAAAATATCTCTTTTTTCAATTCGTTATAATACAACTCTTTTCCATTGTTTATAATAAAACATATATTTTAATTCAGAAAACTTTATACGTAATTAATGTATTAAATATATTGTATATGGTATAAGAAATACGTATTTTTGTTACTTGTAAAAACTAATTTGTACCAAAGATTGTTACTTTTATAATTGAATTTAAAATAAATTTATCTTGTAAATTTGAATTGTTTTTCCTTAATTTAAGATCGTCGGATTTAATAGTAAAAAATTACTATTAAACGTTATTCTAACGTTAGAAACAATCCAGAAAATAACCAAGGTTGTAAGAAAACTGGGCAAAAACGGTTATGACGTCTGTCAAACGTTCGTGAAACGTTATTATAACTAATATGTAACCCCTTTACTTTAAGGTTATTTTTAAACCTTAGAGTAACGTTAGAATATAACCGTAGTTTAAAGATCTAATTAAACGTTAATCTGACGTTAGTAAATAACGTTACTTTAAAGTTATTATTAAACTGTAATTTAATATTTAAAAATACCATTGGCTTAACGTTTTCTGATAACGTTAATCTAACGTTAGAATTGACCTAGAATATAACCACGATTGTAAAAAAACTGGGCAAAATCGGTTATGACAACGTTTATCAAACGTCTGTGAAACGTAAATTTATAACATTTACAGTTTTATATAACGGTTATATAACCATTGTCTAACTTTAGTTTGTGTATTTGAGTAATGTTCTAACTGTCAACATTTAATGTTGGATTGTATTAGAATTGTTTTACATTTAAAATGTAACTATCGTATGTCCGAATGTTAAATGCATTGTGTACTTCGACTTAATTAACTATAAATATCTTTGAATAACATGGAACAAACACAAGCTGAAATACAACACTCTAGCTAACTTTTTTTGAAGAAAGAAAACTCCGTAAAGATTACACCCGTTTATAACTAGTACGTTTATATGTGACAGATCGCTATAGGTTATAAAGAAATATTTCTTCGATTTTTTCCTATTTTCTTTTTGTCTATTTTTTAACATCTTTCAAAGAGAAAATTTACTTTATATAAAACTTACAAAGTAACAACTTTAGTACTTTGATTTTAACTTTCTACAGTTTTCTTTTTTATACATCTAGAGAAGAAAAATCTACGCAAAGAATGCTACTATTATTTATATCAAAGTACATATTTTATATATTCAGTAGTTCGAAAGATACAGAAATACTAATAGTTGTATCATTAAACATATACCTACACTGCCAAACAATTTTACAGGAGCATATATAATTATATACTTTAAATTAAAAGAACCCCAAAAATTTAAAAAAATTTTGCTCGTTTATAGTGGTTGTATCTAAGTAAAAAAATAATAATTGCTGAAAAAAAACATTGAAATATTTTATACCCAGTTTATAGTTGTACATGGGGTTTAGAAAATTTCTTATTAGCTATGGGTGGTTTTACCAATTTATTTGTATATAATATAAAAATTCTTTGTTTAATAATTAACACTTAGGCCCCCATTTACGTTAACGCTCCGCTCTCAATACGATATCACTGCGCTCCCGATTCGATAAATTATTCTTACCAATAAGTTCACATCATCGCTCTGATATCGGTCCGATATCAGTTACGGTTCGCTCCCGCTCCAATGCCACTCCAATATCAATACCACTCAGGTAATATTTTATCGGAGCGATATCAGACTTGTTATGGCTTGTATCTATAGTGTAAACACTTTTTTGATTCCACTCCACTCCGCTTGCATTTAGTTGTTATGAAAAGATATTTGTATCGAACTGAGACCGAGCTGGGAGCGTACTCGGAGCGGCATTATAATGTGAATAAAGAACGAATAGGTACCAGCATGATATCAGCACTGTAATGTGAACATAAGAAGATTATATCGAAGCGAGAGTGGAACGGGAGTGTATCGAGAGCGGAGCCATAATGTAAATCGGACCTAAATATTCCGCAGGACCAAAATTTTCATAGGTCACTTCAGAAAGATTTCACTTGGGTACAAAGCTCCAAGAAAGACTATTTTTTAGGTTAAGTATTTTGGATTTTTTATTTGCAGTATATTTCAAAATATACTGCAATAAAATTCTTTTTCTTATATTTAATAATACAACGTACCAACATTAATTTGAAAGTTATAATCCGCTTATTATTTTCTTATGGAATTTTTAAATATCTCATTGTGTCCGTTTGAGTCCACTAAGGCCGATCCAAGTATTTCTTACGGTGTAAAATTGTTAGAGAGCTGTATAGCTAAACATTAACGTTATTTGTTAAAAACTGACTGAAATTGATTAACAGTTAGTGGTCTCTGAACTATATGCAATTTTTTTAAAAATATTTTTCTGCTTTTATTATTACTTATTTATTTGCTCAGTGAAAAAATCTGTGTTCTGCGTAAAAAAAAAGCTAGTGGGGTTAAAATTTTTGTGTTATATAAAACTTAAAGTAGCCCAACCCTGTGTTAATGTGACATTTAGTGTTTGTGTTAACAAAAATTTTGATTTAACAGAATTAAAATGTGAATCTGTTTTGAACAACACACAAATAACACAATGTTTGTGTAAAATGCGAAACAATGTCATAAGTACACTTATTTGTGTATTTCCAACACCAAAAAACTGGTTTCGAGGCATCTATTGCTTTAGTTATAAGAGCGAGGGTAGTGGTAACTGATACCATCGGTAGTATCATTGCCAATCATTGGAGTATTGGACATTGTGTGACGTGCGTTCAACAGGAACATACCTATGTATAGAAGCAGACGGAATATTTCAAAATCAAAAGCATATTCCTAAGGTTAAATTGCTTTTAATTATTTAGATATTAAATATTGGTAAGTTAATATTATAGATTGAGTTTTTTTATTTGTTTGCAGAATTTACTTCAATTAATTACAAAATTATCGAATATTCGGCGTTTCAGAACACATTCAAAGGTCAAAGATCAGGTAAAGAAGGAAGAGTAGTCGTTCCATTTTACCTTCCACATTCAGTTTGACAACGATCTTCACAATTTTTGGGTATTGCTCAACATTATTTTTATCAGAGCACAACTTTGTAGAAATATTAAGTAAAAAAGTTTAATTACTGAAAAATTATTTTTTACTATTTCCATTCATTTATATAATAAATAAATAAAAAAAATACTAATTTAAAAAAAGTGTCAAAATATACTAACACATTTACTGAGTAAACTTCTACATTCTAAATCAGTTAATTTTACACATCATTGTGGTAAAATTAACACAAAATGTATGTCCTTTTGTGTGTTAAATCATTGACACAAATCTTATGTAAAGATTTGACACATATGCTTTATGTTAAAATAACACAAAAAATTGAGTGAATCGTTCTGGACATGTCAAATGTGTTATTTTAACAAAAATTTTTTCACTGTGTGGATATCACAAAACACAAAAACTACTAAATCGGTTTTGATGGAACTTCCATAGATTAAAAGTATACAGTTGGACCTACTTACTGCAGTACGTTTGATTAAAGTCGATTAAGTAAAATCGGAAATACTTCAAAGTTGTGATAAGTCGAAGGTTGATTATAAAAGGGACTTATAGCTGGCGAAAACAATATCACCGATTTAAATTCCCTCTAGTGCAGTAAGATTTCTAGGAATCTCAGTGCAGATAAAAATTTGTGTATTTAATTAAAAAATGAAATCTAGGTAACGAACGTTAATTAAAGGTTAATGAAACAAGAGCTGCGTTGAATATACGCAATAAAAAATTATGTACTGATAGATGCGGTTAAGTGCTAAATTAAAACCCATAATAAAAAATAAATGTTAATTTCCCGGAAGGAACGTTACGTAGGTACTTAGTAAGTGTAAATGTATTGCATTTGGTAAAAAAATTTGTATACGAATATGCACACACGTATGTAGATACCTAAGGGTTCGCATTTAAACCATATAGTAACATACTCTAGAAAACTCAAAACATGTATTTTTAATTTAAATATTGGATAAAATTTCACTAGTGGGTTCATCTTATAAAAAAAGGTAGAGGTAAAAAATTAAAGGTTGCATATTTGTAAAATAATTTAAATTAAAAAAAAAAAAAAAAATAAAGGAAAAATTTTTTTCTGTCTGTAATTTCTAATTTTAAATCCATTTAATTATGTCGCTTGCGGAAAAACTTTATAACAAAGATGTCCCTTGATAATAGTCAGATACACTCACCGTAGTCCCTAATATAATTTTATGCAATTTAACTTTTTCGACAATAAATAATTTTGGCCAACTATTGTAACCAAAAATTGAATTTAAATAAACAAGCAATATAAAATTAAATACATGGTACATATATTTCAGTTTGTTACAAATATACATACCCGCTACATACAGACAGACATTTGTAAAACAAAACATTTATAGGGGAAGTGTGATAAAACTAATGTATGCAAATTTAATTGAGAATTAGATTTTATTTGAAAACTAACCGTCAGTACAACTTACCACATACAGTAATTTATCTCTCGGCTTGTATCGTATATTTATTCGTATTATGTACATAATATGTTCCGTCTCTTTTCTTGTTAACAAAATGTTACGAATTTGTTGTTTATTTGTTAATATTTATTTCTGAAATCCCAATTAATATTAATTGTCTGTGTAAAACAAAAACATTTCTCAAAGCCACGTTAACCATAAATCTAGATTAAAATTACAGAATTTAATAATTACTTTTATTCACGTTTTCTTTTAATAGAATTGAATGCATATTTCTTAGTTTGAAACATTTGGAGTATTATATCGTTACCTGAATACGTAAACCTCGTAACTCTTCCCAACACCAGAAATGATTTTTTGATGTTATTCGATGCCTCCAATATAGACGTATATACTATCTGAACCATGCAACTTTTTAGTAAATAAATAATATCAGAAATTCCTAGGGAATAAAGCTCGTAAGTTCAGCCCCTGTCTAAAATTTTAATGCCAAATCGATTGTTTTTAATTAATGCTCAACCGTGCATTTCGACTGGAAAGTGATTTTTTTTCGAAATTATGATGAACTTTATCATGATTAGTGTAAAACCGAATTCTTGAGATTGAAAATGTTGTAAATCGGCTGCTATCTTGAAAGTCGAAATAATTTTTCCATTATTTCCATTATCTACGCAAAGTTTGGCGAAAATCTTGTAAAAGCCTATTTTGTAAATAATATAATTATTTGTAATTCTTACTTAAACTTTTATAAAATTTTAAAACTATAAACCTATAACTATAAAAAAAAACACTTTAAGAAAAAGCCTAAAAATAAATTTTTTACTGAATTTTTTATGTTAATACATATCATCTAATCCAAAGTGTTATAAACAATTTGTTCTCCTACAAAAATTGTTGAAATGCAGATACGCGATTTACTTATTAAATCTGTGGTAACGGTATCACTAATTTAAGGAACGGTTTAGTAAAAAGTTCCGGAATAGTCATATAGGTGGTAAGAAAATGCAAAAAAAACTAAACAGAATAAAGTTAATATAATTATGATATTGAAACCATCCAACTATCAGTGCTTATTTGATTCCCGTGTATAATTTTAGTTTTTTAATTTTAGTATTTCAAATATATAGAACATAGGAAAAATTGATGCAGCATTCTCTGTATTCTTGTGCTTACATTTCCGACTTTCCGACGCAGCTGCTACCTTTTTAGCATCAATACAAGTTATCTATGTATTTTCGAATTTTCATCGAAACGCAAAAAATCAGAAGTGCAAACTCTAAAAAAACATCCTGTAAGTCCCTACATTTTATTGAACAATCAATTTTTATAATTCTGTTGCATCTATACAAAAAATGTAAGTGGGAGTATAAAAATATTTGTGAATTTAAAAAAATATATATATATATATATTTCAAATATTTGAATATTTCAGATATTTTACAAATGCAGGTATTTATTTTACTCGGTTAAATTGCCATTCCTGTATTTTTGGTGGATATCGGGTGCAACTGGTGTAGTTAAAGCTGTAATATTTATGTTGTTAAAAACAAACTCCATTATTTTTTATTTAATTATTTACATTTTTGGTAGTCAAAGAAACGTTTTTGATTAATTTCCTGACTTTAATTTATTAATTGGGTGTTAGCGCAAGGTACCTAAGACAAAGATCATATTTTAATGTAATTAAGATACTCACAAATATCTAAAACTTGAATTTACAATTAGTTCCAAGCAAAATATAAACATTGTTAATTTTTTGTATTTTGTAAAAAAAATAGTTTTAAAATTATTATTAAACAATTGTTATAGCCAGCATGCGTCGTAGCTGTTTGCTATCTTCGTTTGAGAGACAAATTATTCGTAAACGTTAGTGGATATTTCTAAATCTTGTACGGAATATGTAATTTTAAATATAAAAAACTAGTAATTTTATTTACTAAAAGCATTAAGGTTAACATTCAAATGGCTGCAACAAACGAATTTCTAAAAGAAATTATATATATATATATATATATATATATATATATATATATATATATATATATATATATATATATATAATGAAAAATTTTTTTATAGCAACAGCCTGCATATAAATTATTAAGAACGAACTAAAAGAAAAGAAAATTGTTCTACCTGTTTCAGTCATTTAAATGACCATCTTCAGGAAAAATCAATAATTCAGTTGTGAAACAACTGAGAAAAATAATATCAAAAGGACATAACCTCCAAATATCAAATGGATGTCAAAAATGATAGACGAAATTAAAAGAAATTAAAAATCAAAGAATCAAAAAATAAACGGACCACATACGAAATAGGGAAAGTCAAAATCATGATAAAATATTAGAAGACGAGATGCGACCAAATACTTACCGTATCAGGAAACACCAAGAATGTAAAATTCCAACGAAGTCGTAGAAAAAACCGGTATGTCACAAAGAAATTATGTAATATCACAAAAAAAAATTACGAAAATCATTAAAAATTAGAAAATAATATAAAAGTAAAACCCAGTAATTATTACACTTAAAACACTCAATATTAAGTTGAACATATTTTAGTAGAAAAATTAAATTGTTGAGGTTAGACAAGAAATTGAAAAATGATTATTAATTAATTATTAAAACAATAGTTAAGTAGGATCATGTGTAGTGTTTGAAGTTTTGTTATTAAATGGCTGTTCAAATTGCTTAGATATTATTTTCATGAGAGAACGACATTGATCATATGACAAAAGTTGCGCAGTCTCATTAAGAATTGATTGATTATAATTATGATGGTGTGCAATATATAATTTTTCCAGCATGTCTAAGAGTGCCCCCTTTTTAGCCAAATGTAACGGTTCAAAATTATCAGCGATCACAAATTCGTGATCGGTTTCCAAAATGTGTTCAGCTATTGCAGAATAATTTTTTAAATTAGAAGCCTTAATTGCTCTAAATGTTCAGAAAATCTAGTACAGAGACGTCGGCCAAACTGACCAACGTAAAGAGCCCCACATTGAAATTCGAATTTATAAACGCCTGATCTGTGTAAAGGATTAATAGTATCTTTGTTTTTAGTGAGAAGACTTACGATGGTATTACAAGAAGAAAAAGTTAGTTTAACGCCATTTTCATGAAAAAATTTACGGAACCCGTTCACTTGTGAGGATATATATGGAATAGAAGCATATCTCAAATTAGGTGATTTTATAGATTTAGTTAAATTCGGAAACAGCGATGTGTCAAAGTGCTTATTTAAATGTTTAGAAAAAATTTTAAATATAAAATCGGTTTCATAACCGTTAGCATGCCCTATATGTATAATAATGGATAATTCACGAAGAAAATTAGTGGTGTTAAGCGGATAGGAAAATAATCTATTAAAAGAATAGTTGAAAAAAGCTAATTTGTGAGAAATAGGATGAGAAGAAAGTTGGTGAATACAATGGTCTGTATGTGTTGATTTACGAAATACAGAGATTTCAAAACGTTTGGAATAATGGTCTCTTTTCACGGTGATGTCCAAAAAATTAATTTTGTTATTTTCCTCAAATTCTAGAGTAAATTTAATTCTGTCATGCAGGTTGTTAAGGAAATTTAAAAATTGCAATGCCTGGTCCCGAGTACCAGTCCAAACTACAAGTACGTCATCCACATAACGCCTCCAGAAACCAAGATATTCTAAACATGGGTGATTTGAATCGAAAATTAAACCCTCTAGATAATTCATGAAAAAATTGGCCATGAACGGTGAGCAAGAAGCGCCCATCGCTAAGCTATTGACTTGTTGATAAATTTTGTTGTCAAAAGAAAAATAGTTATAGTCTAGTAAAAGATTGAGGCACTGCAACATAGCTTCAATATTGGGGGCGTCAGAGTTGTTGTTGAAATTAGTAGTAAGAAAATCGCGAAGGAGAGATTTTAATTCATCGGTCGGGACTGGGTGAACAAATCGACCACATCGAAACTGAGTAGAAGACAATTTTTAGGTAATTCGATTTTTGTTAGATAAGAAATAAGTTCAGATGTGTTATTAAGAGAATATTTAAAATTAATATTAGTGAATTTGTAGTTATTTTGAAGAAACCATTGAGACAAACCACAAAACAAGGAATCAAAATGTGATACTACCGGTCTATATTTGCCACCAAGTTTATGTATTTTGGGGAGGCCGTACAATTTGGGGGTGACGGGATTCATCGGGATTTTGACAATCTTTGATAGATCAAACAACTTAATAAAATTTTTGATTTTAGCTTTTATACGTTCTGTAGGATTATTATTTAATAAAACGAAATTAGTTGAATCTAATATATTTTGTATTTTTGTATTGTAATCATTCCTGTCCACCAGTACCAAACATGAGCCTTTATCAGCTTTAGTAAGTAAAACATAACTTTTTAACGGCTTAGTGAATCGGTTTGAAATTTTCACAGAGGCCTTAGTATTTAATGAGGAACATTCTGCTAAATTTTCAACCGTCTCGTAGCATTTTGAAATTCCTCCGAAAAATCCTCAGAATGTACTCAGCTCTTGTAGGTACTCAGCTGAGAGCTATAGTTTGATGTATTGTACAATCAGTTGTAGTGATAGCTATTATTTAACAAAGATAACTATTTATTTACCTTATAGTTTGTTATACAACGCAATTATTCACGAATTTCTAATTTCATGTACTTTTATCTCCGATTGTACCTCTCAAACATCCTTAAGTTAGAAATATTGTTATTTTCGTCTGGTTTGGCCGAATCATCATCATTTTTATTCGCTGCAACCAAATAGAATAAACGATAGGAACGAAGAGTATAGGAATGCAACACTAAAATGAAATAGTCTTATAAGGAGTAGTCGAGCGACAAAATTAAGTGCGCAGTAGTGAGGGCACAAAAAATTCCGAGCAAAATTTCCCCTACGTCTCCTATGTGCCGAATGGGTATTCGACTGTATAACAACACCAATTTCACCCACCTACACCTATATATATATATATATATATATATATATATATATATATATATATATATATATATATATATATATATATATATATGTATATATATATATAGAGAGAGAGAGAGAGAGAGAGAGATTATATATTAGATATTTTACATTAATAGTTTAAAAATAACGAAGTAACTCAAATATGAACTTAATTATTGTTATTTTCAGAAAACCTCCTAAAAATTATTCCTTTTTATATAAAACGTAGTCTATGAATTAGAAAGGTGGCCTCACCAGTCTCACCTTGCCAACTTTTGCCGCCACTGTTGCCATGTTATTTACTTGTATTAACACAATTCAACTAGCAATTCCTTTATTTTTAGGCGGTTTATTGTGTTGCGTTGAAAAATTTATTTTTACTGAATAATGAATATTATCTCCGTATGACAGTTTAATATATCTGCTCTTGGTCATTGATATCCGCTACCAATTTTATAATATTGTATCAATTTGGGTTTTTCTGTTTTAATACTTGGTTTACATCAGTAATAAAACTACTTCCTGCTGAACTACACTAGTTATCTTATTGTTAGATAAAAGTACATAAAATAAGTCAATATGATTTTTTAAGCTAACATCCGTTTGAAAAGATGTGATATTTCACTAATTAATAACTATTAATTACCTTATAGGCAAACTGTTTTCAGGTAATATATAGATAATTGTTACATAACTAAAACAAAATCATCTATTGTAATTTTCCTAACAATGAGGGACAATTGGAAATTCAATATGTAATTTCATAAATTATTCATTCGTGGGAAAAGTAACAATGGCAACATTTTCATATTCACTAAAAAATTTGTATAAATTTATTCAGTGGTGCCCAATTTACTGCAGAGATCGAAATAATTAAAAGGTCTGACTGAGGGTTAGTCGGATGTCTCCAGCCCCGCCTGAAAAACTTTAATTAAAAACAACCCTTATCGCACACTGTGTCACTGTCTGTGTAATGTAATGTTGGTGTAGTCTGTCACAGAATACACAAAACAAAACAATTCACCAGCGAACAGTGAACTAGTGACTCGCTTGAGTAGAGTCGAGCAGAGAAACACGGACAAACTTTTTGAGCGAGGTAAAAATAGATTTACTTAATCACAGAAAATTTAATTAGGTTGTTAATTTAATTTTTTTTATTTTACTACAAATTTTAAATGAAAATAATTCGTAATACGAAAAAAAAAGATTAATTATCTTATTATAATTAAATTCTTATCATCAAAAAAAAGTGATAAGAATTTTAAATTGTTTTGTACAAGTGTTTTTTGTTGTTCTTGTGTTGTATTGCTTCAACAAGAATGTACGCAGCACAACAATTTTGCTTTAAATCTTTTTAATCTTTGCATCAAATTAATTTCTTTTAACATACAATTTAACTTTAGTGTTATTAATTTCTTTTTCTAAATTATGTCACAAACAATGCGGCGCCTCGACAAAAAAATAAAACAGAAGAAATTACTTTTTTTCTCTTTTTTAATTTCACTTTATCAAAATTTTAATTTACGAAAAGAGATTTTATCAAAACTGTGAATATAAGGAAATAAAATTATATTCCAATAAAAAATCAATTATCTACGAAAAATTTCAGTAATAAAATTATATATAACAGAATCATTTTTAACGATAAGAGCTACTACTCATAGCAGTCGAAATTATGAGTGTCACAATTCATTGCGGGAAAATTTTATACAGTATTTTACTTATTTAGTAGAGTACTTTACGAGAATAGCTTAGAGGTATAATTTTTGAATATTGTGCACAAATTTGGCGACCTAAGATGATGAATGACGATAAAGTTGAAAATGCCCCCTGTCATAACATCTGCGTAACACAACGAATTTCCCAAAACTGGACACTGGCCGACTTCATGTAATAACCTGTATCCATCTAAAATAGTTTAGATCTCTAACAGTGAAAAAATTTTCAAAATCGGTTGAATAGTTACATTTTAGCGCCTGACGGTTCTTATATAATATAATATATATCCATTGAAATGGTTTAGCTTTCTAACGGTGAACAAATTTTCAAAATGGATGATTACGCGTTCTTGAAAAGTTAATTAATTATTTTTCTGAAAAATGGAACAGATATAAATCTTGTCATTGTAATGATAAAAATGATAAAGCATTTATTCTAAGAAACTTTATCAAATTTCTTAATTTTTCTTAAAACTGGATTTTTGCAAGAAATTACCGGGAATAACGAAAAGTGGCCAAACTGTGGACTTTAAAAATTGAACGTGCCGAACCATTTTTCTTATAATTAGACATTACATATCAGATGTTTAGCAATAAGATAATTGATGTTTATTGTTGGTTATTAATTCAACACTGCAATGTTGAAATAAGTGATATTATGCAGTAAAAATTTAAAAGTACGAGTCAATTATTATGTTATTATTAACTAACTGATTAATCTTATTATTACTAACAGGTGTACTAGAAATTTATTAAAATCTCTTAAATGTTACTAGCCGTAGTTGTTGTGTCTTAAAATATCGGAAATCGGCCTATAAGGATAGCGCACAAATATTTCGTCGCCTCCCAGGCATAAGGTCGTATCTCATTTTTAGTAATTTTTTTTTTAGGAGAGTAGAAAAACAAGAATCACTGTTACATTTCGTTTTGTAAATCATAAACGAATGTGGGTATTTGAAGAATATTAGTCTGCAAATACATTGATGCCTTAGGTTCAAATTTATAGAACAAAATGTAACAGTAGTTCTTATATTTCTACTCTCCTAAAAAATACTACTAAAAATTATATACGACTCCATGCCTGGAAGGCGACGATTAAAAATACTTAAAAATAATGAAAATAGCAGAATTTAAGAAATTCTGCGGTAGATGGTAGTAGATGTCTATCTACAAAAATTAGCCACATTATCCAAACCAACGAAAGGGTAAGTTTAATTACTATACGTCAGTGATTCCCAAAGTAGTCTATATCGATCCCCAGGGGTCGATGTGGACCTGTAAGGGGCCCACGTCGACGGAAAAAAATTAGGGGTCCATGAGATGTAAATGGGAGTCTACAACAGTAGAATTGATCTACAGCGGGGTACGTTTGTTTGCTTGTTTTAAAATGAGAAGTTACTGACGTTTTCATTTGCTCATCACCGACATTTTTCCTGAAGAAAGTTATATTTCCGGGAGTTTTTGTTGAATTTGTGCAGGAGGTCTACATATCTAAAATCAACAACCATCGCAAGTGGTGTCCGATACAAACATGTTTGAAAACCACTGCTATACACTCTCACAGTTTAAGATAATATGGCTTGGTGGCACAAATTGTGCCTCGGAAAATAAAGGTTCTAAGTGTGAATCTCCTCTGAGATGCCTAGCCTGCGATAACTTTGTACACTATTTATAGTTTTTCACAGCTAAAATCAAGAAACGCTACTTAAATTAACTGGCCGAAATCGTGATTTTATATATTAACTATTTATTCCTCTACCAAAATATGAGCGCTGAGTAGGGATTACTTTACTACCGTCGCCGTGTAAAACTGTTTTACCCTGTTAATTGGGGTAACTTTAGGACGATAGTTATTTTTGTTTAGAAGTCAAAAGAAAATAAATATGTACCAAATATGTACCAAAAAGGACATATCGTACCTAATATATCAAATACAGGCTTTTTGCTGTAAATTGATTTCATGGAATGTTTATATGGAAAATCATAATAAATCACATAGAAGATATAGATTCATCCAGGATCCCGGATGGTAACCTTTTTAGAACCGACTCTCTATCAACAGGGTACATTCCCGATTTACGGAACAAGACGATGTTTCCTTCAAAAATTTTAAATGAGTAATGGTATAAAAATGTGAAGTGAGTAAGTACAATGAAATTGAAAATAATAAGTTGTGAATCCCTTATGTAAGATTCTGTATCGCTCTGGAACAACTGTTAAATCTGAATAAATTTGCTAATAAATTTAATTTTCTTTTTGAATCGAGCTTTTTTGGTTTTTACTTTTAGTGTAAATTTGTAAAATGTTCCCTGGTTGGCACACTGCTGACCAATAGTAAACTACAAGGCCTCCAAAACAGATGTGGATATCCCAAAAATAGGTAAGGTAAAATAAAACCTTGTTAAATGTTATGTTCTTTATTTTGTTTTGTCCATTGAATTTTGCCGGCGTATTTTAGAATTCGTGCACTGCGATGTTTATCTTCATTAGAATACTTATATTGGAAAATTAAATAGTCTTAACTTTTTTAAAGAAAGTTAAAATGGCGGCAGTTTTGAATTAACTGGTGCCGTAATATATATTTCCTCTAGTTCCTCTAGTTTTTACCGACCAACTGATTAAACTAATCGAATGAATAGCACTTACAGAGGAAAAATTCAGTATTATTTTTTTCTCTTTTTATAAACACATTTTCGACAAATCTTCGTCTAAAGAAAACAATAAACATTTACATACGGATTACAAGATTTGAAACGACAGCTTAGGACAAGCTTAAAAGTACAGCCTAATATTTTTGACAGAAAGAGAAATGGAACAAAAAATGACGCAATGAATGAGAAACGTTATGATGAATGTATTTAACAATTAATTTGTTGATTCTTTATGTGTGAAATATGTGGTACAATAATTTCACTTATTAAAAGTAATTACCATTTTATTTCGAATGTTACAGAAAGAGGAAATATAATATCAATCAAAAATATACGGCAATTATAAAATAAAAGAATATAAATGATACTTTGAACTAATTAACAACTATGTATTTATATGAAACGAAAATTAGTGCCTTATACATATTTATACATATGCAATGAAATACAATACTCCTGTCGCAGCATCTGCATAACATGGTGAATTTCCAAAGACTGGACACTGGCGGATCTCATATAACAACTTGTATCCATCGAAAATAGTTTAGCTATCTAACGGTGAAAAAATTTTTAAAATCGGCTGAGTAGTTAATTTTGGGGCGCTTTTGAGTCACCACGACCCTGGCGGATTTTACATAGTATAGCATAATATATGTATTTAATAGAAATTAAATTTTTAACGGTGACAAAATTTTCAAAATCGGTTGTGTAGTTTAATTTTTGGCGTTTTGACACCCCCTGGCTTTGGCAGACATCATACAACATAACTTATATCCTTTTAAAATAGTTTAGCTCTCTAATAGAAACAAGTTTTCAACATCGGTGATGACCTGTTCTTGAAAAGTTAATTTTTATTTTGCAAAATGAAACAGAAATATTTTCATTGTATCTAATGATAAAAACGATGAAGCATTTTATTGTAAAGAAATTCAACAAATTTCTTAATTTTTCTCAGAAGCTAGTTCACTTAGGACAATATTTTAAAAGCTTGTCTTATGCAGATTTTAGTCGAATTTTTCCTTGAAAAAATTAGACTTATACAGTCTATACGACAAGAACGGCGAGAGGCGAGAGGCGAGAGTAGGGGCGCTATCCGTTTTCGGACCCGTAGAACACGAATATGTAGAAAAAAAAGTCTGATATATATATATATATATATATATATATATATATATATATATATATATATGTATATATATATATGTATACATATATATATATATATATATATATATATATATATATATATATATATATATATATATATATATATATATATATTTAGACAACCACAATCGTTTAATATCTTCTATATTAAAAAATATTTACTTATTAAAAAATTAGTCTTCGTCTTATTTAACATTATTATAATTCTTGAAATATATGACAACTCAGATCAAGCAAAATTCTTCCTTTGCTTCACTGCAGAAAAGATATAAAAATTAAAACCATATAAATTTAACACTCACATAGGTACACACACATACATGCAAGCATATTTGGCAATGTCACAAAAAAAATTTTGGTAACCTCGAAGCATCAAAATGACGATATTTGGATTTTGAAATTGGGATGAATACAATAACCTCCTTATAGGGAAGTTAAAAACATTGTCTTTGTTGCATAAAATTTAAACGAGGTAAATGTTAACATTGTTAATACTTACCCCAGGCATTTTGTTAATACTTGCCCCGAAGGTAAATTTTTTACAAATTTAAATTTTTAAAAAGAATACGTTGATAATGCGGTAAAATTTAAACAAAATACAATACCAGATGGAATATGCTACCGTTTGAAATAAATTTAGTCTCTTTTAGGTATACAATCATGCTTCAAATCAAAAAACCGTCGACTTAAAAATGTTCTTTTACCTAATAAAATCTACGCCTTACTCACAACTTTGTTTTGCGGCAACCGGCCGAAGACTGATTGGTCACAACGTGTCCGTGGTCATCTACTGATGACGGCAACCGGATGTACTTAATTTTTTCGTCCGTAGTTTGGCGGAAAATGGCCTGTTAATACCTACCCCCGTTAATACTGGCCCCTGTCTCCCCTATTATATGATAATCAGCAAATAACAAGAAACCGCAGACCGCCGGTCATATTTTCATATCACAGATGTCCCTAGTAAAAGGGCCATCATTCTAAAAAAAAATTGTATAATAAGAATACAAACTTTCATGAAGTCTTGAACGTGTCATAAAAGAAAGTAAAAGTGTAGTAAAAGAAAATTATTTTTATTATGTTGAACACGGCGGTACGGTTTTCGGCTATTCTAGCATATAATTGAATAATTATTAATTCCGATTTAATAACCCTTCCCACCGTCCACCAAAAAAGGAAGAATCATTCTTTTAGGCAGATTACCTACATGTACACATAGTACATGAAAATTCAAAAATGATTAAATTAGCAATTTTAATTAAAACTCTTAACGAATAAATTACTTGGCGGTAGCTAAAAATCAAAACTGAAACACATAAAGTTGAACAAGGCACCGTAATAAAACATTTTAACACTGTTCATTGCTACAAGCCACCACCACATCGAGCAGAATATTTCTAGCATGTTCTTTTTTCATTTCTGTTTATGTACCCGCCAATGTACCGTGGCTGATAGGAACCTCTATAAAATACAAGTATTTTTAAAGAAGGATGGTTGAATATGTTTTATTTACATATGTAGGTTAAAATGGTATATTTATAGTATGTATCTTACATAATATACAATGTATGTATAAAGATACCGGAGTACAAAGTGTCAATTGTAATGCGGAAAATGAAAGTGACGGACCCTCATAAAGAAATTTGTCTAGTAATAATTTTGAAAATTATCTGTCCGGGTTTATTTAAGTTTATCACATGTAACAACAGTATGTCAGTGAATAACACTAGAAAATACAACGTACAATTACATACATTTTGTTGGAGGACGAAAACCACGAAGGATTATGAGATTTTCTAGGCAATATAAATTAAAATATTATTATTAAAAGAAGCCATTAATTTAAGTGTTTTTATCAGATTAAACAATCAACCCATTTCACCACAAACTAAAGGACAATTTTAAGAAGTCTATTGATTGTGACTGACTTTCAACTAAAAGTGATAAATATTACCTGTGTTCGCTATCCATCCTTGAATAATGTTTATATTCATATAAGAAATAAAGCTTAAAACTAGCTAACCGACTTTAAAATTTTCAAAAATAACTTTATATTAACTTGATAGAATTTAATTCTTAATAAGTTCATTCTCAAGATTTCTCGTTTTTAATACACACCACACGCACCATTATTTGCATATTTTAATTATACTATACATTTAGTATGTGAGTGCATACATGCAGCTGCACGGGAAGTCTTAGGTCTACAACAAAAAGTACGAAAACAGAGCAATTATTGGTGGAATGAGGAGTTAGACATAGAAATGAAACGTAAACGATAACTTTTCCATAAATGGCTAAATAGGAAACAATTGCAAGACAAAATAGCGTATAAGAAGCAACAAGCCATAGTACGGAAAATAATTATAAAAGCGAAAAATGAGGCATGGGAGAAAAAGTGTACAGAACTTGACAGCTATTTGGGAGGTAGACGATCAAGTGAATCTTGGAGATTTATAAACTCAGTAAGATCTTCGGAGAAAGTGTCAAACAATAATAATATAATAAAACCCAATGATTGGGAAAAGTATTACCAACAATTGTTGACAGAAAGAAGACCAGAGTATAAACAACTAGAAAAACTACCCCAGCGTACTCGAGTAAAGGTAACGGGGGAGAAAATAGCTCTAACAGAAGAAATAATGGAAAAAGCAATAAGGGAACTAAAAATAACAAATCACCCGGTCCTGAAGGTCTCCCAGCGGAACTGACAAAAAACGGCACGCCGTTTTTAAGACATACGCTAGCTGTACTATTTGAAAAATACGTAAACGGTGATGATGTTTCTACAGAGTGGAAAATAGCCCACATTTTCTCAATATATAAGAAAGGAGATAAGAAAGAATGTTCCAACCACCGAGGAATATCGGTAACTGCCACTTTTAGTAGACTTTATGGAAGAGTAATAAAAATATTACTACTAGAGAACGATGAACAAATTCCAATGATGGAAGAACAATCTGGCTTTATCGCTGGAAAATCCTGCATAGATAACATCTTTTGCCTAACACAGATAATAGAAAAAAAGAAAGCTACAAATCGAGAGTTATATCTGCTCTTCGTGGATTTTATTAAAGTTTATGTACCGATTAAAAGACTGTTTGAGGTATTAGAAGAGTCAAATATAAACCTAACCTTGATTCAAGCAATAAAACATTTATACAGTAACAGTATATCAAAAGTAAAAATAGGCAAAAGACTAACCAAAAGATTTTTGGTAAGTAAAGGATTAAGACACGGTTGTGTCCTCTCACCATTGCTCTTCAATATTTATGTTGAAAAAATATTACGTGAGTGGAGAAGGAAATGTGTAGGAATGGGGATACTAGTAGGAAACCAACATCTTTATACACTCCATTTTGCAGATGACCAGGTGGTAATTGCACAGGATAAAGACGACCTAAATATATGACTAGGAAAATAACACAGGGATACTTCGAAGGGGGATTAGAAGTAAATATGAGAAAAACATCTTATCTATGTATAAATAGCGAGCTACAAGATCTAAGACCAGATAACGGTGATGTAATAAGGGGAACTTCGAGTGTCAAATATCTTGGGATATATATATAGACCAGAATGGCACACAAGATCTCGAACTAAAATCCCGAATTACTCAAACCAAAAAAGCGATAAATGCCTTAAATTCTATCCTGTGGAGTAATACTCTGCAAATATAAAATTCTATGATAAAAAGCATACTAACATATGGTTCGGAGGTCTGGCAATTAACGGACAGTACCAAGCATAAGCTTATGGTGACCGAGATGGACTTTCTGAGGCGAGCGGCAAAAGAATCCAGACGCGACATGGTTCGGAACCAAAGAATAAGGGAGCTAATGGGGGTAGCAAATGAGAAAAATATCATAGAAATTGTAGAAACAAAACAGTTTGATTTGGTATGGGCATGTACAAAGAATGGGGGAACATCGTTTGCCCAATTTAATATCTAAATGGACACCCACAGAAAGGCGCAAGAGAGGTCGACCTGGATAAAGTTTGAGTGAAGGGGTCGAAGACGCAATGAGATGTCGGAGACTGGTCGCGGGTCAGTGGCAACATCGTGACAGTCGTTATGAAGCGGCATGTGAGTGTAGTCCCATAACTAAATATTTCCGCTGGGCAGGTCACTTATGTTGCGCGCTCCCGATTAAATATTATAAGAGGCGTAATTACAAATTTTGCGCCCTGGAGCGACTTAAGCCAAGCGCCCCCTAAAAAGAGTTCACTTTTTTGAAAAATAGAGTGGCGATCCAAAAAAAACCTATTTTTTCCACCTATTACGCCCATTTTTATCGTGTACTTTAGGGCAATAGTTTAAATCATAGTCCTTTTTACGTACTAGTCATTCATAATTGCACCCGAGGCAAGTACCTCCTTTCCCCGCTCTAGTTACGGCGCTGAGTGAATGTCAAACAAAGAAAATGATGGGAGGTTAGAATCTGGGAGGTATGCGTCCGCAGTCGCTTGAATACAGAACTATGCCGAAAAAAAACTATAGAAAAACATAATCGGCCACAGGATTCGGACATTCTCGTTCTACTAATCTACAGCTATCAGTACCTAAACGGGTTCAGCCACTCGGTTTGCTTTATATTGACGTTTTTGTATTTCTTCTAAAAGAGAAATATGAAATTTGTAAGTATTTTCCAAACACGAAGAAATTTTGTAATGATGTATATAACTCATGAATAAAAGAACCCGATTAGAATCCCTCTTTTTTATTAGCTCTGCCCGATTCATCTATAATCACGACTTGTTCAATAATGTCCTATTCATATAATATTAACACGTTAAAGGTCATAAGTCGTATTGACGAAACGACTAACGGATACACCATTTTGACAACTAATACACTTTAATGGAATTATCGGCGCGGTGCAGTGTTGTCTCGCAGTTAGCCAGGTTTTACTTGACGGTGTAGAGCGTCAGTGAGCATTAACGTATTAATATATTTTTATGTATTTCGATTCGATTACGGCTGCCATAAAGGTTTTCATTTCGGTTGTGCGGTCTTCAGTATATTATACCATGTTGGGAAGGGATCGTCTCTGTTGTATAGTTTTAAACATATGTACATATATACCTGCTTACATATGGAAAATAGATGATATATTTTCAACAAAATTTTAAATAAAGTTGGCTTTACTACACCTTCTAACACCTCCACCAAGTTGAATTTTCGCATAAGTGCCGGTAAAATATTGCTCCCATAGTTTTTCCTGTCGTTTAATGGGCACACTGTACTAATAATAGATACCGACTATATGGAAAGTGTAGAGCAATAACAAGTTTGTTTCATATTTCTATGCTAATTAAAACACAACGCAGATACGAAAGGCAACTTTACTGATAATATGTAAATTGGTAACACTGTACGTACATCTAATAACTATACAAACACACGTCGTTTGCCTGCTAGGCTAGTAACATGCAGAACAAAGTAAACCCCACACATATGTACCCAAATATATATGTGGGGAAGAATGACATATGAAAGCTTATCAAATATGACAGATATATAATATTTTATTCGGGATACTAATATAAAAAACCAGTTTTATAATTTTAAAAAGTTTTATCCTTTTTATAACAATGTGTAAACCGAAACATTAAATGATATTCATTTAAACGTAGGTACTTAATATATATTAAGTCATGGTATAAAAATAATATTATGTACATATCATGGTATATTTAAAAAGAAGATAAGAAGGTGATGTGTAACATTGACTAACTTCAAAAATGCATCACTGCTTGCATGAGGCAGAGTCAAAAGTTTCAAAACCCATCATATGCATTACAATGAAAAATCAAAAGTTCAGTTTTGCATTTGATGCGTCAAAACAATGCATCAAGAGATTTGGTGATGCATACCATGCGTATAATGTATATCACAGCCACTTACATTTAAAATATAGGTGGCTATATTATCTATAGCCAAAGTAGAGGCTAAATTATGCCAATATCCCGTTCAAAAACCTTTAATGTGCATCAAATTTCAAGAGAGCATCAGCACTGCATGTTAGACTATTTTTATTTGGTTTGGCCTATATAGGTTTTAATATATAATATAAAATTTAATAAAAGTGTCGTAAGCTGCGCTTTTTTACACAATTTGATTATTTTATCTTATTTACATAAGAGTTTTTCTTAATTTTTTTGTCATTTATAGTAGGGAGGATGTATTTATTCTCTTTTTTGTGTCATCAAAAAATAGTAGGATGTTATCAAAGCGTAGTCAGGAGGTAGGTAAAACAGAATTTGTTCATAAAATATAAATCTTTAGTACTTACAGTAATATCGTCGAAGTACGAATAAATAAAATATATAAAACGCAATATTTAAAATACATGGTTGTTTCAATCAAAAAGAAAAAAATTATCTTTCATGAATTTCTATTTAAAATACAAAAAGTTTGACTTGAGCGTTACTTTATGGTATTCTATATTTGCAAATAATTAAAGGTCGTAAAAAAGTAGTAAGTATTTTCGTAACGTGTTTTATTAATTATTACAAAAACTTTTTATGCAATTTAATATTAAAAATACTAGGCATTTAAAGGATATAGCATATTTGGAAATATTCCGTAACACTATAGAACACAAGGCAGGTCTATTTGTATGGTACTGCACTTGTAAATATCGCAAAATCGGTAAAAAAAGCAATCAAACAACAATTTCATTGAACATAACATTTCAGATTTTAACCTATTCCTTAAAAAACCGCCTATTAATGTATCCAAAGTGGAAGACTAGGGATGAAAAATTGACAAGTTTCGACGATTTGTCAAATTTCATGTTTCAGTGTGAAATAGTCTCTAAGAAGATTGGCTAAGACGTGTAGGTAGACACATAGGTGATCTCATAAAGGTTTGCTTTTCTTCTTTTATTACAAAATCTTGGTTAGTATAGGCTATTGACTATGTACAAAAAAAAACAGGGGGAAAAGGAACTAATCGTAACAGCTGTTTCATTGTTTCATATGTTAAGCTGTACCCCAAAGATGATAAGTTCACTAAGTGCTATTAAATTTAGGCGTGGGTTTTACGAACGACGAAAATTTATCGATTCTTAAGTTTTTTAACTATAACTCAAAAACTGCCTTTTTCGTAAATACACATAATATGACTTTTTGTAGAGAATTAAATTTCCTACCGAAATGGTACTTTATGAGCTCAAAAAACTTTTTTCTCAAGTGGAAATTTTTCAATTTTTCTTTTTTTTTTTTAATTTTCGTACAGCACTTTTTTTTAAGTGAATTTAGGTATAGGCATTGGTTCACAAAAAAGAAAGCTGATGCAATTCCCGTCCAAATGGTGACCGATAAAAATATTTTCGATAAAAACTGACAGAGATACAGTCATTCAAAATTAGCTACTTTTTTTACAATTTTATTACTTTTTACTTTTATATTAAGTTATTTGTAATTTTTACACGTAAAAATGATTTTTATTCAGTACAAAAATTATTTCTTGACCATTCTGACGGGAATTGCATCAGCTTTGTTTTTTGTGAACCAATGCCTATACCTAAATTCACTCAGAAAGAAGTGCTGCACAAACATTTAAAAAAAAGGAAAAACTGAAAAATTTCCGCTTTTTTTAAATAGTTTTGCTGACTTATTTTGTTGAGAAAAAAGATTTTTGAGTTCATAAAGTGCCATTTCGATAGGAAATTTAATTCTCTACAAGAATTCGTATCGTGTGTATTTACGAAAAATGCATAGTTTTTGAGTTATAGTTAAAAAACTCAAGAGTCAATAAATTTACGTCTTTCGTAAAAACTCACGCCTAAATTTAATAGCACTTTCTGAGTTTATCGTCCTTGGGGTACAACTTGACATATGTAACAATAAAACAGCTGTTACGAATTAGTTCCTTATTCAACTACGTACATATAGTCAATAGCCTAAGTATAATATTCTATTAACCATTAATTTTTTTGTAAACAAATTGTCTCCCTACATAATAATTTTTTTTTCTGAATGTCAAGTCTCTTATAAACGTAATTATCATCTAAGTCATTTTATATTAATAGCTTGTGATCTAATGGTAAGATACAAATTTGTATTTATACTACTGCCGCGTCGTGACAAACTTGAAATTTTATACAAATATAATTAATAATAATTAAGTATAAAGCATACTGAATCATCAATAAAATTATGTAAACTATAAATTTGAAGGTTACTTAAACTTTTGCACTAGTAAAATGGAAACATATTTATAGTTACTGCCTCAAATAAGATAATAGATCAGTTAAGAATACCATAGTTTATAAAGTTTATAAAGTTTGTGTGGGTTCCGTGCATCCGTGGTACCAAACTTTCGTTATAACCATACCTTTCCATTATTAGCTACATATTGAAATAACGAATTTTGTTCCAAATGTGATACTATAATACTGATAAAAATAAACAATAATTAAAAGTAAAACTGAACAGCATTTCGCAAAGAAGGGGAATAAGAAAATGGTCGATTTTTCACACCAATGAGTGACAAGTAAAACAGTGGTTATTTTTTACAGATTTTAATGTTTGCAAGTAAAAACTAACCATTAAAAACATGTAACTTCAACGAGACATTCTGAAAATTAAAGATAACTGTCTAGACTGTCAAATAAACATTATTTGTTAAATCATTGTCTTTTAGTATAAGAAAACCTGAGAAACTTAGCTCACAATTTTCTAATTAATAGCGTTAAAATATATAGGGTGTTCCATTTAAAAAAATGTATTTTTAAACTTTTTTTATATAAAAGCGTTTTGTGACCATTTTAAAATGTTATGGAAGTTTAGACGCCATTGTCAGATGCCAATTTTCAAGGGAAAGTTTATTCATACCTGTCAACACGATTCAAAAATAGAGGCTCTCATAAATAGGGCAAAAATGCTAAAAATTCTTAAAAAGTTAAAATATTTCAAAAGCTATTGAGTTTGAGACCTGATAACATGCTATCAGAAATACCTCCATATATATATACTTCCATCTCTCTATCTATCAAACAACATTTATAATGGAGTATAAATCTATAACGAACTGAGACAGAAGTATAAATTACTTATTACACTGACAAAGAAAGCAAAGTGACCTAAAAGTGAAAATTACAATTTTCTCGAAAACTATTTAACATAGAAAGAAAATTATAAGAACATTTTCTTCACAATTTTTTTTTCCTTTCAACGATGTAAAAATCGAAGTGTCTAATGATAGAATCACATGATAAAAAATGATAAAAAATGGCTAGAAAACCTACTGGCACGACGTTGGATGTGACCGTCGACTTAATTTGGGCATCCGACGTGTCTGGCTAACGAGCTTATCCGAGCCAATCCGGAATCCAGTTAGCACACAAAATTTCATAGGCATTAAACGTTTCGTTCGAGAGTTATCGTGTAACTGTCTACTCATATACACATTAGCAGTGAGAAAATTGGTGTATATTTATCCACCTATTGGATAAATTGGTGTATATTTATCCACCTATTCTTAACAGCTTTTTCTTTAACAAAAACTAGATTCTGGAAATCATTACCAATTTTCTGAACATTTTTTTTTTATAAGTAAAAAGTTTTATACTAATTTTAGTCAAACTAGCATTCAATTTTCGGAATTTTCTTACTATAAGAAATGGAAAATCCCAAAAATACTATTTATTAAAATTTTTTATCTGAAAAAGGGCTTGCTCAATTTTGTGATGCTCTGTAAAAAGTTATGGTACTGAAAATCAAATTCTAAGAAAGTTTTGTGTACTAATTTATGCATACATATTATGTTACATTATCGTGTTATGTACAGCTGCCAGTAGCGGCTTGTTCATAAGATGGAGTAACTTCTTAAAACGAAATACCTAACTTTTATAGGTAAAGTACATGAAGTAGTGATGTTAGTCAGAAAAATGTGCTTAGTGTCGGGTCTCAAATTGTCAGTTCTGTAGTTATGGAAAAAAACCAGCTTTTGATCATTCTAAGTAAATTAAAAATTCTTTTGATTGCAAATACTACGTGTTTGTACATTTATAACACCAGCCTTACCGTTAGATAATCCCACTTGCCGTCAGTGCAGTATACCTATACATATGTACATACAGGCATACCAGTATATTATTTTATTACTTGTTTGATTAACACACAGTCTTTTAATTATGTCCGTCATATTATTCGTGGAGGTTGGCACAATAATAGGGTGGTATTTTACTATATATCATAATACATCATTTATGGATAATTAAAAACGTATTAGTGTATGGTATCACACTGTTTTACTTATTAACTAACGATGTAACAATATACTGCTGTTTTTAAACGTTAATTAAGAAGTTATTAATAAATTAATGTAGGTATATATTATTTTAAAGCAGAAAGTATATACTCTAAACTAAGTATATTCGAAAACTTTTTTTTAAACCCGAGTTAGCTCAGTTAGCAGCTCTGGTCTTGTCTGGTAGATCGCATTAAGTTCGAAACTAATCATCGTTATCATTAACATTTACCATTTCTGGTTTAACTAGTCTTCACCGGAAACGCTGTAATTTTAAGAATAGGAAGGATATACACATATTTCCATCAATTAAACTTGACACTTACTTGAAAGTGCAATTTTTCCACCGGTAAAACCGAGTTATAATTTTCGTGCTTCGTATCGGTCGAATACATTTTATTTTCACTCACAATCAGTTCAATTTTGAATGTTTTACTGTTTTAAATAACACACGTCTCAGACAAAAAATCCTTGTTATTAATAGATTCCATATCTAAGTTAATATAGACTAACTTAAGGGTAGGGGTTCAAATATGTTTTGATAAAAGTTTTGGTAAATAATAATTATTCACAACAGGTAGATGTAATAATGGTAAATAAGAATTTTGCACGTCTTTTTGCAATCGGCTAATGAAATAGCATTTGTACGGTAACAATTTTTTAATGAAATGCAGCTTTAGGAATGTCACCAAGATGTCACTGCTGGGCTATTGCATAAGCTGCTTACAGGCGCTTGCATCCGTGAATACAGCCACTGTTTTTACACAAACAAATTAATCAGTGTTTTCGTTAATTTGTCACATTTTGCTCTTTTGTTAAGTATCACAGTAACTTATCTGATAGTTTTATAGGCCACGCAGGCATTGGTACGGAAAGTCGCAATGATTGGACGGGGGTTCATATATTGTATTTGTAATGCCTAACATACCTTCATAAAATACGCTATAATTTTTTAACGACTGATGAGTGTAAAAAAAAAAAAACATTGTATGCAACGCCTACGGAAATTTTTTTACGAGACTCACAGACTGTCTACTCGGTGTGTAAAACTTTATTTTTCGAACTTGTTACATAAATAACTATTAATATACGGTAAGGTAAGAGCACCAGTAGCCGTCATTGACCCAATAGCCGTCATCTTTCAATAAAATCATAAATATTAAAATTCTAGGCAATTATATAGTTGTTGTCTTCATTGTTACATTTTCTGTAAGATATGAGCAACCGTTGGTCCATTTATGACAGCATTCTGTGAATATTAGATACAGTAACTAGCCGTCTAAAAGTCAGTGTTTGTGAAATTTGTGTAAATTGACTAAAACCCTTAAGTTTTAGCTAAGGTAAGCACTAAATTCAATTTGCTATAATTTTGGTTCAACGAATAATTAGTTCCATTTTCTTGTTTTTTTTAGATTTATAATGAATTAAATTTTGTTAAAAAATTGTTTTTAGACAAGATAACCTAACAGAAGTTTATTATTTTTGATGACGGTTACTGGTACATAAAATAAAGGCATTTTCCAGTAACCGTCATAGTGACGGTTATTGGTATAACAAGTTGCATCTTAATAAACGATACAATTTCTACTGTTCTTTTTACACTGTAATTTTAAAATTTGAATTACTTTCACAACAATAAATAAATATAATAAATAAATAATAAAATAATTCAATAAAGCTACTGACCAGTAACCGTCATTATTTTTTTTAACAAACAAATTATAGTAGTTAGTTTAAATTAATGTCGGATACTGGTACATTATAGCAACGGTTATTGGTTCTTTGTTTATTATAGATGAATTCCAACATAAAATACAGTAAAGAAAATTTACTAGATGCTATTGAAATGCTTAAAAAAGGAACGCCGATGTCTATCGTAGTCAAAACATTCGATATACCGCGAAGTACATGGTCGGATAAATTAAAAGGAAGGTACCCGATATTGTGCAAAAAAGGTCCCTCCACATTTTTGACCAGAGAAGAGGAAGAAAACATTGTAAAGTGGATGACACATTTGGGTGAAACTGGCGTTCCTGTAGATAAAGATCAATTGCAAGACAGTGTCCAACGACTAGTCAAAAACTTAAAACGGGAAAATCCGTTTTCTAATGATCAACCTGGGCGAAAATGGTTTTTATCTTTTTGCAAGAGGCATCCAGAATTATGCAAGCGACTGTCACAAAATTTAACAAATTCAAGAGCTTCCGTAACCGAGCAAAATATTAAAAACTGGTTTGAAAAAAAAGAGGACTGATAGAAATTTTGAAAGAGCCAGAGGAGCTATTCAATTGTGATGAAACAGCATTTTTTTTAAGTCCGGTTAATAATCATGAAATTATAAAAAAGGACAAAAATCGGTATATAATATTATTAATTCTAATGCAAAAGAATGCATAACAACATTATTTATGGGTAATGTTGCAGGAGAATTAGCACCACCGATGGTTGTACTAAAGCTAAAGAGAATTCCAAAATAATTTATCAATTCAATGCCGAAAGCATGGGCAATAAGACATTCCGAGAATGGGTGGATGAACGGAGAGAATTTTTATGAATACATAACTAATGTTTTCTATCCTTGGCTCGTTGAAAAAAAAGTTCAGTTTCCTATATTGTTGTTTCTAGACGGTCATGTCTCACACCTTACTTTAGCCTTAAGTGAATATTTTGTTCACAAAAATAAATAGAACTCGTGGCATTGTACCCAAACTCTACACATTTTTTGCAACCTATGGATGTGTCCTTATTTCATCCATTAAAGAACGCTTGGAAAAAGAAAGTTTATAACTGGAGAATAGAAAATGCAGGAAGTCGTTTGGACAGAAATAGTTTTTGTCCTTTGCTGGAGAAAGTTATCAAAAAAGTAGTAAAACCATTGATTTTGCAGAATGGTTTCGGTGCTTGTGGATTATTTCCTTTCGACTTTAATGCCATTGATTATTTTAAATTACACAAAGATAAGAAAAATAAAATCGAACTGTATGATGGTCCAGAAATTGAAAAAAATCTACGTTTTATTGAAAAACAAATTTCTCCAAAAAAACTCAAATTTTTTAGAAACTCAGGTAGTACATGGTTAGGGAACATTGAAGATACATCACTTTTTTATTTTTGGAGGAAAATATCACAGATGAAAAAATTTGCTAGTGCCACCAACTAAAATGATTTAGAGCGTAATGAAAATGAGATAAACGAAGAGCAAGACAGTACCGAGTTAATATCGGATGATGACGAGTGGTTGGAAGAATTGCTGGGCAGTCAGAATTCTGTAATTTTAGAAGTAAACCCCGATGGATGTCTTATATCACCTTCAACTGAAATGGGCCAGGCCGTAATAAATAATCTAGATGACGCTACGCTAGATGACTTGTATGTTACGGTAGACGAGGGAGAAGCAAGTAATTGTACTGAAATGCAGATAAATTTAGAAAAAGCTTCCACTTCGAAAATAAATATTGAAGAGCCAATCGAAAAGAAAAGAAAATATGTAGAAGTGAACGCAAAAGATGAATACAATTTTGTAAGCAATTTAACCGAGTTAAATAATAAAGATATTAGTATAGCTGCATATATATATATATATATATATATATATATATATATATATATATATATATATATATATATATATATATATATATATATATGGGAAAGTCTCCTATATTGGACCACTTTTGCCATTTTTGTTTGCAATAAGGAAACCAATTAAGATAGAGCCGTCATTTTTAGTTGTCTGATTAATCAATCTTTATGCTATAAAACGAAATGCTATTAATTCGTCTCTAGTTGAATTTTAAAAAGACCCTACCTTGGGTAAAAAAATTATGTCATTTGGTTCAATTTAGGAAACTAGTATCCTAAATTGGACCCATTGGTTCTTAATAATGTTTTTCTACAAAAACCGTTATCCACATCTAATCCATGTATATATTTTTAAGATTATGCCGTTATAATAAATTACGTATGACATAGATAAAATATAAATATAAATACCCCTGTCGCAGCATCCTGCATAACATAGCGAATTTCCATTTACAAAAGTACATTTTATTTACAATTACTCTTTATCAACTAGTTTCAGAGAAAAACTTACTTTTGTAAATGGAAATTCGCTATGTTATGCAGGATGCTGCGACAGGGGTATTTATGTAATCTTTTCTCCTCTTTTAAATAGTGTAAAAAAATTTCACAAAAATTCTTGAATAAGTGGAAATTTTGGCAAAAAAACAATTTTTTAACCATGTTCCTGGCATCGGACATGTTCTGGCTAACGAACTTGTCCAACGGTTTGGGACTTCCAGTATTTTCACTAAATTTCGTAAAGCTAGGACATTTCGTTCGAGAGTTATCGTGCGGACACATATATATATATATACCTATATATATATATATATACCTATATATACATATATATATATATATATATATATATATATATATATATATATATATATGTATGTATTAGTGAATATTATTTTCGGTTTCTAGGGACCTCAAAACATATTTCTGCCATAGTCCCGGACTAAAGTCGCGTTATGACAGTGCCTGTAATAACTGAATTCCATTCTGGAAATTCGCTAATAATAATTTCAGTTTATATAAATTATAGAACAATAAGGTTCAGTTAGGTTTGAGACCAAATTTTCTTAGGTTCGGTTAGGTTAGATCAAGTTCCGTTAGTTCAGTTATGGGCAGGCTGCAATTGCGCGCAGCGGTCAGGGTTCTCAAGCGGCTGTCCTAATCCCATCATTGCGCGCACGTCTTTAAAAAGGTATGCTGTGATTGCGCGCAAAGTTAGGATAAAAAAAATATTATTTACTTATTGTTTTAATTTATATTTATTGTATGTATAATGTACATATATTTAATTTGAACATGCCTTATAACATATAGTTTTTACAAAATCTATTCTGGATATTTCTTTATTTTTAAATTTATCTATCAAATTTGTAACATATTTTAATTTTCTTTCATAATTAATATTTTT
Source organism: Brachynemurus nebulosus (assembly GCA_035578155.1). Classification (NCBI taxonomy): domain Eukaryota; kingdom Metazoa; phylum Arthropoda; class Insecta; order Neuroptera; family Myrmeleontidae; genus Brachynemurus; species Brachynemurus nebulosus. The sequence continues at coordinate 129,173,136 of JAPWDM010000001.1, read as the reverse complement.
AATATTTTTTTGTAAATGTAAACTATTCAATTGCACATAAGTTCCTACTTGAACATTTTTTAATTCATTTAAAAATACAAAAATATTAGGATGCGGAGAATAAAATCTTTTATTAAAAGAAACTTAAACATTTACTATAATAACTCTCTTTAATAAAAATACTTTTTCACCTCTTTTAAGCGTTTAATCAATACATTGCATAAGAACATAAAGTTACTGTATTATTTAATTTTTTTTTGACATATTATGTATTTTTCAAAATTTTCATAATGCTATGAAAATGAAATAAAATGTTGCCACGTGTAAATTAGTGCTTTATCTTGTTTAGAAAAGCAACTTCTATGGAAGTTATGAGTGAGGTCTTGAGCGTTTTGAGTTAGGTATTTTCGACGAATCTTTTTTATGCGGTCCCGATCCACCGCATAAAAAAATTTTTTTTTCCAATCTGGACCGAACTAACTTTTTATAGCTATTTATTTATGATATTTTTGAATATAATTTTTTTTGTGCGATTTTTTTATGCGGTCCCTATCCACCGTCTAAAATAAGGATCAGCTGTACTATTATTTTTCTACATTGAAATAATTTGAATAAAATTGGGTATTTCCAGTAATAAAACAATTATTTACTTACGAAAGTGTATGTGCCCTTCTAAAAATTTTTGTACCTGCCTTAATTGCCTTAATCCTTCCGTTGCGCGCAATCACAACATCCGTCTTAAGGATAAATTTCAGTACCCCAGGAGGTATTTGACCGCTGCGCGCAATCACAATATACCGTCAGTTATATTAGAAAAAATTTTCGTTCACATTACTCCACCCACCGCCGGAGGTTTCTAGAACCGCCCCGGTAGGGGATTTTCTTATTTTCTTATTTTCTCAAAAACTAGCTAACCTACAATAATAGTTCAAAAACCTTTTTTATGTGATTTTTTTCCGTCTTTGCAATGATGTATAAAAATGTGGCAAAAACTTTTAAATTATAGCAAATTTTGGCAAAAAACTAATTTTTTGCAAGAACAAAAACCATGTTCCTGGCATCCGACGTGTCTGGCTGAAGAACTCATCCAAGATTTTTGGATTCCCAACGTTCTCACCAAATTTGGTAAACCTAGGACATTTCGTTCGAGAGTTATCGTGCTGATACATAAATACATACATACATATATATATATATATATATATATATATATATATATATATATATATATAAATTTTAGTGAATATTATTTTTGGTTTCTAGGGACCTCAAAACAAATTTCTGCCATATTCCCGGGCTCAAGTCGTGTCATGAGACCTAGTGGAATAGCTGAATTTCTGGAAATTCGCTAAAAGAAAAAGTTATACCTACCTGTTAAGTATTTGGTCGAACGGTAAGTAATGAAAATTTAACATCGGCTTAACAATTTTTCATAAATTTGCGAGTTTTAAAAGACTTGACAATTACCTAAATTCGTACTAAGAAATAAATTCGAATGTTGTTTAATATTTATATTGTTAGATGGCTCTAACTGTCTTTTAATTGCTTAAAACTGATATAGGAGACTCTCCCCTATATATGTATATATATATATATATATATATATATATATATATATATATATTGTTTTGTTTGAGGTTCCTACTCCATTTAAAAAATCATTTTCTGGTCAGAAAATATTAAAAATACTGCAAGAAACAAAAAGAAAGAGAAAATAGCCACAGTGGCAACGTCAGAAGAATGGCAAACCTAGTTTAGAAAAAAGGAAAGAGTAAAACTAGAAAAAGAGATAGAATTGCAAAACAAGGAAAGAAAACGGAATGAACGAATTAAAGAAAATAAACTAAGAAAAATTAAAAAATTGGAGGGAAAAAGTGTGAAAGTCCTGAAAGCTGGTTCTATTTCGTATGCGAAGAGGACATTGAAGAAAATATGGTGAGATGTTTAAAATGTGACAAATGGGCGCATGAAAAATGCGTTCCTCGAACTAAACGGTTTATCTGTAACAACTGCAGAAACGAATAACAATTTTTTTTTAGTAAGTAAATAGAATTTGTTTATGTATTTCTTATTTTTAGTAAATTTGTCTTTAAATATTTTAATTATAAGCTCAGTTATTAAAAATTAATCATATTCGAAGGCATGACGGATACTGGGTGCCCCCTTCGACGGATACTGGAACACCGTTAATTTTTTATTGACGGATACTGGTACACAACACTTTTATTTTATTTTCTTTTTTAATACATTTCTTAGAAAAATATTCAAATAAATTAAAATATTCCTGAAAGATCATAAAATTCTCTTTCGTTTTAGCTTTACTGTTGGTTATTTCATATAACTATAAAAGAAAAAATGTAATCTAAAGTACTGCTCATGTCTTAATATAACGGCTACTGGTGCTCTTACCTTATAACAGAAGACCGTGTGAACAGTGTATACAGTGTGGATTATTTTAGCATTTCGTATTGATAGGGATTAATGCAACGGACAAAGAACATCAGGCATACGAAAAAGTAGTGCGTTAAATAATGATACATATTACATATACTTAATTGTAGCAGGTGTGAATATGATTTGTATTGTTTGCTACCTTAACATTGTCGATATAGTTATCATTAAATAAATAGAAAGGTTTAGATGACTGTAAGTCTGGCTGCACACATAGGAGGTAAGACATGAGCGACAGAGACATTTGTCTTAAGATATGGCATCTGCACACCTAGGATATAAGACACGAGAGATACGACATGAAGGACACTACAGGGGGAATTTTTCAATTTGCTGGCAGTAGTTTTTCACGTCAAATTTGTGATATTACTTTTACAATACTGTTTTAGGGCATAAATGCATAAAAATTGGTAATTTTTAACATAATTAACAAAATTAATTGTAAACGATACATGTTTTGAAACGTTTTTGGACTTACCTCCTTGGTAATACACAGTATTTGAATACGGTATTTGACAGTTTTTCAAAAAGTGTTTTAAATTGTCGGTATGCATCTAATATTACATTAAAAAAATATTTTCGGAGAAAATTTACCATTTCTTTCAAATGTATAATATAATTTTTAAATTTATCTTACATATCGTTCGACACGAGCGACAGCAGACAAGTATGGCTACGTTCGAGCAGAAAAAATTCTTTAAAGCGCTTTAAAGCAAAATGGCGATTTACTAAGAATAACAAAGCATCAAAAATCAAAATGTCGTCGTAGATATTTAAACAAAATAATCTCAATAAGAGTTATTCATAAGAAAATTTCTTTTATATTATAAACCATATGGATAACATTATAGGTCATATTATTGAAGAATCGAGTAAACAACAATATGGCAGAATTTTGTAGTTTATCGCAGTAAAATTTAAATTTGGTGTAAGACAGAACTACATGTCATTTGATTTCTGTCCAAGCAGAAAATTAGTCAGCAATATGAAGCGGCTTGAAGCGCTTAAAGAATTTTTTTCTGCTCGAACACAGCCTATGTTATGTCGCTTAAGACAAAAGTCTGTGTCGCTCATGTCGTATCTGCTAGGTGTGCAGCAATTTTGTTTTCAATGCAATTTAAATGTACACAAGCGATGCATGTGTCCAAGCGACACATTTCTTGTGTCTCTCATGTCGTATCTCTTGTGTCGTATCTCCTAGGTGTGCAGCCGCACTAATAGTGAAATGGAGGGGAACATTGGGAGTAATAAGTCATCAGGATAAATATAAAAAAGAGAAGATTTGTTTAAAACTTTCACTACCGTTCCCTTTCATACTTATCATTATTTAATGCACTACTTTCTCATAAGTTCTCTTTGTTCGTTTCACAGAGCTCGGATCCGAAACGTTTTTATAAGCTATATTGTGTATATTATGTATAATGTGTAATCTATTTTAACACATTGACGGTCATGAACAGCATACGGCGTCCAGTGAATACATGTTTCAACACTTTTTGAAAATTAATCCTGTAAAGAGTAAAATAGAGAATAAACGCAAAAAAATGGAGAGAGGTCAAAGCTTACATTTTTAACGCCTACTGTTCTGGCGTCTCCAACAATGAGTGAGTTATTTTAGCAAATATTCAAGCATAATGCAAGCAGACTTAGGGGGATTTAAATTTTCCAATAGGATAAAGGAGGGTACTTATTTAGAGTAAAGTGTACTAATATTAGCTATTTTAAAAATATATAATATTTGAGTATTTTAAGTCAACAAACTTTTTTTACTTCTATACCAAATTCGTTGACATCTCCTTGATAGGCTTACTTTAGATTTTTAGTCTATGTTATATCTATGTTTGAAGAAATGACAAATTAGTTTTTGAAAATTTCCATTTGTTCCTAGATAAGTAGCCAAAGGTAATTCCCAACAAATAAAGCTTATCAAAGCTTATGATAAAAAAATAGGGGCAAAAATTTTAGCGAACTACCCACTAGGAATTAGCTTTACTAAATTACGAAATTTATGCCAGCGAAGCTGCGGGTAACAGCTAGTATTAAATAAAAAAGTTTAAGTACTGAAAAAATTATTTTTTACTATTTCGTTTCATTTATATAATAAATAAACAAAAAAAAATACTTAAAAAAAGTATCAAAATATACCAACACATTTACTGAGTAAACTTCTATATTCTAAATCAATTAAGGGAGGAGTTCACGCCAGAAACGGCTAATTAATTTTTTTCAAATCTCGTTTTTTGTTTTCATTTTGTTCTGTGGTTCTTTACAAACACGGTGATATATAAAACATGGCCAAAATTTTTTTTTTTTTTTCAAGTAGAAAAATATTTATTTGTGAGCCGCTGCACAGTCAAGTTGTTGCTCCTTTGCAGACAACGCTCACCCCCCCTCGCGATTTGATCATTAATATTTAGTTTTGGTGTGTACATGAGTGATAGTATGCACTTAGATAATGTTCTTTTATTTGTATGCGTTTATAGACGTTTTAATAAACAGTGAGTAAACCGCTTCTTTTGTTATTATTTTGTTTTTTACCGTTTCCAGAAAATTGTGTTTTTCCCGACAAGGAAAATCATATCTTAAGTTCTAGAAAAGATAGACTTAATTTTTTTAAAATTTTGTTCATAAACATATTGCGCATAAAGTGGAGTATGCTTTTTCCATTTGAACAATTGTAACTATTTTTAAATATTTTTTTTTTTTTTTTTTTTTTTTTTTTTTTTTTAAATTGGGTTTTATAATTTTTAGAAGTTTGGGATTACAATTTTATAGTTAATTTTTAAAATTACCTGAAACCCATACTCAGCTTTATGGACAGGTTCTTTGGGAATAAAATAATGAAAAAATATATAAAAAATATTCAGTACTTTTTGAGATATGGCGTTCCTTGTAAACGCTTAAAAACTTGTGAAAAAGGGCGCCCTTCCCCCACAGGGAAGAGTAATTATTTTTCAAAAACAAAATTTTCTATTTAAAACCCTCCCTAATGTGAAGAAGAATTTCAACAAGCAAAATAATCATAAATAAAAAAGTTGCTTATTTATTTGAACTTAAAATTTAATTTTACACATCATTGTGGTAAAATAAACACAAAATGTGTCCTTTTGTGTGTTAAATCATTGACACAAATCTTGTGCAAAAAGACACATAGTCCCGGGTTCAGGTCGCGTCATGACGATGGCGGTAATGGCTTATTATTTTTCCATTCGAAAATTCGCTAAAAACCAATGCACGGACAATTCAATTTGATCACTAGTTTCGCGTAAACACATCATTGTAAAATATTCATAAAATAATATAGGTAATACTATAAACAGAAAATAATTTCATTGAATAAATAAAATTATATTCACATTTCGCATATTACTTGGAATGCTGTTACGTATTACGTAGTCAGTGTATAGATACTATTATTCATATCCATACTATGCCATACTTAATTTTAATAAAACAAAGCTTATAAATAAACACCGGAATATTAGATAACGAGCATATATTGTTATACAGCTGCTTCCTACCATACAAACATGCTATTTGTATATTTGTATTGTATACCTGCAACATACATAATATTTATATGGTCTGTGTGTATTGTAATAGCTTTATTAAAACAATACAGCCCAACGAACTAAGTATATTTCACATATAAATATATCAAAACAAAATATACAAAATATGAACTATTAAACTGTAGCAATAATATACAAATATTCAAACACTCGTATAAGTAGTTACTACATCTGCCTTCGAACAATTAAATAAATGAATTTATTTTAGGAAAATGTAATGTTTCAACGTACCTATTTTCAAATCCAAAGATATAGTGACGTTTAAATTAAACAAAGCATATTGATATTTTAAGAAAACTCTACAGTTACTTAGCTTAGGGTAATTCCCGGAAAGACGCACCCCCAGTTTTCTTTCGTTGTTTATAAAGTTAACAAAGTGTACAGTGAAAACAAATAGATATGGTTTAGAGATTTATTATTTTTATATTGACAAAATAAATAAAGTGCTACATCAAACATTTTCAAAAAAATTTCCATAAAAGTTAGTAAAAGTGCTTTTGTTCATACGGTCTGGAATTAGATGTATTTGATTGTTGCATCCCCTTCTCTCAGGCTAAGGTCTCATTGGAAGTGGGTACGTACAACTTAATTTGTTTGATCGAATCGTGAGACTATTGTCGTCAGATAAAGTGGTCACACTGTTAGCGTATACTTACGTAAATTTATTTTAAAATGAATCTGTTAGGAGATTATTTATTTCTCGATAATAATATAATTAATTATTATCTGATGAAAAAAGCGAATCGAAATTTTGGGTTTATGAATTATACAATAGAAGATCTACTGACGATAAATTTAGAAAATTATTTCCACATTCGAAAATAGATAAAAACAGTTTTTTCAATATTTTCGTATGAATGAAGGGACATTTAATGCCTCCGGAAACTCTAACCAAAGTTTTCTAAAAATTTCTCTGTTATGGTGGTCTTTTTTTCTTTAGTTCTCTAATGATTCCCTTTCAAATATTAGAATTATTAATTTTTCTATATTCATTTAAATATACCCTTAATATATCAAATAATAAGTTTTATAAAATTGTAGTTTGGTACCACAAAAATTGTAACAAATGAAAATATCCGTTAAAATTTAAATAATATTCATAAATTGTATTACTTTTACTTAAGTTGCCTATCTTCTTTATCTTCTACACCAGTGTTTTTCAACCTTCTTCATGGCACGACCCCCCTAGTATGGAAAAATATTTCGCGACCCCCTACTATAGAAAAATATTTCGTGATCCCTACCTTCTGTTATTTTTAATTTTTATTTTTTTTTATGTTATAAATATCGAAACCGTTTATCATTATTGATTATTTCTAGTTAGGTGTCATTTAAATATATACGTAACAAAGGATTTTAAACAGGCATATTTTTATACCGACTTATAGTAGCTACTGAACGCGTGCGTCACTTGAATGAGCGAGACAGCGCAACGTGCTGAGCGCTGGGTGGAGCATCACCCGAGTAAAAGATGGCACTTTTGAATTATTTGAATTTTGAGTTCGCTTTGAATTGTGTTTAAATTCATTGAATTGACTTGTTGTTTATTTGGAAGTTGCTCACTGTCTTTTATTGTTTAATATCCAAAATTCTGTGCTCATTGTAATTATTGAAAATGGATGAGTTTCTGGAAAGACATGCACAATCGTCAACTTTAAGTTCCAATGAGAGAAATGAAACAAAAGCAAAGAAAAAACGTTTATATAACGACAATTATTTAAAACTCGGATTTACTGTTAGTGAAAATAAGCCGCAGTTATTTGTTTTGAAATTTTATCAAGCGAAAGACAGTATGAAACTATTACATTAATGTAACCTTTAAATAACCTTTTTTTTCTATTAAATATGTATTACATATTGAACTAGAGTGGTTTTATTGTTAAGATAACTGCGACCTGCTTAAAAAGGCTTTGCGACCCCCCAGGGGGTCACGACCCACACATATTGAAAAACACTGTTCTACATGTACGACTAGTGCGAAAAAACAAACTTTTTTGTTTCAGTTTTTAATACTGACGACTACGTAAGTGCGCGCAAGAATAACTCGTATATAGTGTGACCAACTTGGTTCATTTGCATTGTTTTTTTCAATCTGACCTGTACGTACAAGTACGGGCGAGTGATTTGTCGTACGTACCCGCTTCCAATGTGACCCTAGCTTCAAACTTCAATATTTTCCCTTTTTCACATAGTGAATAACGACGAATATGCTACGAATCTCACGGAGACACTTAATGTTGTTTGGACTCATTTGGTAACCTGATTTTGGACTAGCAGAAGGATAATCTGCTAAACATTCAGTAGGTACAATAATCATTAAATTTTTCATCCGATATAATATAAGTCGGATTTTTGGCATAATTTTCGATTCTTCCATATTTATATTAACACTCGTATAAATTTATATAAAAATGGTGAAAAATATTTGATGCATCTATCCTTAAAGAGATGGAATGGATGAACCAATACGTAAGCTATCATTGCTAAAGAGCAATTTATTGATACGCAACTTTTTTAAATTACCTCAACAGGGGTGGTTGGGGGTAAAAATTAGGGATTAACTTTGCGAAAAGAGGGTAAAAAAATACAATATATTAAAATTTTGTTTACAGATTTCAAATCTACATGAAAAAATCTAATTGACCTGTTTTTGCTCAATTTCATAATATTAAGTTTAAGGGTAAGTAACTAGAGGGTGACTATGTTGATATAATCATACTATTTGAGTAACTCAGGAACTTTTTCATGGAAAATAGCTTAAAACAATTATAACAACGTAAAAATGATATTCTCGATTTCAAAATTCAGTTTGATCAACACTAGGAGGGGGGGGGTGAGTCACCGTCTCAAATTATATACACTCATTATTAGTATTAGTGTATATATATATATATATATATATATATATATATATATATATATATATATATATATATATATATATATATATATATATATATTACTTAAGGGTAGCAAGTTATGGACATTCCAAACGTATTACGACTATCACAATATAATTTTCGTTATCGAAAATTATTGATATTGAAAATAATGATATTTTCAAGATGGATAATACATTTGATAGTGTAACTTCCGAAGCGCTTATTTTGACATTATTATCCTCCGCCAGTATGTTAATAATATAAAGAAGAGTGTATGAAAATAATGTAATTTAGGAGGGTGACTGACCCCTCCCCTCTCCTAGTCTCCTAGTGTCGATCAAACTGGATTTTGAAATCGAGAATATCATTTTTATATTGTTATTGTTTTAAGCTATTTTCCATTAAGAAGTTCCTGAATTACTTAAAGAGTATGATTATGTCAACACAGTCACCCTCTAGTTACTTACCCCTAAACTTAATATTATGAAATTGAGCAAAAACAGATCAAATAGATTTTTTCACGTAGATTTGAAATCTGTAAACAAAATTTTTATATATTGTATTTTTACCCTCTTTTCGCAAAGTTAATACATAAATTTTTACCCCCAACCACCCCTGTTGATGTAATTTAAACAAGTTGCATATCAATAAATAGCTCTTTAAAAAAGAGCAATATCGCCAATTTAAACTTTTGCTCTATCTCTTACCATTTTCGAGATACTTAACAAATTAAATTTTTACCCCAATTTTTGAAGGGTAATTTCACCCCTTCAAACCGTTTTACAGCCGCTAAAAAAACACGTGTCTCTTATTTTTCGATGTTCTACAACATATCAAAGAATAAACAAAATCGGGGGGTACATCCCCGTGATGATCGTTGTTAGATTTCCGTAAAACACAACGTACGTTAGTATCATCGGAGGCAGACACTAGAGAATGTTCCGCTGTAAGCATGAACTTTAAATATAATTCCAAAAGAGTTACATTCCTACTCTTATACTCGCACAGTAGTATCACCTACTTATAGCGAAACAATCACATTATTCATGAATCATGACACTGACACTACAGTAAAAACTTTGTTACATTTACTTGTTAACAGAACCGGTCCAATCAAAAATTAAGGCTGGTACAAAGCTGACTTGCGGAACCTTGGAACAATTTTTGTACAATAAAATAGCAATTTATAACATTTTGTTGTTTTTACATTGCACAAATTCACACAGTAGGAAATGGATGGACTTGAGGGAAACGATTTAGTAATTTTGAACAATGCCTTCAACGAGGTTATCTGCATAATATATTTTTGACTTATACACGGAGAGAAAAATCCTATAATTTTTGTAGAGAAAATTTCAGAAAAATTACTATGCTCCCCTATAATCCGTGCGCGAACGACGACCAAAATAAAAAATATGTGCTAGCATGGTAAAATTTAATGTGGTGCTAACAAAACTTTTATCACACTCTTATGCATATATATTATAGTTTAATTCTTGTTGTCGTACTCTTTCATTTGCGCATCTGACTCGCGACCTTATATTGGTTGCACTGTACCTGTAAAAACATGTATAAAAAATGATTGCCAACAATATATTAATACACATACTAAAGATAGGTAAATAACAAAAAGATGAATTAAACAACGACATCATCCTAAGAGAGTGTAAAAGCAACTGACTACTAGCTACATCAAGGTGCTTGATGGGAGCTGTCTGACAAAGTTTCTTCCACAGTCCACACCTATGGTTCGCATGTGACTCGCTGATTGAGGTACATTCCATTACAGCGTCCCCAACAAAACCAACCTTCTTTCTGTTTTTTTTCTTTCTATTAGGGTGAATGCGGGAGAGATGCCGCACATTTTGAAAACACTTGATAATTCTTAAAGTAAGCATTTAATTGATTTGAAATTTGGTACACAATAAATCTAAACATTGTTCTTTACAATTATTTATAAATAATTGTAAATTTTGAGTCATAAAGGATTCATAATTAACATTTTTGTAGAGCCTGCAAAGCGGCATCTCTCCCACACCTATGGGAGAGATGCCGCATCAAAGAAGGTGAGACGCGGCATAGTTCATATTAAAAATTTTGCATTTTACACACATCTCCATACATGATGCATGCCATATGTAACCATTTTTGGCACTTAATGCATCTTAACCAGCCAAATTTTTATTTGTTTCTGAGTACCTTTCAAAACATTCAATACACAGGCAGTCATCATTATTTTCGTTATCTTCACTAATATGAGGGCTCTTCCTGATCCATTAATGGATCTTTTATATTTACGTGGCATAATTTACAGTCCAAAAAAAAAATTGTATAATTAAGGTATATAGGTCTATGTTTTTAACATGTAATATGATGCGGCATCTATACCAACTTTAAATGTGGCGTCTCTCCTTTTTGTTGGGATAGATGCCGCATGTTGCTATAGCAAGCATAGTGCGAAATTTCAACCTAAAATTTTATACAGTACTTTTAAAATATACCTAAATTAATAACAAAACTCATTTTCATTAAAACAATGAAGTATACATTCTTAAATTCTAATGAATTAAATGGCTGATAAAATATTATGTTAAAAAAAGTACTTTTCAATAATAAAAAGTTGGATAATTACTAAACTGATGGACTAATCATAAATATTACCATATACAGCTTAAATAAGTAACTTATTTTAAACATATAATCCATCAATAGCGCTATCTGTCAATCAACCGACGAACTATGGCTACTGCGGCATCACTCCCGACGCGGCATCTCTCCCGTACTTACCCTATTAGCACGTTAGCATGGAAATTTTTTTAATAAACACAATTAAAAATTACTTTTTTGTCGGTAATGGAACTTTTTACTGTGCTGTTTTACAAATTTTACGGAGATAATATTACGAAAAGAACATTCCATCCTTTAAATTTTTTATGATTAATTATAATCTTTATATTTTTACCTTACAGAATTTAATATGTTCGCCTTTTACACGTCGATTGTAGTGCTGAGCACAGTAATTTTTATAGGAATTTTCTCTCCGTGTACAAAATACGTTTATAAAAAACTTCAATAAGAAAACATTAGTTACTCTTTCTTTATAAGGTTAAAACTGCAATAAATAATCGATTTTAATATGTGGTTTTCATTTCGTTTTGGTAAATGTTATAAAGCAAAGTGGCTGATCTGACCATAATTTAGATTTATAGTAAATACAAAGACAGATAGAGTTACTGAAGAGGTAAATCGCTTTTGACTAATGCTAGATTTCAAGTAATATGTTAGTATTATAACTTAATTTTTAACTATAATGTTCGAATTCAGTTACTTACAATATTATTAGTTTAAGAAGTTATAAAGATGACATTTTTTTAACGAACGAAAGGCAAAATAAACACAACAAAAATTGCAGAGTAAAATAAATTACATACCAATTTTTTTTTAAATCAATTTTAATATTTTATTAACATAATCTTGAATAAAACCTTTCTGTAGATACAATGGTAATAGTACAATTGGTAAGGTTAATATAATTCAAATTCAAATAAATTTGATATTTTTAAATCAATTTTGTTACACATATTTGTAAAATTGTAATTCTGGAATGCAAAACTCAAAGCAACAACGGATTTTTATCCCAATAAATAAATCAGTATCTATATCGTTTGCTAAGTATCACATTTAAAGTTTTGATGTTACAGAAACAGTCAGCGGCGCGGGCCGGCCCTGACTATCAATAAATTAAATATTAACTACTATTTACGTTAATTTACGCGACCTTTCAAATTCATTAATTTTAATGTTATTGATACTAAAACAATGTTACGTCGTTTATTAAATATACTAATATTCTACCATTACGAAATGTCACTGTTTTAATATTACATAGAATAACATATTATTAACCCTAGAATCATACGTACTCGTCAAAACGACGAACGAACTTCTCTACCTGCTCCAATACTACAACTTCTCGGTGCCTGCTTGCTGTGAAACTTCTGTTATCTAATTTATTTGTTATTATAACACATAAGACGTATAAATTTTGTTTATGGTCAGGTCTTTTTTTTTACACTGAAATAGTGTGCGTCAAAAGGGCGACGATGTATGATTAACCCATATTTTTTTTTTTAAAGATTTTGTACTCCACATATAAAAGTTTTCCTAATTTTTCTAAAATTTATTAAAGATATGGATGTTATAATTAATTTATTCAATGTTTATGATAATGTGAAAGATGATTACAGCTGTTTGGCTTATAGAGACGACATAATACTGAAGTTTTAATATATTGAATCGAAAACTAAAGAATGCGTTTGAAGTGACTTAATAAAAGGTTAACAATTTATTTTGTGGAAAATATTTTAATTTTTATTATTTTCTGAGATCTTATTCTAAAAATTACTAACAAATTTTAGAAAATTTACAAATGTGCCTAATGGGGAAATAACTACATATCTATAGGAATATTTATGACTGAGAAATTTCACATTCTGTAAAGTCACACATGTCCACTGACTCATAATAGTTCATAAATTAATTATTTGAAAGACATGTTTTATGATACAATTGATGTATTTATCTATTTTTTAATTTTTATAGTGAAAATATGCTTTGATATAAAGATTAAAAAAATTAATAAATATTTATATTAAGAAATTTTTCCAAATCCAATTTTTTTAAATATTTTGTTCGCTTTTGTAGTATTGTTATGTAAAAAAATGTTTTTTGCAAATAAACTCTAAAACTCCCCGTAAAAAGTCCATTCGTCGAAACGACGCCGATGTATGATTAACTTGACTCGTAGGTCAACGTATGATTCGAGGGTTAATTTGACAAGTATGAAAGTATTAACATATTATGTATGTACAGTTTGCTTTTTAACATTCTGTATGGGCCTACACATATTCAAAAAATTAATGAAAAAACTTCCTTTAATTAATGAAACATTTGAAGTAATTTAAATTTATTAAAAAACAAATTGCTAGATGCAAGTTGTACTTGCGTAAATAGAGTTCCGTACTATCAGCTGTTATTATGAATTTGATGTAATAGTGAGTGTGCTTGTGAGTAGATAGTAGTGGTGGAGAACTATCGATAGCACTATCGATAACAATTGATAGTTTTGACTATCGAAAACAATCGATATTTTTTTTTTCCCTATCGATAGTTTTCGATAGTTTTTTGTAACCATTTCATTAACTTATAAATACTAAAGATAATAAAAATTTCGTAAATATTATAACCAGAAACATAAAAACAATCATTTTAAAGGAACTACTGTTTGTTTTCTAAATTTCATGTTTCATATTTATTCAATATTATTTATCTCCCTTTTTGCTTTCTGGTAGTGTCTCTTTTTTATCCAATTATTTAATTTACCAATTCATCCTATCGTTGTTAGACAATATTCAGCATTACATTTACCTAAACTTGGAAATTCCATTAAAATTCCTTTACTTATAAATAGTTTCGAAATTTACTTTTAAATTTCATATTTAAAATTGTCGTCACATTTTTGTGTTATCAATAGTGATAGCGGATATTCATGCATTCATGCATCAATACAAACACTAAGATTTTAGACAAGTTTCTACGTAATAACAAGAAAAATAGAAGTGGTTGTATAGTAGAAATGAAAAATAGCATATATCTCTCAAGAATACAATTTTTCTTGGGAGGTATAATAAGTTCGAAAAAGTGGAATTTTTTTAAGTACGATCTGGATAAGCAATCGGTCCATTGTAGAATAAGTTTGTATTTAAGACTGAGACTGGCGAGGTATAAAGACGATGAAAGGAGTCAAAACGATGCAATGTTAATATATGTGTATAATCCATGTGTATGTTTTTATGCTGGTAATACCTTTTTTACAAAAATAGAATGAAACAAGTGGACTTTAGACTCTCAGTTTCATTTACACAGAGTCTATTAGTCTAAAAGTTCAATGAAATATGATTTTAGCAGCAGAAACTTAAGTATCAAAAAGTATCGATAAACTATCGATAACTATCGATAAATATCTATAAACTATCGATAACTATTGATAGTCCCGACTATCGATAGTTCTTCGTCACTAAAGTAGATCGAATATTCTTGCTAACGAATAAATTTTATTCCTAAACTAAACTATAATTCTTGATTTCCAAGCGATTGTATTTTTATTTTGGCCTATTTACGCCTATCAGAAAAAACAGAGATATTTTTATTAAATGTATCAATGCGTGTAACGTTTTTTTCTTTTATTATAATAATTATTAGCGACATTATTTATTATAAAATATGTATTAATACGTAATATTTTAAATCAGAAAATTACTTAAAAATTTTTGTCACTCTCTTTGCATATTTTGGATCTCTTATTTATAGGTATGGATACCTACGCTAGCAAATATGAAATATATAAAAGTACCATATGCTGATTATGGTGTGTAGAGATTGTTATATTCTCGTGTGTAGATTTATCAATTATCCCTTTCTTTTTTTTAATTTCTAGAACTCAGTTTCTAAAGAATTCACAAAAATACTCGCTTAAAGCGTGGAAAGTAATTTTTTCAAAATTTTCCAAAAAAAGAGACAAAAGGATAGTTTATTCGATGTTCGTGAGAAAAATTTCTTTTCCGTTTCCAGATTAGCCTCTGAAATTAATGCCCAGATTCAAAATTCAATTTCACGCGTCCATAATTAGTCCACTAAACTCTATCTCTGTGATCAGTTTCAAATTTTTATGTTGAATAATCTCAGAAGAAATCATCTGTGACAGACGAACGGACACCGAAGTGATTTCATTAGTGTTCTGTTTTATCAAATTTGGTACGGAACACTAAAAATGTAAGTGAAACAAATTCAACGTACCAGTTATTTATATAAATTATTTTTCTACACAGTATTTTCTGCAAAAAAGGGGGAAAATAAATTGATTGCATGTTTGTATTCAAAATATATTTTGCGGATCTCATATGTTAGTTATTTCCATATTTATGATCAAATTAATTTCAAAAACTATTACGAATTTGGATACATAAATAACTACACATATGCGTAGACACAAAATATATTTGTATCTTTTTATCTATATTTATATTGATGCATTTTAATAAGGATGTTTATATTAGAGATTTCCGCACAACTTCTTTCTACATATTCGGCTGCCCTGCGTTGAATTGTAAATATTTTTTACATTAAAAGCATACAAATAGATTAGATCAAGGGAAAAAAAATGGGTTATTCATATCAACATATTGCTTTTATTGGACTAGACCGAAAAAAATTTTAAATGTTGACAGTGATAAAAATATTTGTTTGCTACGTTTTAATTTAAAATAAAATGCGAAACTGTATAATATTTTAAGGTGAGTAGAATTACAAAAGTGGTTAAGGCATAAAATAACTGTAAGTTAAATTGATTTCTTGACTTCATAATTTGGTTGCAGCTATTTTGCGACGGGAACTCTTGGCGTTTTTGCAGTAAGCTTAGCCTATTGCCTGTCTTAGACAGATAATGCAAAACCGCTTCCTCAAAAACGAAGTGAGTAAGTAGTAATAAACTGTTATCTATGGTCCAGATGGAAATTACGGCAAAGTGAGGAAAACTTTAAACTAACACAACACTTTATCTTCAAAGAACTTTCGACTGATGTACATAAGTCCGCAGAGACATCAAAATTTGATAATAATTTGTTAATTTTGGAATTATAATACTTAATTTTGAAATAATCTTAAATATCTTGTTAGTGTTTAAACGCATTTTTATAAATAAATAAGTCGCCAAGTGCAAGTTGTACAGTAATAGTGTTCCGTACAATCAACTCTTCCTATGAATTTTTTGTAACGGAATATAAAAGTCGATAAAATATTTTTTCTAATGAATAAATTTTATTCCTAAAGTAAACCCTGTTTTTCGATTTCAAAGCGATGGTATAGTTACTTGGTCCTGTTTACATTTACCAGAAACGAACAGTGATATTTATTGAATAAAGTAAATGTGCTATAAGAATCGCCGTTTTTTTTTTTTCTTTCAATAATAACTATTAACAGTGCTATTTACATATTATTGTAAAAATTGTATTAGATAATATTTTAAGTCAGAAAATTTCATAATTAAAAATAATTGTCAATTTTTTTGAATAGCTTGAATTTTTGACGTAACGAAATTTTACAAATATTAGATAATATTTAAGTGCAGAGATTGCCATATATTTTTAATGTACATATTTATGAGATATTCCTTACTTCTTCTTTAATTTTTAAAATTTACTGTATAAAAATTTACCAAAATATCCTTTTAACATACTATTAATACAGTTATTGATCAACAACATCTTGATCAAAGCAAGATAGATCACTTTTTTGTAGAACTTTTCTTTCTACATACCAAAGAAGTGCAAAGAAATTCAGGTTTGATAATTTTCGCTCAATCTACACCCCATTCTTAATCTTCGTGAATTTTTTCAGATATTTCTGAACAATCCTTCTGGTAGTAAAGGCCGGGGACAGCAATTTTTATGTTTTACTAAAAAAAAAAAAATAGACAAAAGTATATACACAGTTGTATATATTGCTGAATTCGTGCTTTAATAGGGTTTCATTTGATACCTTACTCAGTGCTCTTGGCAAAAAAATTTGTTTTTACTTTTCAGGTTATCATATTAATAGATTTGAGCGTTATTTTATGGTATTTCATATTTGCAAATAATAAACAAATATTTTACTTCTTTACTACTTTTATTTTGAGACTGTGACAATATTGTTTCAAAATAAAAGTGGTATTTTTGCGTAGTAAAATATTTGTTTATTATTTTCAGGTTATCCCTTAAAGGCTTGAAATGAACTCTCAGAATCAAAATTCAGCTACACTTCTGGAATTCGACCACCACACCCTATCTCCGTGTTAAGTTTCAAATTTTCGCATTTAGTGGTTTCAGACGAAATTGCCTGTGACACTCGGACAGACACCAAAGTGATTAAATAAGTGTTCCGTTTTGCCAACTTTGGTTCAGAACACTAAAAAAAAAATCCAGAGATTCAATTACTGGGGAGTGAGACATTCAGGTAAAATTGGGGGTAAAATCTGAAACAGGGGGAATATGTTTTGATGTCTTAAAGTAGGTGTAACATATATCGCGCGTTTTCTGTCTCTAACTCGTATATCAAAAATCACAGTTCTCAGGAAACACAAAAAACATATTAAATACTGTATTTTCATCACTATGAGTTTAAGATTTATGTATGTTACACTTTTTGATGTTTGCTACCTATGTAGACATGAAGCAGACATTTAAATATTTTAAATTACAAGCTATCGATATTTTTAGTAAATACGAGTTTGCTGTCCACTTTTTTTTCAATATACGAGTTTGTGAAATAAATCGATTTTTTTTTTACATATTCCGATAGTCTAACCAGTAACTTAAATTTTAAGCGCGTTTTTCTCGAAACTACATATTTTCTGATAGTTTTCTGACAAAACCTGGTATATGGTATACGAGTTTGTCTAAAATTATTTTTTGAAATAGTAACATATTTATCAGCATACCCAAGTATACCATATACACAAACTCGTATACCATATACCAGGTTTTGTCAGAAAACTAAATTTAGTTCATGTGGTACAAGTTTGTTTTAAATTGAATAATTATTTTTCCATTAACTATTTTGCAATATTTCTTAGTGCATCACATGAGGAAGTGTATTATGTACATGTATGACTTTCTAACTCAAAACCGTCAAAAAACCTTATACGAGGTTGTGACAGAAAACGCGCGATATGCAAGCTTGCCTGTTTTTACTCAGAGTCGTACTTGAGATATAAAAAAGCATTAACACTAAATATGTAATTTGAGATTAATATTGTAAAATTTAAATTTATCGACGTCAGTGTCTGAGCAGAACTTTAAAACAAATTGTTTCTAACACGCTATTCTATAATAGCGTCGGTTCTCAAATTTTATGATTCGAAATTATAAACCAGTGAACACCATTATGTCATACTACTAGACGGAGCGTAAAGTTTGGAGCACCTAGCGGAGTGACATATGAGGAACATTATGTGTCGTCTAATTTTCAGTAAACAGGACTATATTTATTACAAAACATAATTTGCAAACATAATATGTAATTTGAAAGTAAAACCAAGATCACTTTTTCTCTTTCAAAATTTTGCAGATTTTTGTCTAAAAAATTAAATTTTATTATCAACTAGCTGTTACCCGCGGCTTCCCAAGCGTGAATTTCGTAATTTAGTAAAGGTAATTCCTTTTCTGTAGCTGAAATGACAGGCTTTATTTATTGATAAGCTTACTCGTCAATCCTCTTTATTTTTAATTTCTCCCTTTGGCTAGTTATCTAGGAACGATTGAAAAATTTCAAAAACTAATTGGTTATTTCTTCAAGCATACTTATAAAATAGACTAAAAATCTAAATTAAACCTATTAAGAAGGTGTAAAAGAATTTGTTATAGAAGTAAAAAAAGTATGTTGATTTAAAACACTCAAATATATATTTTTAAAATACTTAATATTTTGTAGACTGTACTCTAAATAAGTATCCTCCCTATTCCTACTGGAAAATTTTAATCTCTATATCCCCTATAAGTCTGTTTGCATTATATTTAAACATTTCCTAAAGTAACTGACTCATTGTTGGAGACGCTAGAACAGTAAGCGTTGAAAATGTCAAGTTTGACTTCTCCCCCAATTTTTTGCGTTTATTCCTTATTTTACTCTTTACAGGATTAATTTTCAAAAAGTGTTGAAACATGTATTCATTAACATTATATTTGATAACTATGCCCTTCAGTTTCATTCGTGTAAAATTATCTTAACTGTGAGTAAAACTACTTAAAATTAGTACACATCCTAAACAAATCGGACAAATTTAGTTTCAAATTAGTTTTTTAAGGTGCTTCGCTTCGCTCGTCTAACAGTTCTAAATTCTATAAAAGATCAATTCCATGTAATGCTTCGCTCCGTTCGCCAAACGACTCGCAAGGAACCATTAATATATCTAATTTTCACACTCTGAGATCTTTCCACAGACTCCCATATTGATGGTTTTAAAATTAATTCAATTTTAGTTCTTTTCAGGATCCGAGAACTCTGGTGGACTTTTTAAAATTATGTTCAGTTCTTCCGTAATTAAACTTTACTACTATCATTTTCTAAAGTGAAATTTTAGTAAAAAATTTTGAAGTTAACATTTAAATTTTTAAATATTAATTTTACCGTAATCTTCTGCTTTCTTTCTTTTGTTTCCGTTTATTGTTAAAGGAGTATTTTTGATATATCAACTTTTGTCTTGAATATATCAACCCACATAAAGAATATTGTGATAATTTTGACTGAAGATGTTGTCGATGTTGAGATGGTGAAGCGTCTAAGGAATAAATTTATAAAGCTTCACTGAAATCTGTCCCGTGGTTTTTGTGTCAGCCGTGCCCATGGAAAACCTAACTAATTATTTTATTATATAAATTCTCTCATCCATTCTTTTGAAACATATCCTTTGCAGTTCGCTCCCGCATACTAGTTCGCTCCCGCGGCAAGATTTTAATCTTATTTTGAAAAAGGGTCGTAGGTTAGTTCGCTCCCGACTTGTTACCTACTGACAGGTAAAATTAATTACTCAATTACTACAGTCACTCTTTAGTTGCGGACATGACATTCTCACGCACATATTCATCCCTTCTCATAAAAAAAATAATAGAAGTTATTGTTTTCTTATAAATTTTCAGTACTATGCAGATGGACAAATGTGTACAAAATATATGTACTGAATATAAAATACATAACATTATTAGTTTTAATGCTAAAGATAGGTTACGGACGCGACATAAAGGTAGTTTTTTGTCACGTCAGTAACACAAAGTCTATTAGCTCTAGCATTAAAACTAATAATGTTATGTATTTTATATTCAGTACAAATATTGTGCACACATTTGTCTGTCTGCTTAGTACTGAAAATTTAAAGAAAAAGGTAACTTCTATTTCTTTTCTCTTATGACAAGGCGTGTAAAGTGCGAGAAAATGTCATGTCTGTAACAAAAGAATGGCTGCTATGTAACTTCCAAAATATCAGTTTTAGGTATAAGAATATCTTATAGGTAGTAATAGATAGACTTTACATTTTTCTATATAATTATGATAAAAAATAAGGGTGATTCATTTGAAAAAAAAATATTTGCACAATAAACAAAAAATATTTAAAAAAATTCTTTATCGGACCAGCCTTTATCAAGCCAAAAAGCTGAAATGTCACTGTCACATAGAATATTAGTAACAATTTCCAGCGAACTCAAATTTGCTGTCAAAAACACTTCAAATAACAAATTTGGTGTCAACTTCCGGTATAACCGGAAATAGCACCAAGTTAAAAATATTTTAATTAAAATCTTCATAATTGAAAACTTCTCTAATAAAATTTTCAAAAATCTATTTTATTTAGAAGACCATAAATTTTAATGAAGATTATATTCGAATCATTCTGTACATAACCATTTGGGCGATCACATTAAAATGTGGCTAAGATTGATTGGGAGGTTAATATCTATATTCCCTGCAAATTCAACTCAATAACTTGAATAGTTTTTGAGTTAAATCGGTTCGTACAAACAGACAGACAGACAGAGAGACAGACAAAAATTTTTTTAAAGTTATTTTTGGTATATATGTCGAATTTGCTAACTGGAAAATACATTAATACCTAAAAATTCGAAAATCACAGACAGATTGATGATTCTGTTTTATTTATAAGTATTGATAACTTTGACTATAATTATTTGAAAAGGTTACTACGGATACCATGGTTATTGCACTGATTACAATATTACAAAGGAACAGTTCGTCGTATTTTGAGTGTATGAGGAGGCTTCATTTATTCATTAATACAATCAATCTATAGACTATATATAACACGTTCATTTCTAATTCATGTTCGTGCTGTACTGTTTCTACTTGATCTGTCGATGACATCGTTTTATTCTCTAACTATAGCTCCGCTGAAGATGACCACTAATTGGTCGAAACACGTTATGATCTTGTTGATTTAAAATTGATTTTGACACCTACTGAATAGTGCAAATTGTCGTTTTCCATTATATATTCAATATAACATGTTCATTGGTATGTATGCGATCCACTATTAAAATCGTTATTTTTTGGGTATTCTAAAGCTATTTATTGCTCTATTATGTGGATGTTTTATATAATTATATAATTATCCATATAAATTCTTGAGTTATGCAAAACCGGTAGATTCAGATATTTTTAACACGTTACTTCTTTTCTATCAATGAATAAAGGATAGTTATACCATAATGATACAATTAAAGCATAAATAGAAAACTATTTTGTATGAACAACCTCTGAATGAAGAATTTAACTGATACTGATCTTTACTTATTATAAGATGTTAGGTAAATTATACAGCTACAGCTTAGCACACTAGCATAATGTTTTTATCTGACACGATTTCACAAGAAAATAGGTTATAAATATTCATACAACGATTAGACAACAGTAACAGTGATTAACTATACATTAAAATTTTGGTCGGCTACCTCAGATACCATGCGACCAACACTTTGAGAACTCCTGTTCCATATACTACTGTCAAATTACTCAAAGACAATAATAAATTGAAAAATAGACCATGTTTCATAAAAATCGGAAAAAGATATTCACGTTTAACCTTTTGTTTTATTTTTAATGTTGTTACATGCATTACTATTATAATTAGACTTGGGAGAACAGTGGTCCCTAACAAAATCGCCATATAAAATATTTTGAATTGGGGGGCTATAAATTTTATTACAAGATTGAGGATTTTCCCCTGGATTTGATGACTAGCCTAAGGGAGCTTTAAAGAACAAATCAGTAAAAATCAAAAATTACCCATTTTTCATAATTTAATATATAATTTTAATTTTAAAAATTTAAAAAAATTAATGTTGAATAAATAAGTGGTCGACTGTAATAGAAATTAATTTAGACGAATTCAAAACATTCATAATGTAAACAATATCTCTATTTCCTTTGTGATTATTTAAATAATATGTATATGTCACCTTCTTTATACCTGCTTTAATGTAAACAAAATTGATTGTATTAGTAGATTGTATCACTCTAGTAGGTCGCTCACAAGACTGAACATGGTTTTGTTTTTGCATTAGAAAAATATAAAGATATGTATGTACATATAACAAGCAAAATGATTCATAATATTGGCAATTAAAAAACAAACAAAATAACATTAACGATGTGGTATTAATAGTAAAACGTCGTAAAACTGATTTTTAAAAAGATTGATAATATTTTTACGTTTTATGACAGCCCTCCAGTTCTATTCGTAGCGCCTCAGTACAAAATATTTTATCTGGCGACTCTGTTAGGGACCTTTTCTTCCCATCTCTGATTATAATCTAAAACATTTCATTTTTAAAACTTAAAAAAAATAAAAATAAAAATGATGTGCAGTATAAAAGCACTCGTACATGATATATTTTTTATTACTCTGTATACCTTTTACGGGGACGCTGGTATTATTCCGGAGGACGACACGAACATTGATACCCTATACGTGGTGTACCGGTCTCAGGGATGTAAACAGCTCTATGTGCCACCGTGTATATTGAGATACAGTGAGTAGCTTCTCTGGCGAATGCACTCAACGATAAAAAACGATGACCACGCAACAAAGGTTACAATTTGGAAGATGGGATTCCTTAATGCATCAGAATGTTTAGTGGTAGGGATGCTTTAACGATGGGTCCAATAAAGTTATAAGACGGGGTTGGTAAAATTATTGTGGTTAGGAAAATATAAATTCATAAGGATATTTAATATTTTTTACAAGAAGGAATAACTTTTAAGGAACGGATAAATTCAATGTATTGTTGCGTATTTTTAATTAGAATAATATTTTCTTCAAATAACTTTTCATCTCACATAACGATAATACTTTCCAATAACTTTCCAATATAAACTAATCTTCATTTGTAAATAACTAAAATATTCAAATAATAAATTTTATCCAACATGACGTCATTCAGTACTCGGCAAATATTCAATACACATTTCCTCAAAAAATCTTATACATCAACATTAACATCTTCTTATAATAATATGTTTCATAAACAATTTCTTCTTGGAAAAAATAAATAACTTTCCAATTTTTTTTTCACAAATATATTTCCATTTATTATTCACTTCAAAATTTTCATTTATTACACATATGGTTTCACAAATAGAAAATAATAACTTTTCTTATTCTTTTTTACTTAAAACACTTTAAAAAATACCTTTTTAATTGACATACATTTATTTTAATACTTTTATTTAACTTTGTATTTCATTTATTTTAACTTTTATTCATGTTAACTTATTTTAATAATTTTTTATTTATCTTAAAAATGTTATGCGTCTACATCTTATGGAATGAGAATAGCTTCTTCTTTGAGTAACTACTACGCAAGCACTCCTGGCAAAACATACACAAACAGGATACAGAAAATACAGTAATATGATCGGTCAAAATATTATTAGCGTCCTTTCAAAGGATCTTTATTGGATACTTTGATGGCGCGACTTAGATCAACACATGCCCATTATAAGGCTTTACTAACATTATTTCCTGAATATTCTAATAACGATACAATTTCTAAGAAAGGAACATACTTTTGATACAATTTGTTAATATGTCTGTCTCTACTTTCAAATCTAATAGCCTTGTTTCTAAATACAGTTGATCCTATAATTAAGAGATCATGCATGTCAATTATAATAAAGATCGCGGTTTCGGTCGAGAAATTAACTTCTATACAATTAATATTATGTGTATATGATAAATGACGTTGCAACTCATGCGGGAGAAGTACTAACTTAGCGCACACATTTCTGTACATAAAATAGCTGTTTGCCCACTGTTCTCTTCCCACATACTTTTTTGCGTGCGGAAAGTAAACTTTCCGCACGCAAATTGACAATAAAACACGCAAAATTTAATCAAAACACGCAAAGTCGCCTCTTGATTTTTCATTTAATAAATATTTCATAATTATTTCTACAGGGTGTCAGAGAAATAAGTATCATCCTTGTGAGGGTGACTCATAGCACCCTGTAAACACTAAAATCGCAGGAATTTTTTCGGAATTAACAGTCGCGTCACCTCTCAAAAGGATAAGAGTTATTTCTCTACACCCTGTATATATTTATATCATTACTTTCGTGCGCTCAACTTCGCTTTCGTGGGCAATCGACAATTTCCCGCACTTATTACACAATATACTAAATGTGCACATATTATAATTTCAGTTTATTTCGTTGGGTGGAATTAACAATGAATAATTTAAAATACTAATGTGCATGTTATGTTAGAATATGTACAGTGGAGTCAGACACGTATTATTTTTATTTACTTACTATTAACTATTACTATACATTCTCGTTCAACCGCATCGATCCTCTGTCCAATTTAAATGATTGTAAGGATGTTGATATTTTTGTATGGGTGAAATTATATTATTGCGACAGTAGGTTAGATTGTAAAATAAATAATGTGAAATGATTAAATCCAGTTATTAAAAATTAACTGGAGGACTTAACTGAATCGTTAGAATTGTTTGTCATTTCTATCGGACATTTGCGAGAAAAATTTATAATTTTTATAAATATTCAAATTACTGAGTATTGGTATCAAATTTGACTTGAAAACATTCTAGCTTTTCTGATATGTATTCTTTTAATGAACGTGTAATTTTGATGTGGAATGTTCGCCATCAGATTAGAATGAATCTTACATTGAAGTATGTTCGTAATTGATGTGTTTATTCCAAATAACATTTCCACCGTAGGAATCTCGTTTATGGTTTCTCGTTAGTTTCGATTAGACTAGATGAGCTATTCGTAAAGGCTAGAAACATGTATGTAAAATTTTATATCAATGTTTAATTAAAAATCGTCTGTTATGAAATCGTCTGTTATGGCTAATATAGACCGCGATAAAAAAATTTAAAATCTCATTTAAATTCTACTTAAGAAAGTGTCCTGAAAAGAGTAAATAAAAGTGTGCTTTTTCTCCTAAATGAAATTGAATTTTTCGAGTTAGTAAAAAAATTAGTCGAATCGATGCTTGTAAAATTCTTCTATTGAAAATAGAAAAAATAAGTGAAAAAGGACCGTGCAATTATTAAGTGTAAATTAGGTTTCCGTCAAATTGTCCAATTTTTTGATATATTAGGGTGAATGCGGGAGAGACGCCGCACATTTTGAAAACACTTGATAATTCTTAAAGTATGCATTCAATTGATTTGAAATTTGGTACACATTAAATGTAAACATTGTTCTTTAAAATTATTTATAAATAATTTTAAATTTTAAATCATAAAGGATTCATAATTAACATTTTTGTAGAGCCTGCAAAGCGGGAGAGATGCCGCACCTATGGGAGCGATACCGCATCAAAGAAAGTGAGACGCCGCATATTTCATATTAAAAATTTTGCATTTTATACACATCTCCATACATGATGCATGCCATATGTAACCATTTTTGGCACTTTATACATCTTAACCAGTCAATTTTCTTTTGTTTCTGAGTACTCTTCAAAAGGGTCAATACACAGGCAATCATCATTATTTTCGTTATCTTCACCAATATGAGAGCTCTTTCTGATCCATTAATGGATCTTTTATATTTACGTGGCATAATTTACAGTCAAAAAAAAAAAAAATTTTACATGCGGCATCTCTCCTTTTTGTTGGGGTAGATGCCGCATGTTGCTATAGCAAGCATAGTGCGGAATTCTAACCTAAAATTTTATACAGTACTTTTAAAATATACCTAAATTAATAACAAAACTCATTTTCATTAAAACAATGAAATATACATTCTTAAATTCTAATGAATTAAATGCTTGATAAAATATTATGTTAAAAAACTTACCTTTCAATAATAAAAAGTTGGATAATTACTAAACTGACGGACTAATCATAAATATTACCATATACAGCTTAAATAAGTAACTTATTCTAAACATATAATCCATTAATAGCGCTATCTGTCAGTCAACGGACGAACTATGGCTACTGCGGCATCTCTCCCGACGCGGCGTCTCTCCCGCACTTACCCTACTCTATACATCCTCCCGATCAAAAGTCCCAATGGGCATAAAGTCCCAGGGACTCGAAATTTTGAGCTACTCACCTTCAAAGTTCAACGTCTTGCCTATGTAATAATTCACAGGTGCTATCATTCGAGTAGTGGGATCTGTGGATTAATACTAGGAACATGTTGAATATTTCTCACTCTGTCACGGATGGTAGTAGGAAGAATGACTATGAAACATATTCATACTCCCTTACGCTAGGGGTTGATTAGGCGTAGAAAGGGGGTGGCATAGTTAAAAAAATGGTGATTACAAAAAAAAATTATTTTTGAATATTGAAATTGTGTAATACCTTGAGGTTGCGTCGAAAAGTATGATAGAGTGCACGACCCCTACAATGAACCCTTATGCATGATAGAGTGCACGACCCCTACAATGAACCCTTATGCATGATAATGACTTGAATAAAAAGATGGTTAAATACAAACTGAATGAAAAAAATGTTCAGACATTTTTCTCTTTTGATAAATATTACATTTGTTATAGCTGATCTTTAATTTTTCGGGGTTTCCACCCTCTTCAACCCCCTCTTCTTCCCCCTCGTGCAAGGGGTGACGATGCGACATTAAAGAGTCACTCAACAGCAAGATTATTAGAAATAATGTTTAGAGTTATATTGTGCATTAAAAAATGATTTTTTATAGCTGAACTTTGCGTGTTCGCGGTTTCCACCCTCTTCCACCCCTATATCTATTTCTTGTTTATCTCTCGTCCACCCCTCGTGCAAGGGTGAGGATCAATTATTGAGCGAACTGATAATGAGAAATAATAATGAGATTTATTTTGCATATAAAAAAATAATTTTAAATAGTTGCTTTTGAGCTTACGCTTATGTCACCCCCTTTCTACTCCTAAATCAACCCCTAGCGTAAGGATGAATATGTGTTATACTCATTCTTCCTACTACCATCTGTGACAGGGTGAGAAATATTCAACATGTTAACCTAGTATTAATCCACAGATCCCACTTCTCGAATGAGAGCACCTGTGAATTATTACATAGGCAAGATGTTGAACTTTGAAGGTCAGTAACTCAAAATTTCGAGTCCTTTATACCCATTGAGACTTTTAATCGAGAGCAGGCCCGACGAGAGGGTGGGGCAGCCGGAGTTGCAGCCTTGGGCCCGCAGCGGTCAATAGGAGCCCGGGAAAAAGTAAAATCAGGTTTTTTTACTCATCATTTATTTTTTGGGGAGAAATTTTTATGAAATGTGCCCATTTTCTTGGGGCCCGCCATTTCCCTCCACGGCCCTGATCGAGAGGATGCATAGAGTAATATATCAAAAAATTAGACAATTTGATGGAAACCTAATTTACACCTAATAATTGCGGGGTCCTTTCCAAATTTGATATAATTATCTATCTTAACGTTATAAAGAGAAGCAGTATTAGTTTATTTTTTTTTTTTATTTCGGCAAAACTCTAAAGCTAATAGATGGATTTTAAAAGTATTTTCACTTTCAAGAAAAGCGAATCTCCAGATGTGTTTAATTCAGCATTCTGAAAAACGCCTTTTTTATCAAGAAATGGATTTTTGCGGCCAAATTTACTCGAGGCCCGCGTTAGCGTAAAAAAATTATAACAAATTTCACTTTCGCTACATTTTCACACATGTATTCAACATAATAACTTTCTTCTATTTTCTTATACTCCGTTTACCTTACTCTGCATAAAAATGCACAAATGAAAGTTGGGCCATCCATAGTCTCAAACTTTTTGACAATTGCGTGCATAGTTCTTACTTTAAAAATAATCTGTCCTATCTGTAATGTACAGTATGTAACAAAATCAAAAGAGCAATTTTAATATACTTCGAACCTAGATTTCTATAATAATGGATGACTACTGATAAAGCTACTAAAATATAATTTACATATACAAGCTTCATTAATCATCAAAGCTACCAAATGTGATATCGAAAAATTTAACCTTTCCCTAATACAAATATGCATACGTATATCTACGTACACCTATATGGTATAATATATTGTCCTTGAAACGGAATTACGACCCCGCTTTGTCTATACAACCACTTGAAAGTTTAATATGACATCCATTTACATAAGAAAATCCAAGATAAACTAGGTCATATAGGTAGGTATACATGATGTAAGGTACATAATATTACACGTATCCATATTTTTATAATGTGTAAGAAACATAAACAAACCTGATAAATAATACACAAAGATGACCTTATTTTTAACCTAGTTGCAAATTTGTTCAATGTATTTTCTTTTTTTTAAAAAAAACATATTTTCATATGTATGCAATATAAACTAAGTATTTTACCATTCTTACATTTGAAGTTGCAGTAAAGTAAGTAGACTTTATATTACATAGTAATAGTTAGTCTCAAGCTTATACTCATTTCTTCAAAATCAGATTTTTAAAAGGTGTTAGAATATTTTAAATAAAAATACACAAGGAATTTCTTCAATGCTTTAAAAAATGATAAGTTTGCATTTTTAGTAATCGATTACCTAATTCTAAGATATTTTTGCCATTAGAAAATATAAAACTCCGGAAAATTTCTGACTGGTTATACTGGTGATACTGTGAAAATTATCCACGATTAAATATCCATAGTAATTTTACGGCAGAAATAAAAAATTTTGAGAACAAAAGCGGATGGTAACGACGATCTTCAACTTTATACTTTGATTAAACGAAACCTACCCTAAAACACAGAGGTCGATAACCGTTTCGGATGGCGGACCATTTAAAAAAAAAATTTTTAGCGGGCCGCACAGTCAGATATTTTGTATTTTTGCTTTTAGCAAATTTTCGAATCGAAAATTTAGCTATTAGAGGTACTGTCATTCGAACTCAGAACTAATAAACGAAACATCAATTTTTTACGAAATTTGGTGAAAACATGGGAAGTCCAAAGTTCTTGAATAAGTTCTCAAACCAGACACGTTCGATGCCAGGAACATGGTCTTTTTAGCATTTATCATGAAAGAAATAAGTTTTTATAAAAATTTCAAAAGTTTTTCTGACATTTTCTTAGAGAGTTGGAAAGAGAAAAATATCAGTTAAAAATGGTTTTTGAACAATTATTCTTTGATCAATTATTAATCCACAGGCCGCGAGTTGACGACTCCTGCTATAATATAATTATGTATATAAAAACTAAAGGAATCTGTGATTCCCAAGATTCTTAAGATATAAGGAACCGTAGCGGTAAATATTTCTATAGCAAAACCAAGGCTAACACTGAGACAGAGATTCAACTATAGGGCCAAGATTATGTTCGCGCCACCAAGATATGTGTTGGCAAGAGAAAGGCCGAGATTTTTAATGCAAGAATAAGATTAATTCTGAGATAATTATGGTCACGTTTTTAACATTATATTTCCTCATCATTATGTAAAATGGTCCGGAAGCATTGCACACATATGATGGGAATCCAACATTTCATATTACACAACTTAATACTAAGACAAATGATTGGACAAACTTGTCACCATTGTTCCTCAGGACAAAAATGTGATATCTACGTACTGCTATTATGGTAACGTGTTAAGGTTAATTAATGTAAATTACAAAATTTCATTAATTAATGAAATTATTACTAGTGCCGTTAAACTTTCATCACCTTTAGCCTTTAAAGAACTAATTTGATAAAAAATTGTGATCATAATTTTAAATTTCTCTAAAATACACATATCAGTAGCAAAAAATAGTAAATTATAATAGAATGTTGACAAGATAATATCTTCAACGGGTATACATATATCCCTCCCTCCCCTCCTTGGCAACATAATGTAGCACATAACAGGCACACATACGTACCTATATAGTGAGTATGCTACTAATAAAACAACACTGACATTAATTAGTGCTTTTTTTTATTATGTATAATGTTGTAGGTAGCTACATAACAACATAACATATAGTTAGTTCAATGTTTGTTGCTGGTAAAGTTGTAGTATTCAACCACTGTGAAAGCACCACTGTGCTGTGCTGTGCTGTGCTCTATGAGTGCATATAAATGTTTCATATGTATAAACCTAGCATAATGAACATGACGTGTCAACCGTACTTGTCATTTAGCGTCATCCACAAACAACATAATTATACTACAACAGACAACCAGTCACATTAGATTACATACTTTCTATTATACAGACAGTACAACTCAACTATACAACCGGGAGCATACAGCGACAAGCGTGTCAGAAAGTTTGCATTCAGTGATATTAAAAATTATTATTATTTTTTTAAATAAAACACACTACCATGAAAAAAAAGGAAAAATAATTACTAACTGGTGTAATTAATATATTCTGCAAAAAAAAAAAAAGAATTGATAGTGGATTTGATTTATTGAACATCTACGGAATATCAGTATGATCAGTATTTGTTAGACAGGTAGGCCAGATACATGCTTTTGTCCTAACCACAGTTCAAAAAATTCGTCAAGTGCGTGTTAGACACGCATTAAGTTAGGATTTTGTACTTCAGTAGTTAAAATTTTTCACAATTCGCGGGCTAAAATATTTATTGCTTTTATTTAATATTAAAAAATATTTATTAATTTATAAATTAATATTAATTACAATATGATTAAAAAAAATTTTTTTTACAATCTTATAAAATGTATTTTTTATTTAAAAGATACTTGAAAAAATAATAATGGACGTTAATATTTACTTTAATATTATAATTTTTGCTGCTTCAGAGGTGTACTTGAGAAATCACTGTTACTGTTACATATTTCCATCATATATGTATATAGTTTTTTTAAATTTTTTATTCTTATTATTTATTAATTATAGTTATATATTATTTTTAATTAATATTTTGCAGTTATTTTGAAATTTAATAAAATTAATATTTCACTTAATTACCATAAAAATAAAAATTTTAGAATCTGTTTATTTGTTACCATAGAAAATATAAACAACGCCTACGCGATTTGTAATTAAATATATGTTGAGCGAGCGACAAAGTATTACTTTTCCGCTTTAAAGCGCAAAGTAGTAATTTGTTGCTCGGCAACTAGAGTCTTCGGCAAATACACATTTTGCGCTCTCTTCACAGAGCGCAAAAGCCTACTTTCCACTAAGATTGTAGAAAAATAATTAATATTCTCACTCCAACCACCAGGGTTATAAGATTTACGTACCATATTTTACGTGCTTTTCATTTCACATACTTCCAAGTTCATTGCTTAGAAGCCAATGTTAAGCCTTGTTATGGTTTTATTTACGATATTCGCTTTTACCAAGCGATGTGGCTTTTGTTGTCTTATAAAGGATATCAAATAATCAAACTCCTTTGCTTTCCACTAATATATTAAATTGCTCCAACTGGCATAACTTCTGAACTATTCAATTCTATTTTATGAAATTGTCAGAAATTATGCGGTCTGGTTCCTAGATGGTCCCCTACAAATTTTATTGCATTCGGAATAATAGCATCCGCGACGCTATCATGAGATCTCATTAAATGTCAATATCTTATTTACTGCTAGTCCCACTCCGCACAAATTTTTAAAGTATTTTAGTGGTTAGTTTCTCAAATATTTTTGCTATTATTTTATAATTTAGCCTTTAAGTATTTTGAATTACAACAATTTTTTTTTGAATTTTACGGTGAAAATGTAATTTGACGGTATAATTATTTGGTAGAATACTGTTTTAAAGTCTTTTTCGAGTACCAGGAAGCTGTGTGCCACACCATTGGCAGCGTTTTTTCACTTCTACCGTAGAAAAATAAGTTAGAATAGATTTTTACAACAAAAAATACGCTGCCAATGGGGTGTGGCACACAGCTTCCTCGTGTACAATTTAATATATATATATATATATATATATATATATATATATATATATATATATATATATATATATATATATATATATATATATATATATATATATATATACAGGGTGTAAAGTAAATAAGTTTCATAATTTGCAGGAGAGAAAGGTCTCAGTCTACTAATTAAGTATTGCTAGTTAAATTTTACCGATCAAGTTTCATTTCAGAAATTTTCGATTGTCAAAAACGTGTTAAAAAATGGCCCCAAGAAAAAAAACCTTAATCAGGCTCTGACTGTCTAACATATTTTTTGTTTTTGGTTTTTTGAATGTTGAACTTTTTGTCAACAAAATATGTTTATGTACTTATTTATGGAATCTTTTGAAAATACCTGTACAGCAGCGTCCAAAAGAAATTTTAACAAAATTTGTAGCAAAACAATTTCACCTCATATTTCATACCAAAATACGAAATTTAGTTCAGCATAAGTTAAAAAAATTAAAATTTGAAATATTTATAGTAGTTAATTATAAATTAAATGAATTACTATGTTTTAAAATAGATAAAAACAATTATTATAGTTAATTAACTAGTCCAAATTGAAAATTATACCGAACATTATAGTATTATTTTTTTGTTTAGTAGATACTCTCTACTTGTTAATCATACAAATACTCACAGGTAATGCAGTTTCTTTAAGAGAATATTTTTCATTATTCCAAAAATAAAATAAATATTAGTTTTTCTTGTTAAAACTTTCATTTTAAATTTGTACCTATTGATACAAAAGTAAAGAAAATATAAGTATATTGCACACTAAAGATTTCAAAATTGATTTTAAACAATCTGTTAATTAGAATCTTTCTTAAATTTTTATGTACGTATATGTGATTACTGTTACAAAAAACTTTATAATATTTGGGTTAGTAGAACAATTTATGTGTCAGTAGTAGCTACGTATATGATGTTATTTTGACCTTCACAATCATAATGACCTGTTATGGGAACCAAAGAATGTAAAGGACCGGTCAGACCAATACGGGCATTTTGCGAACTAAGTGGATGTCATATAATTATATTGCACTACTTGACTTATACCCAAAAATTCAAGTAGGTAATAATTTCTGAATACAATTAAAATCAAGTGGATTCGGATTTTCGACAATGAAAAAGTAATACGTGTTTTGGTCAGTTTGTCACGTTTCAGCTCTCATGTCAAGTATGCAATATAATTTTTAATTACTGTTACGGGAAGCCGTACCGGTCTGTCCGCACACTAAACTGTGTAAAATCAATCGTAGTTGAGTTAACTTACTCATACAGATAAATAATTTTTGTTATCTTTACATTTTATTATGTAGTAAAGACAGTGATAGGTATACAATTTTTTTTAGGGTTCCGAAGAATTTTATATGTATTTTAGCTGATGTTTGTTTGTTGGCATATTTATCTACATCTTTGGATTTATGAATATGAAATTTTGCAAATACATGCTACAAATAGAGATCTTAATTAATAATCAAAAAAGTATTTTTTCTTAATTTTTTAAGGTACCTTTTCGTATGGGAAATTAGAGATTAAAACTATCTTAAAACTTACCCCATCGTATGAATCGGGGTATCGCTAGGAATGATTCGTAAAATAAAGGTTTTTTTTACTATTTTTAATTTTTAACCCTGCTTACGAAATGCTGAGCTTAAAACTGAATTGTTTTTTTTTTTTTCTACCCAAAATTGTTAAACTGGTTATCC
This sequence comes from Brachynemurus nebulosus, assembly GCA_035578155.1. Lineage (NCBI taxonomy): Eukaryota > Metazoa > Arthropoda > Insecta > Neuroptera > Myrmeleontidae > Brachynemurus > Brachynemurus nebulosus. The sequence goes on along the minus strand of JAPWDM010000001.1, from coordinate 129,138,569 downwards.
AAAAAGTTTGAAAAATTAAAGACACTATTAAAAACACTCAATTAAAATTATTTCAGCTAAATTGTGTCAATAACTTTCAGAGATATAAGGAACTAAATTTTCAAAAATTTAAAAGTAAAGAAAATGATCAACAATAAATGAAATATTAAGGTATGTTTCGGTATTCAAAAACATCTTTCACAATGCAAGTCCAAATCATTAAGAGAAATTTTAAAAAATGAATAAAATTTTTATTTTTTGTAAGTAGCTATAAAAATGCTACCACATGGTGGTATGTGGTTGTATTTTTAAAATGAGGTTGAAAATTTTTTAAAATGAAGCTGAAGTCCTTTTAACAACTATTGTATTTTAAAGTTTATGTATTCTTTTAAGAGATATAAGGAAACGAATTATCACGTAATTATTGCGTAGTAACGCACGCACAAGTAACATTGTCTAATATATGATATTTATCTTTTTTTTAATAAACTGTAAATAATGTACTTTGTCACATTTTATCATGAAATGTGTAAAAATCATTAATCACTAAACAACCCAGATTTAACGTGTGTCTAATACGCACTTGATGTACGTATTTAGACACTGCTCTTTTAATAATTTATTATTATTACCCTATTTTGTATTTGTATAAACATGTTCTTTTATTTGTTATTGAGTTTATGTGTTTCTAAAGGTATAGATACACCGAGCACGGAAACTGTTTGTAAATGTTTGCGAACAAAATTTTTTGGTGGAGACGATCGCCACGAATGTTTGCAATTGTTTGCTAATATTTGTCAGTGTTTCGACCAAAGTCGGTACATCGAAGGGAATTCGTTGTTTGGTCCGTTTTGTGTTTTTTTTGTTTTATGTTACTTTGTTGTTAATATAACAGCATAGTTTTGTGTTTGAAAAAGGATTATTGTAATTTTAAATTAATAAACGAGTAAAAAAAAATGGATTGAGATAATGAAAAGTTGCTGCAATTAATCAAGTTTTATAAATCAAAACCAGAAATATGGCAAACTAACAATAAATTTTATTAAAATAAAATTAAAGGACAGGAAGCGCGGAATTTTCTACTCTCGCCGAACGGGAACTCTCAGAAGTGAAAAGGCCAAAGAAGAAGGCTGAGCCTACTTCGGGAATTATTTTGTTAATTAACTGCGTAGAAATTCGAAAAAGATACCTAAGGTTTTTGTAAGAATCTCTTGTAGCTAAAACACATTATCGCTAGTCTAACGTCGACGGGTATACAGTCTATGTAGTTAATATCCCGTTAAAAAAATTTTGGGCTAATTTGGGAAATTAAAAATTCTAAATCTTTCGATGACATACGGTAAAAATTTTGAAATAAATCACTCCTAAGTTCTGCTTTTAAGTCTGTTAATAACTGTATAGAACTTCTTATTTTTAAAAAATTAGATATCCAAAATTTATGATTTCTTTTTTCTTTTTTGATGAGAGATTATTACGAACGACAAAGTGCCAACAAGAAGTTCTTTACTTGGAGACATTTTTTAAATGTGATATACATATGTATTTATTTAGAGATATAAAAATACGTTTGTAATTGTTTATTCAGTGGAGACAGTATGTTGGCAAACAGTTAAAAACAATTGCAAACAATAAATTAGAAACATTTGAAGTAAATGTTTTTTTGGTGTATCCGCACCTTAAGGATTAACAATTTTAAAAATATTATGGTATACATACACAATTACACATCACTAAAAAATACCACCACAAAAACTAAAAAATAGTGATTGAGCAATGCGTTCCCTTAGGTTGCAAACAAACCAATATAATGTAGTTAATCTAAGATGCTGTCAACTGCTACATGCAGTACAATCAAAAATCATATGAAAGTTTATCCACCACGTGCCGTGTAGTTAAATTTTCTTTTCTTTAATAAAAATTTTAATACATATTAATAAAATTAAACGACCCAACCGATAACTAATCAAACTTGTGTTTTTAAATTAAGCATTAAAATAAAATTCAACTTCAAATGTAATTTGTTAAAATTCATGCAATAAAAACGAAATTAAGTTAGTTCTGAAATAGTTCTGACTGAATTAGGTATTCGTTTTAATTCTGTCAAAGTGAATCTCAGATTGCAAACTATGTATATGTATGTGTATCCTATGTATGTATATGTGAAATTAGTTATTTTCTCTTCTGTTGATAATTAAAAGAAAAATGTTTTTGATTTTTGAAAAGTTACTTTGTAAAGTCATTGACGTTGTAGGATGCCAAATAAAACCTGACTAAAGTTGTTAAAACAGTGTACCAATTGGCCATTTCGTTATAATTTTTCGTGATTTCATCGTGTTAAATTTGTATTGTGTAATGCAACAATATTTTTATACTGTTGAAGTTGTTTTTTGTAATAATCGTAATGTTCTGTGATATCAGAAACCACAAAAGTGGGAAAACTAAATTAATATTTCATAAACATTTTAATCGGAATTTGTGAAAAATTGTGTTAACTTTTCTCTGAACAATATGGTACAAATTAGTCAAATAGATAGTAAATACGTACGGATGTTTACACAACATGATAAAAAAACAATATCTATTTTTAATTTTTTTTTATTTATATTCTAAAAAATTTTCTATTATACAGGGTGTAAATAACTGTAGTTTAGTCAGAGCCGTATTCAGTGAAATTTATATGAAACGATGAGCTGGCTGAGATGCGATTTTTTCAAATAGCGAATTCTGAAAAAATTCTTATGTCTCTGGCAATTATACAGCGAGATAAACCACCTGTCAAGCGGACGAAACTTATTTACTTTACACCCTGTATATATATATATATATATATATATATATATATATATATATATATATATATATATATATATATATATAAACCATTTTGTTACTCGGTTGCGCTCTATGAAAAATAACGAAATAAATGTCACAAAAACAATTTTTAGCAATTATTTTCAAAAAAGTTCAATCAAATAACGCAACAAAAATATATATTTTTAAAAACCTTACATCTGTAACATTATAAAATACACTGCCAATGGGGTGTGACAGACAGCTTCCTCGTACTCGTAAAAGACTTTAAATATACCATATATTATATATATTATATACCGTGAAATTATATTTTCGCCTTAAAGTTCCTTAAAAATTGATGTAACTCAAAATACTTAAAGGCTGAATTATAAAATAATAGCAAAAATATTTTAGAAACTAACCCCTAAAATACTTTAAAAATTTGAGCGAAGTGGGACTAGCAGTAAATAAGATATTGACATTTAATGGGATTTCATGGTAGCGCCGTGGATACTATTACTCCGAATGCAATGAAATTTGTAGGAAACCATCTAGGTACCAAACCGCATAATTTCTGACAATTTCATAAAAAAGAATTGAATAGTTCAGAAGTTATGACCCTTATGACAGTATATTAATGGAATACCATGGTAGCAGCGTAGCTATTGTAACTCTGATTTCTATTAAATTCATAGGGAACCATCTTGGAACTAAACTGCATAATTTCTGAAAATTTCATTAAAAACAATCGAATAGTTCAGAAGTTATGCCACTTAATGCAAACTGGCGACACACAGACCCACAGACAGACGGGCAGACGCCACACCAAAACCACTCTAAAACGTAAAATGTGCGTAAAAAATTTTATTTTGGAGGGAAAAGATTTTTTATTTTTCAAAAGTGATCACAATTCTTTCGCTACTTTGGTAGTCTCGGAAGCAAAATGGTACAAAACATTTCATTGTAGGTAAACACGATAAAAATAAAAACAAAAATTCGTCTTGGTAAATTTGACTGATAAAGAATTTAAGTTAAATTGCTAGACAACCAAATTTTCGTTAACAAACCCGAAATTTATTCGAGAAAATTCAAACCTCTCTTGGAATAATAAGTGATTATTTAGTATTTATAATAATTAAATAATTTAATAATTTGTTATAAAATGTATTGTATTTACTCACCAGTGTACATTATTACAGGAAACACAATTTTAAATTGACAAAAACAAAAAAAATCTTAATAAAACACTGATATATATTAATTTATTTTCTATTTATATTAATAAGAACATGTTGAATTACATCACATTTGAGGGTAAATTCCTTACTAATTTTCATTGTAACGAAACACTTTTTTCAGATATAACGCTTTAATTAATTTCTATTTTATAAGTTCAACAGACACAATATAAACAAATAAAAATATCACATGAAAATATAGATTGCAATGTGATATTTTACCACTCTTCGTACAGCGTCGCAATGGCAAAAGAAAAGAGGAAGCTTTACCTAACTAATTTATCATAAATTACTTAGAAAAATCAACTGCAGGTGAAATTAAATAATATGAAAAATTTTTTGAACGACTTCCTGCAAAATTGTAAAAATCAAAAAACCAACGTCGTAAATCACAAAATGAGTTACATATACGTCTGGTAACAGATCAAGTGCTCATAGCAACAATAAATAGAATAAAAATAAATAAAACTTTTGATTTTATTTTATTTATTTTTATTCTATTTATTGTTGCTATGAGCACTTGATCTGTTACCAGACGTGTATGTAACTCATTTTGTGATTTACGACGTTGGTTTTTTGATTTTTACAATTTTGCAGGAAGTCGTTCAAAAAATCTTTCATATTATTTATATACTATCATAAATTAATTAAATTATTGCACAACTTATAAAACACAATCGGCTCGTTAATTTGACTCGAATTGTTACGAGGCACGCTATAATATGGTTCACCTTATATTTTATTAAATTACATTGTTGTTCTTATTATTGTAATGCTATAAATATTATATCTGTGATGTGTATTGAAACTAATTGAATAAACGTTAATATTGTTTTTATTGTTTTAAGTGTCAAATAATAACAACTGTTCTGTTTTAATTTAATTTTTAAGTTTTACGAAAATTTTCCTCAAAAGGGAAATTTCATTTAGGATACAATGCAAGTAAAAACTTGAGTATTAACTGAATTATGATAAATGTGAAATGCACTCAGTGAATTTTGATTGTTTCATTTTAGTTGCAGAAAATCTAACCTTAATGATCATCACGTGCAAATTTCAATTCAAAAATTTTGAAGTACCAAAATAGAATAGATTTTTTGCTAAAATAATTTATTTATAACTACAAACTATGTGTGATCAAGCCAAATTACGGAAATTAATGTTAAATAAGATTGTACGTAACTTCCTCCGTTCCCGCCCCGATAAACTTCCAGATTATTCCAGGAGAAAATTTGGTTGGTATTTTCTTTTATTCAAAATAAAAATCGAATAATTAACTTTACTATTTCTATTTATTTCTTTTTTTACAGAAAAATACATATGTACAACGAAAATAAAATTAAAATAAGAATACTAAAAATCTTTTCTTTCCGCTTTAACGGGTATTTAATTGTTGCGATTCTTGAAAACACTCGTATGATTATTGTCAGTAATCCGAGCTTCAAGTTTTGTTGGCGACGTGTACCCGAAGATGAAGAAAAGATGAAAGAGAGCCGTTCCATTCTCATTAGTGCCGAAGAACCTTCGGATCCACACCAGTCGATAACTATCCACCTAGAGGTCGCGCCTTAGATGATTAAAAAGAAATCTGTAATAACAATATATTTTCTTTCTTTTTTGAATGCTATTTTAGATGTTTATTTTTGTTTAATTAATTTTGACAAATTTATTTACTTTTAATTAATTTAAGTTTTTGAAAAAAGATAGTTGTGTTATTTAATTGTATTAAATGCTAAAATTAATTATGTTATTAATTAATTAATTAAACTTTTTTTAAATTTTATTATTGTTTGACTTTTTATTTAAATATTTATTTTTAAATTTTAAAATGTAATGTTACGATTTACGCACAACGTTACAGCAAATTCGCCCCATTTTCATTATTTTTTCACTGTTATCATATTGAGGTTACATGTTGTATTATCGGTTCGTCTAATTTCAAATAAACATATCAGTAGAATTTTTTTTTATTACTAGATATTGATAGATAGATTTTTTTTTAATTATTGAGATTAACGATAATGTTTTAATAAAAAAGGTATGAAAAATATTTTTACACAAATATATTTATGCAATATTTAAAAACAGATGTGACAGATGTCACTACTCACCGCAAAAAGACATTATACAAACAGTCATTGGGTTCATTCAGCAGAATTTAACAGTTGCAAAACGGTTTATGATTTTCTGCTGAATGGTACTTACTTACCGTTGAGTTGCAACATTTGAGCGGTTGCCACGTTTTCCATCATATTTAAAATACGCAAACAAGCGTAATAGGTAATTAGACATATTACTGTAATAAATCATAGTTGTAATTTATCACTAATCGTTTACTGAGTGCCTCAGTCTGCTGACCCAGCCCATTAACTTAGATTAAATAATATTTTTTTCCTTCAGTTGACTTCAGTGATTATATTACAGTCCACGCTTATTATTTTGCTCTTAAAATAATTTGGGTTTTTACAGTTTTTTAAATGTCAAAAATAAATTTTAAATGTGAGAAAAACTAATTGTGACATTTCTTTTATTAATTGTATATGTCTATTATAATTTATTTTTACGAAAAAATGGAAATTTATTAAAAAACTAGTTTGAAATATTTTTACGGTGTCCTATTTATTTGAAGTCCTTTTATATTATATTTTGACAGTTCTCTTTTACAAGAGACGTTGCATTTTTTTTTTGTATTTGGGGGGTTCGTTAATACCAGTTTATTTTTCCGAATTTTTGGTTTAATATTATTATTGGCCTTAATATGACCATCTAAACTATAAAATGTCGATCTGAGATAAATTTCATTAATATTTTGTTCTTTTTTTTTTTTCTATTTTAAAAACACCCTCAAAGATATTTCCATAGAAATGGGACTAAAGTTTCAGATTTCCATCTCTTCTTGTCACACAACAATTTCATAAGAATTTTGTGCGGGAAGTATAAAATCCTAAAAAAAAGATGATATTTATAATCACACTAATGACTTTATATTATATAAATCCTATAGACTCACCTTATCAATTTATAAATGAAGCACCCAGATACAACCAGTATACGACCTAATAGTATGTTATAATATAATAATGAATTTAATAACCGGTGGTATCCGTAGTAACGTTTTCAAATAATTAATATTCAAAAAATTATTATTGATGATAAAATTTTACTTTTTTGAGAAGAAACTGCAAAATTTTGAAAGAAAAAAGTCGTATTCGTTTTATTTCCAAAATACGTACATCTAAAAATTATGTCCTGCAATAATTATAGTTCTATTTACTCAAAAATGGCCAATACATTATATTCCTTATATCTCAGCCGTTTCACCCAGTTACCTGCCTCAAGAAAACTGCCTACAAACTAGCTTTACGCTTTGTCTAGTAGTATAATATTATAATGTTGATTGATCTGTGGTCCTAACCCATTTTTGTCTCTTACATTATTCTTGAGCAATACCGAAACCAAGGTTGAAACAAGTTCGAACTTTACGAGACCGAATCGTGATCAAAAATGAGTATGCGCCAGAAAAACCGACACTAAGACTGTTCATACAGAAACAAAATCACGGCTAAGACTACTAGGGTCTTAATCTTTGTCTTGCGTTTGCTCACCACTATTAAATTAAAGATTGCAGATTATCTGATGCCAGAGGCCACATTTTGAGGCTTTGAAATTCACAACCTCCACTCTGGGGACCAGTCATTAGTGTGATTATACATAAGTACATCATCTTTTTATTTTGTTTTCTAGTAAGGACCTTTATACTAGAAGTAGTTCTGATCATATAAGCAGTTTTTTCTTAACTTATTACTAGCAGTGCCAAATATACAACATCGTTATTAACAGGGCTGGGAAAAATTGTTCATAGAAACTATTTAAAACAGAAAATGGAAAATGATTTTCAAAAATGCATTTAAAATACAAAATGGAAAATGGATACAAAATGGAAAATGGTTTTGCTGAACATATTTAAAATATAAAATAGAATATAGCTATTTAAAATGGATTATAAATTGCAAAATTCTTTTTTTTTAAATTTATTTTATAAATTTTTTAACATTATTTATATTAATAGAAAAAAATGTTAAGAAAATATCAAACGTACTGAAATTAAATAAGGGCAGTCTTCTCAGAAAAATTTATCAAGTTTTTATGACATGAAAACCAAATTTCAAATACAGTAGAGCTTCAGTAAAGTTTACATCAGTTTTGTTAAGTGACGTCACTTTTTTCTCATTAAAGTTAAGAGTAGTTTATGGAAATAGAAAGAAACAATATTATTACATTATACATTTCTAAGACAAAGACATTATAAATTCTTTGAAAGGTATATCGTATTAATAAAAAAAGTACATATAGTATGATTTAAAGAAATTGGTTTGGATGTCATTAGAGTATTCAAATTTAAACTTTTCTCTGTCGAATTTTAGAACTTTGTAACTTAAAGTTCATAAATGTTACTAATTATGTTTACTAAAAGTGAAAAAGCAAACAATATTAGAAGAACAAAGGGAAATATTATTAGTTATATACTTTTCATGACATAGCAAAGATTGGCTATGAGCTGAACTATAAAGTCATAAATTATAAAACTTTAAAACATAAAAATGTAAACAAATTAGTGGTGTTTTTTAATAAAAATATTTCTCTATGCAAAAAGAATTCTAAAATGTTGAATTCTAGAATTTTTATTCTTTTGCAGATATTACAAAGCGAGTGATCTGATTGAAGACTACTTACTCAATTCAGTTATTGACTCAATATAATAAATTAATTTACCAAAATATTTGAATACCAGGTACTTAATAACTAATTCGGAAAATTTGGTGAATCCAAAGCAAATCATGGCTGTTTATATAGATTGAAAAATAGATACGGTACTTGTCAATTGTTCGTTGAAGGAACAAAAAAAAAAAAACAATTTCTATAGCAGATATATCTATATAATGAAGAACTTTCTAACAGCAATATTTTTAATGAAATTTATACATTAGTATAAAATCCAATTAATCTACTGGAATCCAAATTATTAAATAGTTTGCTCTTGTACGTCACCTATGACTTAAATTATTATTTAATTCCCATCATGCATTATATGACCGCCACTGATCTCAATCTGCGTCACTAAAGTTAAGTTTCACTAAAGTTTACCAAATTTTTCTTAACTTTAGTGAAGCTCCACTGTATTGTAAAATTTATTTCAGCATTGACATATTCAAACCTTGACTACGCTACGACCGCGACTTCTAAGTTACGAAAATCATATTCAAAATACCAAAACATTTCCTAGCGACTTGTCTTAAAGATAATAGCACACAGCTTCAGTCACAAAAGTTTGACTTAAGAGAACTGCAGTTTTGGTAATAAATGTAGTATATTGCAACTGGAATTATGAAAAATTTGAGTCAATTTACATTTAACTTACAATTTGTTAGAATGCGTTCAATTCGAGTTCTATGATTAATATAAGTCATAAATGTGTCATACATATATACATTAAATTAGAGTACAGATGCATTTTAATTTTAAATGTAAAATGGATTCAAATTTTCATTTTAAATACAAAATGGAAAAAGTTTGACCGAACTTATTTAAAATAGAAAATGCAAAATGCCATTTTGTATTTTAAATACATATTTAAAATGAAATCATTTTAAATAGTTTCCAGCCCTGGTTATTAATATTTATATAAAACATACGAGTAAGTAAAACCGTATTCTACTGAAAATTAGTTCATTTATAGTTGTACCATGTTGTACTCTGTATTCATTTAATATAATGTGTTATAAAAATAAATATACATACAAAAACACTGTAAAATCAAATTTTAATAAACCGATAAAACAATGCTGTTCAATTTAAATTGTATTTTTGTTTTCTAATTTGTTTCTGTTACAAACAATGTACATAGAGTGGCAGTGTTATTTTCGATTGTGCCCAGATTTACATATTAATTCTATTTACCGTTCGTATGTTTTACAATACAAACGGCAATAACCGATATTATTTGTTTTGTTCACAGCAAAAATATCATTTCACATTGTTTTATAATCAAAACATTGCAAATTGTGAACGGGTTAGGTACCGTAAACACGGATTACTTGAGCAAATCATCGGATAATTTCTAAAATTGAGCATAACTGTTAAATTTATTTGGGATAGGGAATTCAGTATGTTAATCTGTATATGAATACGGTTAGTTTATAAGTCGAATTTTTCAACTACAAAATTAGACTTATACAGCCTATACGAACGGCGAGAGGCGAGAGTAGGGGCGCTATCCGTTTTCGGACCCGTAGAACACGATTATGTAGAAAAAATGTCTGATATATATATACATATATATATATATATATATATATATATATATATATATATATATATATATATATATATATATATATATATATTCCCGGTACCTTTTAATCTGTGTAGGGCCCCCCTATGAAAGTTAAGAGCTGAAATTTGGTAAGTGGAGCTGATTCGGATGCACAACAAAACTATCAAAGTGGGGTCAAATTTTGGGCAAATTTTGCATCCGACCCAACCTTTAAGGGGGTGGTGGGGGTGGGGCGGTAAAACAATAAAACTTTTCCAAACCGTTTTGGTTGGAAATAATGTTTCGGTCAATTATCTACAACATATCCAAAATGCAGCCTCCTAGGATGAAAAAAGTAGAAAAGAAAAGAAGGGAAAAAAGTATTTTGGCTGGATCTAGAATGCACGCAGCCCCCCAGAATTAACGCAGAGGGTTGAAATTTGATGTGTTGATAAAATTCGTACCTAGGTTGTGCTTTCTGGAGTTTTTAATATTCTCTCCCCCTCATTTTTAAACTACAATTTCATACTTTTTTGACGTTTTCGAAGTTTGTACCACTCGCACAGGTCACCCAAACAAACCTAGAGAACATGATTTTTCTTGTTTTTCACAGTTTTATTCGGGTTAAATAAACCTAGACGGCTGAAATTTTGTGTATAGGTTAAGTTAATAGCCAGCCACTGCTTTTTGGAGGTTTGAACTTTTAACCCTCACCCCCACGATTTTTACGCCAATATTTCCTTGATTTTTTTGCTTTTTTTCTAACACGTCTAGAGACTCTCTAAGGGAACCTAGAGGGCTGAAATTTTGTACGTGTATTGAGTTAGTATTCAGCTAGTGCCTTTTAGGGATTCCACATTAATTTTCCCCCAACTTCTCCTATTTTTACGTCGGAATTCAATGGTATTGTTAAATGTGTTTTAAATTCTTTATTTGTATTCTAATACAAGTAGGCGCATAGTAATTTTAAAAATTAAAAAAAAAATGAATTTACTTTTATAACAAATGCAATACATAAATATTAAGTAATTTGAAAATGCTATAGGTATGTGTTTTATACTTATAAAGTATGAATTTTTGATTTTTTGGAAAGAAAAAATATCTTCAAGTCCTTTTTTTTTAATATTTAAGAAAAAAAACACAAAGGGTATTGGCAGGTAAGCATGGGTAGGAATGCTCTTGTACGTATGTGTTTCTATTGAATTTGAATTGTGTTAGTTTTTTTTGCTGCTAGCTGGTATCGACATAAAATTGAAATTTACTGAATTTCAGTGTTTAAAAACTTACCCCTTATGAATAAGAAATTATTTTTTGAAAGTCGAAAAATTTTTTGAATGGCTTGACGGAGTTGGTTGAAGTTTTTATATGTTTCAGATACCTCTATGGTGTATGTCTCAGAAAATATTTTCAGCTTCAAAAAAAAATAACCTTCTATCCTCCGCCCCTCCCAAAAATAATTGTTTAACTTTTTAATATTTTTTTTTATCAACTTGTAGCTATGGTATAATTATCAAAATTTTTTTGGCACCTTCTTACTATGATCCATGCAACATATAATTTTTTCAGAATTAATTTCCGTTTGCGTCATAGTTAAAAAAAATTAAATGCCTGAAAAGCTTTTTTAGAGGTAGGTATATGCTTTCGGGTACTCAGTTGATCGGAAATCATTTTCAAATTTTGAATATGTTCATAAAAACGTTTGTGACTGCGTAGTTTTCGAAAAAAAAGAAAATAGTTGATTCAAGTCTTATTAAATTCCTCGATCAGCCGAACACTCATCATCAGTTTTAAAACCACCAAAATGACAATTCGCTAATAGCCTTTCAATCACATTTAGATATCTTGGAGATACCGAAGATGAAGGAAAAAATTCGACTTCCGTGATGGAGCCCCGCTGCTCACGGCGTTTTATGTAATATGGATTTTTTTCTAATGGTTCATAAATTTTATAAATTTTTAGATTTTGGTTCAAGTTACCTTCAGGATAAGGTTACTTGAGCCCAAACCTAAATTTCCAAGTGATTTCCTTTTGAAAACAGTCTGAGACCATGTACGATGTTGGTTACTAACTAAAACACATTGTGCAAACATATAAGGAACTTTATTTATTCGAAAAAACATAATCAGGTACCAAAACTTAATAAAAATTTTCAAGCAAAAATTGTTATGTATGCCAAATTATTTATCTATATTATGAGTTAGAGCGTGTCTTTGTGTAGTTCAAAAAATAATAAGCCTCTTTTAATTAGTGTAGGTGGATGTATTTTCTAACTATATCTTCCCATTTATAGTACAATACGTCCTTGTTCTTGGACCACTTCCATACCTTTTTAATTGGCTCAATGTAGTCTACTCTTGCACTATTTTATACCAAAGTTATAATGGGCTCAAATTACGCTGATTTGAAGGTTATGTTAACTGGTTTATCAAAACCTTAAATTAAGAAATTAAGGAAATAGCTGCCATATGAACATGTCTGAATTTGCTTTAGTAACGAACCAGACATGAAAATTATACACTTAATTTTCTTTGTGAGCTATCGCAATATTTTGTACAGTTGAAAGTTATCAACATAACAAACACAGCAACTTCAAATACAGAGTAAACAACAGTCGCTTGACACCTAATATCAAATTTCAGAACTACCTAAACATAAACACAATGAAGCTAGTGCTGTTACCTATCAGATAAACATGTAACTTACTTATACTACTGGCTAAACTAAGCACAAAACAAAAAATAATGCTTTTTTCATTTTGGGCTCAAGTTACACCTTAGATCTCAAGTAATCCATGTTTACGGTATATGGATGGATTTGAATGGTATGGCTATTTTTATTTTTACTTGTATCCTGAGAAATATAAAGAATAGAGAATACCATAGGAAACTATGGTAACTTTTCGTATCAAAATACAATTATATTTGAGAATATCAATTGTAAAATTAAAAATTATAAATAAATACTATTTTCCGTAAAAAATTGTAGAAAGGATTCGTACTGATAAGCAAGTAGTAATTTTGCTTGGGTAAAATAATATTCAATAAACTACTGTTTCAAAAAATTTTATCACATCTTCTCCATTTTAGTTGATTAAGTAATAAAATATGATTAACTCACATAAAAGACAATAAATTTGTAATCAGCGATTACTCCGATTACTCCCGTCTTGAATAACACATTTATGCTTTGAAGTTTTATTATCTCTAAAGATTAAAGAGTTATCGTGTTCTTTTTGCTTCTCCCAGTTGACTAATTCATGTCTACGGAAGCAAACGCAGCGGGGGTAAAAGAAGTGATTGCATTCTAACTTTCACATTTTTTCCAGATCCGATTTGTACACAAACGATAATTTTTTAAGCGTCTTAAAGAGATAAAGCCTTAGTGATTTACATCCATCATAAGTAAAAACATCATGTTTATAAAGAGTTCTTGATGAATATAAATACGGTAGATAATTACAACTTAAGTGTTCGTACTTATCCTCAAATATGCATGTTTGGTCGTATAGGCTACAACAGTAACCGCGGAAAATTACATTCATTAAAAAACATTTTACAGCGAGTGTTTATGTCCGGTTCCTATGGTAAACCGAAGTTCACCAATCATATTTTGATAATTCCATATGTTACACTAAATTAGTAAACTTACTTATAGGTAGTTATAAAATAGTCAATATTTTGCCTAATTCATAAAATAGGTATAACGTTTGCATAGTTTGTGAATACTACACGTGAAACAGGAGTTGCCTAATTCGTGAAACTGAAAAATGATAGTAGTGTGGGCAGTTTAAAGGAATTGGTAATACTGAAATTACTATTTGCCCGAAAATTGATTATTAATATATTATTTTTAATGTGAACAAAGCCTGATAAAAATATTCATAAATAAATATTAAATTATTATATATTGTATTAAATGTAACGCCCAAACGAAGAAAAAATTTACATTAATTTTAACAGTTGTACTAAAAATATTTTTAAAATTAATTTTAAAAAAAAAATTTACAGTCGTTAAACGAATGAAGTTATTACTATTTCATAAGTTAGGCAAAATACTGCCAATTACACACATGTAACCCGTGGAGAGGTTTATGAGATTTTTAAGGTCGTGAATTTGCCATTCGTGATTGAATGTACTTTATTTGACGGTTCTGAAATGTAGAGATTAACAAAAGAAATTTCCCGCTGTTTTCACAATAATTAACATTTTTATTCAAACTGGTAGCAACATTAGTTAGAATTTCTGAGAAAATATCAAGTGCAAGTTATGCTTTCACAAATAATGTTTTGACGTTAATTTTTTCTTAAACATAAATTTGATGTACGTCATCTCAATCTCAATATTCTTGATTCTTTTTCAGGTTTTTCTAAGTGGTTATTTTAATGAAAGCAATTCTTCCTAAAAAAATATTTAACAAATGTATATAGAATGCACGATTCAATTAGTTTTCCTTTGACCAATTTATCCCTAGAAATTGACCTCCAAAATCAAAATTTAAATTCTTAGATTCCACGTCTATAACTGAACCACCACAGTCTGCCTATATATAGCGATGAAATCAAATTATTAGGTTGCATCAATTGGTTTCAGACAAAATAGCCTGTAATGTACGGATGAACAGACGAAATGATTCCGTTTTGCCAATTTTGTGACGGAACACTAAATGCGTTTTCTTTTTTGTTGCCAATATTAAACGTTACAAATTGATATTTTTATTTACAAACAAAACAAAGATGAGAATATTAGATATTAATAAAAATTTCCATTGCCGTATATTTTAAACATTAAAAGACATAATTTTGCAGTATAAATGGATTTTTTAGTTAAATATAACCTTATAATAAATTTCTAATAAAGATATATTTTGTAAATTTTAAAATTAGTGAAGGTATATTATGCAAATTTTTGTCAATCAGATGCATTATATTTAAGTATATAAATGTTATCTGGTAGAGAAATTCAAACAAGCTTTTTCATTCAATGTTGAAAATATGGATGTTGATAACTATCAGTGCTATGAAAAGATCAAAAATAAAAACTTCTTTTCTTTTTCTTAAAACTTAAGTTTCTTGCTGTAACGATTTAAACTAACTCTGAAACATTTGTCTGTACCTAGATATGTGTGTCTCTATTCACAACATTTATTTTGAAATAAATCTCGACATATTTGTAATTTTTGTTTCAACTAAAACTAGCACATAAGTGCTTCTTGAAAACTTACTTGAAATGTACTCGTGCATAAGTTTTAGATAAGTTTAGACATTACAGTAGTTATTACTACAACAAGAGTCTGTTCCTCATTTCTCTTGATAAATATTATATAAATCAATTACTAAATAACCTTTTCAATTTCTATAACACTAGCTGTTGCCCACGTTTTCGCCAGAATGATTTTCGTAATTTGGTAGAGATAATCCTTTCTGAGTAGTTCGTTAAAATTATTGATCTTCATTTGTTATCTGAGAGGACAAATGACTACGTTCTACGTTCTACGTCTCTTTCCTTTTGTATTTAATATTTGGCTTTGACTAGTTACCTACAATCAATTTGAAATTCGTCAAGAAATTACTGTTTAAACTTTTGGAATACATAAATAATCTAGAAATTTAAAGAAAGCCTATTAAGAAAATGTAAACGAAGATATAAAATTAGATTTAAAATATGCAAATACTTGTTCATAATTTTGTAGATTTCACCGTAATTCAAATTATTCTCCGCTACTTCCTTTGTTGGAAACTCTAAGGAAAATTTTAACCGACTAATTGTTGGTCATGTAGGAACTGAGAGAGGTTGAAAATGTAAATTTTGATTCCCTGCTTCTCCTCATTAAGAGGAAATTTATTTTTAATTTGAAGAAATAAGCATTTTATTTTTTTATTATATATATATATATATATATATATATATATATATATATATATATATATATATATATATATATATATACGGGGCCGGGGCCGGATCTAGGCGGGGCAGCGGGGGCACGTGACCCCTGCAAGTTCTTAGGGTCGCAAAAAACGCAAGTTGAGGAGTGTCAAAAAGGTGAATTGGATTTTTTCTTAAAATATCGATGCGCCAAAATGTTTAATTTGGCATTTTTCTCGGGGAGAGCGCCAACAGCAAAGTTTGCGCCAGTCCCTTCGCAATAAGAGTGTAGAATATAGATGAGTAACGATAAACGGTTTTTAAAATATCTAGCATAAAAAATTTTTACTAGGTACTTTAGCAAAAAAGTTTATAAAACGTTTCAGATAGTTTAAATTATTTTATTTTTTGAAACGCCGTGAGCAGCGGGGCCCCATCACGGAAGTCGAAATTTTCCCTTCATCTTCGGTATTGAATGTCTACAAGCGAAATGTGATTGAAAGTCTACAAGCGATTTGTCATTTTGGTGGTTTCAAAACTGATGATGAGTGTCCGGCTGATCGAGGCTTTAAAAAAAGGTTTTAAGTTTTTAAGGGCTGAATCTCAGTAAATTTCAATTTTGTGCCGATAGCAGTTAGCAGGAAAAAAGCCAACACAATTCGTACGAGGGCATTCCTACCCATGCTTATCCGCCAATTGCCTTTCTGTTTTATTTTCAAATGTTAAAAAAGGACCTTAAATAGTAAACTGGAAGGCCTTTATAAAGATATTTTTTCTTTCCAAAAAAATTCAAAATTTCTATTTTATAAATAAAAAAATCCAAAGTTCCTACTTTATAAATAAATACCCCTGTCGAAGCATCTGCATAACATAGCGAATTTCCAAATCTTGGGCACTGGCGGATCTCATCTAAGACCTGTACCTATTTAAAATAGTTTAGCTTTCTAAGAGTAAAAGGATTTTTAAAATCGGTTGGGTAATTAGTTTTGGTATTTTTGGGGACCCAAGAACCCGAACGAATTTTGTGCAGCATAGTTGTATCCATCTAAAATAATTTAGTTCTCTAGCAGTGAGAAATTTTTAAGCATCGGTTCGATAGCTTATTACTGGCGTTTTCGGATCTGCAAGATCCCGGTGGACCTCATTAAAAAATCAGCTCGACCGTATATTCTAGGCGGACTTTATGTAATATATATATATATATATATATATATATATATATATATATATATATATATATATATATATATATATATACATATATATATATGTATATGTATATATATATATACATATATATATATATATATATATATATATATATATATATATATATATATATATATATATATATATATATATATATTCAAAACCCGTTGTGTAGCATTCTACGCCGCATTTGCATCCGCAGGACAGTTGTGGATCTCAGATAACACAACCTGTACCTATCTAAAATAGTTTACCTCCGTAATAGTAAAAAGGTTTCAAAATCGGTCAGTTATTTTATTTTTGACACTTTTAGGTCCTACTGACACTTCAGACCTTACATAACGTAATCTATATGTATCTAAAATAGCTTAGCTCCCCAACAGTGAAAAAATTTTCAAAATCGGTCGGCTAGTTTATTTTTGACGCTTTTGGATCCGATGGACCCTGGCAGACTTTACATAACGTAATCTATATTTATCTAAAATAGTTTAGCTCTGTAACAGTGAAAAAATTTTCAAAATCGGTCGGTTAGTTTATTTTTACCACTTTTGGGCCCCATGGACCCTGGCGGACCCTAAATAACGTAATGTATGTCTATCTAAAATAGTTAGTTCCCCAACTGTGAAAAAATTTTCAAAATCGGTCGGTTAGTTTATTTTTGATACTTTTGGATCCCATGGACCCTGGCAGACCTTACATAACGTAATCTATATTTATCTAAAATAGTTTAGCTCTGTAACAGTGAAAAAATTTTCAAAATCGGTCAGTTAGTTTATTTTTGACACTTCTGGATCCTATGGACCCTGGCAGACCTTACATAACGTAATCTATACTTATCTAAAATAGTTTAGCTCTGTAACAGTGAAAAAATTTTCAAAATTGGTCAGTTAGTTTATTTTTGACACTTTTGGGTTCTATGGACCTTGGTGGACCTTACATAACGTAATTTATATTTATCTAAAATAGTTTAGCTCTGTAACAGTGAAAAAATTTTCAAAATCGGTCAGTTAGTTTATTTTTGACACTTCTGGATCCTATGGACCCTGGCAGACCTTACATAACGTAATCTATACTTATCTAAAATAGTTTAGCTCTGTAACAGTGAAAAAATTTTCAAAATTGGTCAGTTAGTTTATTTTTGACACTTTTGGGTTCTATGGACCTTGGTGGACCTTACATAACGTAATTTATATTTATCTAAAATAGTTTAGCTCTGTAACAGTGAAAAAATTTTCAAAATCGGTCAGTTAGTTTATTTTTGATACTTCTGGATCCTATGGACCCTGGCAGACCTTACATAACGGAATCTATATTTATCTAAAACAGTTTAGCTCTGTAACAGCGAAAAAATTTTCAAAATCGATCAGGCAGTTTATTTTTGACACTTTTGGGTCCTATGGACCCAGGCGGACCTTACATAACGTAATCGATATTTATCTAAAATAGTTTAGCTCTGTAACAGTGAAAAAATTTTCAAAATCGGTCAGTTAGTTTATTTTTGACACTTTTGTGTCCTGTGGACCCTGACGGACCTTACATAATGTATTCTAAATCTATCTAAAATAGTTTAGCTCTGTAACAGCGAAGAAATTTTTAAAATTGGTCGTTTAGTTTATTTTTTACAATTATGGCATCAGTAAATCCTGGCGAAACTCATACAAGTCTAGTACTCTAACAGTAAGAAAAGGGTTCTAAGGATCTCATATAACTTATGGCAGTCCGTAAGCTTCTTGCGGACATCATTTAATTAATTAATTCAAATACTTTAACTTACTAACTGTGAAAAATTTTTTAAAATCGATTGGTTAATTAATTTCTGGCCTTTTTAGGTCCCGAAAACCTTGACCTCACATAAAATACCTTAAATCCATTTGAAATGGTTTAATTTTTTAACATTATTAATTATTAGTGGAAAAATTTTCAAAATCGATTCAAAATATTTTTCCGTACATACATATGTACATTGTACATATTTTGTTTTGTTTTATATTTAATAATATTTATATCATAACATAATCTTCAATTTCTTGTTTACTTAAAAATTCAATAAAAAAAAAAAAAATTCTTCATTACATTAGCTTAGAAAATCTGTTTAATTTACATTTTTTAACATGGAATAGAACCATGCTAATTATAATGCAATAAATGAGAAACAAAACTCTATACATGTATGTGTGTTATATCACATATATGTGAATAGTTTTCACTTGTTCTCACAAAATTCTTTAATAAAAAAGTGAAATATTTTTATACTTGATAAAGAACTGAGATATAAATATAAATTACTTATTAGACTAACAAAGAAAGAATAAAAGTGAAAATTTACATTTTCTCGAAAAATACTTAAAATAGAAAGAAAATTATAAGAATATTTTCTTCATAATTTTTTTTTTCCTTTTCAACGATGTAAAAATCGAACTGCCTTATGATAGGATCGAATGATAAAAAATGGCCAGAAAACCTACTTCTGGGCATCCGACGTGTCTGGCTAACGAACTTAGCCAAGCCAATTCAGAATCCAGTCCGCACACAAAATTTCATAAGCGTTAGACGTTTCGTTCGAGAGTTATCGCGCGGATACATATATATATATATATATATATATATATATATATATATATATATATATATATATATATATATATATATATATATATATATATGTATATATATATATATATATATATATAAATTTTAGTGAATATCATTTTCGTATTCTAAGGACCTCAAAACATATTTCTGATATGGTCCCGGGCTTAGGTCGCACCATGACACCTGGCGTAAAAGCTGAATTTCCAGTTTTGGAAATTCGCTAACACAGACATTAATAACATTTTTAAATTACTTAATATTTATGTATTGCATTTGTTAAAAAACAAAGTAAGTTCATTTTTTTTTTAATTTTTAAAATTACTATACGCTTGCTTGTATTAGAATAGAAATAAAGCATTTAAAATACATTTTCACAATACTATTTAATTACATTGTAAAAATGGGAGAAGTGGGGGAAAAGGTAATCTGGAATCTCTAAAAGGGGCTAGCTGGCTACTAACGCAATACACGTACAGAATTTCAGCCCTCTAGTTTTCCTTAGAGAGTCTCTAGACGTGTTAGAAAAAAGCAAAAAAATCAAGGAAATATTGGCGTAAAAATCGTGGGGGTAAGGGTTAAAAGTTGAAGCCTCCAAAAAGCAGTGGGTTGCTATTAACTTAACCTGTACACAAAGTTTCAGCCCTCTAGGTTTACTTGGGGAGATTTTGACCCGAACAAAACTGTTAAAAAACAAGAAAAATCATGTTCTTTTTGGTATAAAAATGGTGCGGATAAGGGTTAACAGTCGGGACCCCAAAGGGCACCCCCTTGATACTAACTCAATCCGAATACAAAATTTCAGCTCTTTAGGTTTATTTGGGTGGCCTGTGCGAGTGGTACAAACTTCGAAAACGTCGAAGAAGCATGAAATTGAAGCTTAAAAATGAGGGGGGTGGGGGTAAAATATTAGAACCTCCAAAAAGCACAACCTAGGTATGAACTCTATCAACACACCAAATTTCAACCCTCTACGTTAATTCTGGGGGGCTGGGGGCGTGTTAGATCCAGCCAAAATCGTTTTTTCCCCCTCTACTCCCTCCAAATCATCCTAAGAAGCTGAATTTTGGATATGTTGTGGATAATTGACCAAGACATTATTTCCAATCGGTTGATCATTACCACTTTGATAGTATGAGGTGCCTCAAAAATGAGCCCCACTTACTAAATTTCAGCTCTTAACTTCCATAGAGGGGCCCAACACATATTAAAAGGTGGCGGGAATATATATATATATATATATATATATATATATATATATATATATATATATATATATCAGACATTTTTCTTCTACATAATCGTGTTCTACGGGTCCGAAAACAGATAGCGCCCCTACTCTCGCCTCTCGCCGTTCTTATCGTATAGGCTGTATAAGTCTAATTTTTTTAGTTGAAAAATTCGACTAAAAATGAGTTGGAACGTCAAATTTATATTTTATTGGAATTATTAGGAGCACTTTATATAATATTAGGTATGTCTACTGTACGTTTAACAAGTTTCGAATCACATCAATAAGTAAGATACAATCATACAGTTTCCATTCCATGAGAATTTACGATACGACATAAAAGATTGATCTGTTGTCTCAATAATATGATTTCAAAAGTTTTAATAGGCACTCTCGGTTATAGGTATTTTCGACAACGCAGATAAGTATACATAAAAGTAATTCAGATATTTTTTTCTACTTGATTCAAGTTTTCTATAGTCAGTGACAGATCGATTTCAAAAATTGTTAAAAGAGTTTCATCCTTTATATTAACCAATTTATAGTAACTGAAATAAATGATATAAATGTAATATGCTTACATATATTTCAGTATAATAAAATATATTTCAATAGCGGGTTTGAAATATCGACGTCGCGTCAATATGTTCATAATAAAATATCAACACTTGCTATAATATCGACAACAAACAACATATGTATGTACGTAGGTGTTTTTTATTTAACATGACTTTTTCCAATATTCAATTTCCTTCCTTACATTATGCAATTATATATTCCAGTAGAAATTTTTAAAATTTTGAAAATATTTTAATTTAATATACTTTAGTATTATATTATATGTCTAGCCTATAAACCATTAAAATTCATTTCTACCTACCTTGATAAAATTTAATATATTTATTAATATAAGAATGTTAAAACGAAGTACCTAGAGCTTGGAAAATGTAGGATAGCACTTGAAATTCAAATGCGTAGTAGTTCAAAGCCTCCCACCGAACTTTTTATCTTATCGTACTTATGATATATTAGCTACTAACATTTACCTGCAGTTTCGTCCGCGTTGCTTTTGAAATTAAGACATCCAGTTAAAACGCATAAAGTGTACCTTCAAGCGTCACTACTGAGAACTGTTACTTTTTTCTTTGGAAGTTTCGGATTGACATATTTTGCCGAGGTAAACAGTAGTCAATGTCCTTTTTCATCCCTTCTGTTAAGAATATACAAATTTTGAAATGAATTATCCGGCTTTTAATAGACAGCTGTTGTAATTTAATACATTTTCCCTCGAGAATGATATATTTTGCTGAGATAAATAGTAGAGATAAGTGAAATTTCATCGCGTCGCTATTTAGAACTGTTACTTTTTTCTTGGGAGTTTTCGCACAGAAATAAAATATTTTCCCGGATAAAAAATAGATTATAACATTCATTTTTGATATCGTTTTAAATATATTTTCCCACGGGAATAAGACTTCCCACAGGATTTAGATATTTTCCCGGAGTCGAAAGTAACCTACGTTTATCGTTGTATATTATCCTTTCTGCTAACAATATGCTAACCAATTGTCCGTTGTTATAATTTAAATAACAAGGTGACCGACCCCGGCCCGGTGGAAATATCATCTGTATGGAATTTGTTAAGAATAGTAGATGTGCCAACTGACGATAACTGGATAGTTATCGGTTGTTTATTTCCTTATAGGATACAAATAATATTTTGAACAGTAAATAAGTAATTTCATAGTAGTCGTCGCCGTCGGTAGAAATATTATTATTATTGGTGGTATCTATAGAAATATTCATTGATATTGTAAAATACATTTAATTAGTAACAAATTAAAAGAGCTCATTTAATAGTATAAGATACATTTTCCCACGGGAATTAAATAATTTCTCGAGATAAAAAGTAACCTGTAACCGTCTCTGTTCCGCAAAATGCGCCTGTGTCAAATTTTAAGTTAACAAGTTAAGCTTTTTAGGCGTGAAAGCCAGTTAAACAAACAAACAAACAAACTCACTTTCGCATTTATAATATTAGTAACGATATTAGTTAGGATTCGCTTATATGGTAAACGTCGCATACTGTAGTTATCTGTAAAAATTTTAAAATGTTTTGGATATCTGAAGTCTCATCTTGTATTTTCCAAGCTGTAATTTTCGTAAAGGCAAAATTATATACAGATAGAAGAAGGAATTATCTTCATTGATAAATATGACTGTTTTAGAAATTAAAGGTTGGACATTTAATGTTTTACTACTTTGCATATAACAATTTATATATATAATAACAGATTATATAACAATATTACCTACAGATACAACACTGTATTATCCATCTTTATTTGTGGTATAATAATTCAACTTACTCTGAATTTTTTTTAAAATGTAATAATTGCATCTTTCAAGGATATTGCGACACAAAAATTGTCGATAAATTGCAGGCTATTACCATTTCTATTACTATTATAATTACTATTACTATTACTATTAGGTACTATCACTATTGTTATATAACAGAAAAAAATACGCTGCCAATGGGATGTAGCACACGGTTTCCTCGTAGTCGTAACAGACCTTTATACGATCTTTAAAGTGATTTTATGGTTAAACTGCTTTTTGTCTTAAATTACGTATCTTATCATATTTTTAAAGTGTTGTTTGAAACAGGAAATACTTGAAGATATTAAATTTACAAATTTTCCATCAAATACTTTCTGAAGTTATATTTTCGTCGTACAATTCATGAAAATCTGCTATAACTCAAGATATTTATTATACCTGCATCAGCAGTTTTAGAGGTGTTTATATTTTAGGCCCTTCTTGGAGAAGCAAAATCCTGGGAGACCTCTTTAATCTTACTTTCGACTTTTTACGGAATTTTCAATAGTATTTGAACAGAATTGTGTTAAAAGTTTTTCAGCTTTTTAATTTGGACCCTATTTGGTAGCAATGATGAATAATTATAACTATACGTGGAGATGAATTTAATGGGACTTTACGGTACCGCCAAGACTATACTATTTTTTTTTGTCCCATTATCATTGGACCATCTACGACCAAACTGCATAACTTCTGAAAATTTTACTTAATTTAACTTAGTGCGATCTGGTGACACACAGATAGACTGACAGACAAACACGAAACCAAAATTGTTCAGGAAGCTCTGAAACATAAAAGGCGCGTGAAAATTTTCATTTTGGAGGGTAAAAACTTTTTATATTTCACAAGTGATCACAATGTTTCTGCAACTTTTAGCCCGTTTACACATTGATCAGTGCGAGTGCGAGTGATTGGTGATTAGTAGGTTAGTGATTAGTGCTTAGTGTAGAGTGATTAGTAAAGTACTGTCCAAATTGTGTTTACTGTTATTGTTTGCCATGTAAAGTTTACCATGACAAGGAATGAAATGGACCAAGTTAAAAAATTACGCAAAGTAATAATAAGAGAAATATAATTATTATTAGAAGTAGGATTGGATGTGAACAAACTCACACGTCTGTGGGAGAGAAAATAGATATCCAGGAGACAAAGTTTGGGTGCAAGTGCAAGTAAGCATTTTGCACAAGAACTAGCTATTGAGGATAAAACAGAATATTATTAAGTATACACTACGGATGACTGAAGAATCATTCTAGTAATTAATATTACTTGTAATGTGGCATAGCTCACTTTCGCCACATCTAGAAATTATAGATTTTTAATAAAATTGTAAATCAATAGAATCAGACACAGGTTGACATCTGTTGAAAAGTAAATCAACCCCTATGGAGAAAGAAATGGTTTTCGCACAAGATAAATAATTATACATTCTAGAATTTTAATTATTTAATAACTTACTTACAAAAAATATATTTTCAGTTACATAACTATTTTGCATAGAAACATCTAGAATTTTACAAAAAACAGCAGAACGAAAATTAAAAGTTCGATTCTGGTCAATCGTTCTCTTTTAATTCAGCCATCGGGCTGACAACATCTTTGGGGAACTCGGTCGTCGTAATTTAAAAACATCTATTGTCGAACTCGACATGAATTCAACAATGAATTCGACTTTGATTTTCGTCCTATTCAAATGACTTTTTTTTATTGCAACACAAATTGTCGTCAAATTAAAACATCTTATGTAAATAACTTTTGTGAACTTATACGAAAAGCAACCACTGGAAAATTTTCGGAATTTAGAATAAAATTTGGAGAAAAACGAATCATTAATTTTTTATTTATTTTATTTTGTTCGTTTTAAATATACGAATCCTAACTTCGGGTGAAGAAAAGCAGAGGAACACTTCCGGGAGGGTTTTTTTTTTATTTTATTTGTACTGCCGGACATGCAGTGTTAAACCTTTGAAAGAAAAAAAAAATTTTCATCCAACTAGTTTAAGGATTCACCACCACGGAGATCTGGTAAGTTGATCTATTTTTCGGGTTTACGTCGCCCTAAGTCGATTTCTACCAACTCCATTCTTCTAATTCCTCCAACGGTTCCTTCCGCAATATTCACTTATTATCTACCCCAATCCAGACAAGAATTATATTTTTCTATTCTTCCTCCATATGGCTTTGATTATACATAAATATCCAAACCATTAGTGGAATACCTCAATCCACCTTCTCCTCAAAAAAGTAAAATACGGGCCCAGCACAAATTCCAACTCTGTTAGGAGTATTTAGGATCCACTACTGGTTGACGGAGCGGAAATAATGGGTGCGTGTGTGCTAACTAATTCCGCTCACCAATAACCCCGAATGGATTATTGGACATTACTACGCCACAGTAACAAAACCACGTGTATTTGTATTGACAATAAACAAGACGTAACGTTGAAACATATTTTGTGCGCATGC
This sequence comes from Brachynemurus nebulosus, assembly GCA_035578155.1. Taxonomy (NCBI): domain Eukaryota; kingdom Metazoa; phylum Arthropoda; class Insecta; order Neuroptera; family Myrmeleontidae; genus Brachynemurus; species Brachynemurus nebulosus. The sequence goes on along the minus strand of JAPWDM010000001.1, from coordinate 129,112,503 downwards.
GAGAGGTGTAGACGAGATGAACTACTCGCAAAAAAATAGACACTTTACTAATCAGTCTACTTCGCTAAACACTAAACACTAATGAAATTACTAATCAATCTATGTCCAAACGTGTTTTGTACTAATCACTAAACACTCGCACTAATCGCTAATCAAAATGTAAGCGACCTATTTAGTAGTCTCAGAAGCAATATGAACTAAATCAAATTAAATTAATATTCAACTAACCGGATTAAACAAAATTTTTATAAAACTAAACTAATATGGTACCTATAACTTCTATCTAAATTTCTGGTACCTATCTAAATTTTATTAAAAACTAACCTTATAAAAACAAAAAAATAAAACATATGCAAATATCGTGGAGATAGCAGCAATTTTGTAAAAATATGGATTCAACTGTTTTACTCATCACATGTTTTGTCAATTGAACGATTTTTTTCTATGTGGTTAAATGTTTTGGACGATGTGACCTACAATTCTTTTTCAAACAGGTGGTGATGCTTAAAGAAAAAAAAGTTTTTCTAACTACAAATTTACTCAATTTTACAAATTAGAAGAGGGAAAATTTGGTATGACATTCTTCTAAAACATCCTGTACCACCTGGATGATAACATATAAAACTCGTAAAGTATACCTGAGCTTACGAAGTTTTGGCAATGAATTTGGCTTGAATAATTCATAAGCTATACGAATATAGTAAGTATATGCATGTATAATATATAAATTTATTTTAGATGCACATTTTCATACATACGTTATTAGAGAGTAAAATTTTTAATGTAAAAATAATTTTATGATAATATCTTTATAACATGATATGATGGAAATATACGTATACGTGTGGATGTAAATATGAAAATGCTAAGTAGGAAAAAATTAAATTTGATATTTTTCATAAAGCTAGCTTTATATAAACTGGAGTCTTTTATCCCCTGTCAAATCATCGTAATACTGTTCTGTTTGTATTAGTACAACTTTTACAAGAAATCAGTTATTTTGATAAGTATATACCATACCGTGTTTTCTATAATACAAATCATTTTTAATAACTACAAAAAATTTGCTCATAATTAAATTAGTAAATAAAAAATTACATTCTTACCTCTAGTTTTCGCCGAAATTAAACATTTAAAAAATATCTGCAAATACGACTTGATTTGACGATATAGATTTAAGTTAAATCAAAAACAAAATCAAAAATCAAAAAATCAAAAAATTTTAAACATGTCGACCGGTTTCGGTGTCTCAACACAACATTTTCAAGACAGATAAATAAAAATAAAACTTTTCAGTTCAAAACAACGAGTCAAAAAATAAAATCAATTGAGCGTTAAACCATTCCAATCTGTATAATATCATCTTACAATTTAAATTTTAAATGTAAAAATATAAAAACATCAAGTTTTGAAGACTAGCAAAACTTTTTTTTCAACACAATTACTTAATACGTTGTACTTGTAAATAAGCATATGTGAGTCAAAAGAACTAATGTAATAAAGTGTGATTTTCCGTGGATTTTGAATCATCTGTGTTATTTTAATTAATCCTTAATTGACTTTTTTGATCAGAATAATGATAATAATAATAAAATATTAATGATAAAATCGGGAACAGGACTTCATCATTGCAGATCAAGATGATGTGTGGAACACCTTAACACGCCAAAAGTATGTGATGGGTAACAAAGGGGTTTCGAATACCCCTTTCCGGGTATGCCTTGCATACCCGGAAACCCTTTTTCACCTGGTTTCAGGTTGCTCTTATTACGCTAAGTCTACCTATATCGATCACTACAATGCAGCGTGCTCTACGGCCTTGCGGAAGTTGGTTAAAACCTTCACTGCAAACCAAAGGTGCAAAATCTTTTGGAACATAACAGTTGCAGCTACCAAATAATTGAACGCTAATAAGCTTAATTTTAGAAGATTTCGCATTTCGAACTATGTATGTTATTGAGTTTTCCACCCCGGTGGAAACGAACATAGTAGAGAAGGAAGAACAAAAGATGATTAAATACTCAGATCTATATGAACCGCGACAGCTGAACCAGGGCTCTAGCGTACACTTGATCCTTTTAATAAACGGAATTTTTTCGAAATCTTAACATCGTTCCGGCTTGCAAATACCAAGGGCGAATTTTTCCGCAGGTTTATGACCACCATGCCATGTTTGGAGACAGGTTCTCGAACACTTTTGGGCCGCCCTCGGGTCTCCCATTGCAGAAAGGCTCAGCGAATAGTTAGGTGCGGAAGAGTAGGAGGGAGAGGCTGAATAACAGAATGCAGGTACCTAACAAGGCTGACTTGCGTGGGTAGACTGGATGGACACTTTCCTCCGCCTGAGGGAAACGTATTATTTGATGTTAGGATAAGTTAACCGAATCTTGATATTTTGATTTCAAATTCGCCGCTAAAATTTTATCATACTCATCGCAAACCACCCAAAGAAAATACTTTGATACTAGGACCACAAAACTGTTACTATTTGTAATTATAATTAAAATAAAAATTAATTAAACTAATTAAAATTATTTATTAAATATGATGATGCATCTTATACTTGAATAAGTTTTAGTTTTACAAAAGTAAAATTATGCTGTTTTCTCCCAACCTGTTGCAATATTAGAGATTTCTGACCAAAATTATTAAATATACTTACAAGGGGAGTGCACAGCCTTGGGATCGGAGATTTAGCTGAAAATTTTTCTGGTTATAGAGTACACCTAATATGTTAATATATTAAAATAATAGCGCGCACTATTTAGAAAAAAATTTAAAAAAAAAATTTTAAATTTTAGTCGAACTGGTATCGTTAACAAACCTGTAAAAGATACCTGTGTACAACGTGTCCAATAGACTAGCGGCGGCGAGCTCGGTCCACAACATAATGGTCCTCCGTTCAGAACCGGCTGTAGTCAATGAAACTTTTTATCAATTTCAATTTTTTTTTCTGATTATTAACAAAAACCTTATTTATTTATAAAATTTATTATCTAAAAAATGTATTTATACCAAATCTTTAAAATAACTAGTTCATCTTTCAGTCGTAACTTCGATTTAACGCTGTATATAGATTCATCAGGAATTTCCTCACTTATTCCCGAAGGGCCAGCAATTTCTTGACTACGACATTTTTTTAAAAATTTTTGACACTTTCACTTTTCCACAACGGTAACAAAATAGTAATGTGTGTACTGTTACAATACAAAATACTAATATAAGAAGAATCACAGGTAAAAATTCTACATCCGTTATAACTATCTCTGTCTTATTGTTATATTAATTAAATACTTTTGTCGTAAGGAGCAGGTATATTTTGTACTTACAAAACAATTAGCCGAATAAATTTATTGGTATTAAGCTTCAAGATGTGTTACCGGATATGGTATATCAGTATGAAATAAAGAAGGCAAAATTACACGAAAAGAACAATTAACTGGAGATTTTTTAAAATATTGAAGTCATAGGTAATCCTAGATTATCCATGCTGACTATGTATACTAAAAAAAAGGAAGAAGCACATAAAAAAATAATTAAAACATTAAAAATAATTAAATGTTTTCCAATAAAAATATGAATGTATTATAAGATTACAATTAAAGTTATTTATCAGTAAATTTAAAAAAAAAAGGTACTGAAAAAAATTTAAGACGTAAGTAATTATTTTAACGATTTGGTACCAATGCATTTTTAAATAATAAATTTTATAAATAAATAAGGTTTCTGTTAATAATAATAAAAAAAAAAAAAAAATGATAAAAAGTTTCATTGACTACAGCCGGTTCTAAACCGAGAACCATTATGTTACGAACCGAGCTCGCTGCTGCTAGTCTATTGGGCACCTTGTACACAAGTATCTTCTACAGTTTTTTTAACAATACCAATCCGATTAAAACTTTAAAATTTTTTTTTTAGAGTTTTTTCTAAATAGTGCACGCTATTTAATATATTAACATATTAGGTGTACTCTATCACCAGAAAAATTTTCAGCTAAATCGCCGACCCCAAGGCTGTGCACTCTCCTTGTTAGAAAATTTTATTTTCAAAAAATTTCCGGATCTATGAAATTTACCATGACTGCTAAGGCAGATACCTGCTAAGGATTAAGGGATTTGATTTAAAAGTTATTACGTATATAAAGATAAATATTCCAAACATCTGCAAAAGTGATCTCGAATAATAAAATTTGTATTATGATAAATAGTAAAATTTTTTACCACAGTCACAGCATGCATGATCCATTTTATATAACCAAGCGAGAAAAAAGGGAAATGAATAATGGCGGCAACGAAATAAAAAGAATATTACCGTACAATTTGTAATAGGTAATCAGACGAGTGTCAGTCAGTTTTTGAAATCAGAATGGCTGGCTGTGAAAGGAAAAGAGTCACTGTCACAGCTAATAAAATGAAACAATGGTAATATACCAGCAAAATATATATAGCACAGGATATATGTAGCAGCGACACAACCACGTCGCATGGATGGATTTGAATTTTCCCAACAAACATTGGTTCAGTTACTACCCCACTTAGTGTATTTTATATTCTATTTTGGGTACGTCGTCTCCCTTCATGCATTTCATTTTATTTGTGTGATTTGCTCTAAACGTATACCTACTTGTATGGTTCTATGTATGATATGTAGGCGAGTATACACGTACATTTCTATACACGTTCAAATGTGCTCCTATATACAGAGAGAACCCAAAAATAACGATCAGCCTCTTGTAAGGCTTTATAAACTAAGGATATGTGACAGGCGCGCATGCGCGTGTATAATGTTACACTGAATTTGTATTAAACGGCTAATTAAATGGTTAAGGATCGAAGAGACCGGTATGACAGACCGTAATATCACCGCAATTGGATCGGATTGTCGTGCGTGGCACAGTGCGGTCAAACTGGATATTCACATCAATGCGGTCAAATCTATTAAATAGAAATACGATACAAATGAAAAATCGTACTGAAGTGGTTGCACATACCGAACACAATAACTTAAGAAGACCCATAATATAATTTTACTCTACTACACTTCACCCATACCTAAACACTTTAGTAGATAACAAGACAATTATAGTCAACTAGATACTGGTTTGGAAAAAGAAACTTAATGCATGTTTTGATCAATTTGCCACATTTTCCTGTTTTACGTCAAATGGACAATATAATTTATTACTCTATGGTTTTTAAACTTTAAAAAATTTTTTTTCCAAAGTTGTTGTTTGAAGTGGTCCACTTCCAAATAACTAATGGGACGGTGACTCTAGGCAAAATGTGACTGCAGTAGCTGGATCAGATTGGTGTAAACACATACATTGAAATACATGTATTGAGTTGACCGTACGGTAAACCGCACGGTTACTGTAAAACTCGCCGTTCACGGTCTGTCCACACACTTATGTATGTACCTACCTCATTACCATTAAGTACAAATTTAACGTAACAATTTACACACATGTGTAACGTGTAATGTTTGAATATATTCAATTTTAATTTGGAATTAAAAAGACAAATAAGACAATTTGGTTTCGAAAATCGTAAGGTTAATATTTTTTCTGATTTTTGAAAGGTTCTAAGGTGGTCATACTTAACATTTAATAGCAGGTCTAAATTCTATACCTTGAAGTTTCTTCGGAGATACCAGTATTGATATTGTTATGGATACCTACTTTAAAGTCTGTATCTTTTCTTCAATTTTTTGGAAGCCCCGAGTAGAAATTTTTTAAGGCTGGAATAGGGCCCGGATCCGGTTTGTCGGACGTAAAGTAGGACCCTGATCAGGAAAACTGTATGAGGGCCGGACCAAAAATGTAACGCTTTTTCATTTCCAGCTCCGATCAGGCTGCCTATTCCGTCCGTTGTTTGGACAAGTTGGAAAGTTGTTTTTTTACAGGTTGTTTGAACAAGCTTTGTGATATTTGAACTAGCTTATTGATATCACTCAGAGCTTTCAATGTAACAGTACAAGGGTTTAGTGTATTTCGTAATTGCCTAAAACTATTATATGTAAAATTTTTAAAAGTGTTTGAAAAAAGAATGATCAAGAATCAGGCTAAAACTGGAGTCGTATCAACTATTTTGTTCAAATACTCTCACAATACCTATTCTTGATAAACTCTGGTTCTAAAAAATCTAAATTACCTTGAATTTTTTTCCACGACTTCATGGAAGTTATTTTTGCATAGTTTTCTTCATTTTAATCAACAGATTTGACAGTTTGTTGGAATGAAAATTTGTTTTATTTTGATTCACTTTGCGTTCGTTTTCTTTTCTTTATTTATTTACTTATTTTGCCTATTTCTTGAACACCTAGTGGAATACTTTCAACTTAAATGTTTCATTACTTTGCCAAAATCATGGAAACCAAAGCCGGGTTTCAAAGAATTCCCTAAAGAGGCTGCGACAACTACGTCTAATACTTGGGATCCGATGGACACCGGGAAAACAGTTAAGTATCACACTAAATTAGCCACAGTGAGTTTCTCACAATTTAGCAATTATTGGTATAAAATCTTTACGATCTTGACTTCAAATAAGATTATACGCAGCACAAACATTTAATAAATGGCCTAGACTATCGTTGTCCTTCGGGACAACGAACAGCCGACATATTGTACTCTTGAGAATATTGACAGGGAACTGAGGCGTAATATTTTTGTATGAATTTTCTGAAAGATGCCGTAACGGCAAAGCTCTAAATTTTCCTTTGTGAACGCGTTCATCACAGTAATCAATCTACTCCTAGTTTTAAATTTGAAGGTTTTTTTGTTGCTCCTAACATTTCTAGAATACCTACTATTTAAAACTAAATTTATAGACCTATTTAGGTCAAAACGACTTTATGTTCTATATAATATATATAAAAAATAGTCGCATGTTTTATTAGGCAATGTTTGGTGTAATAAACTGAAAACGGCAATTCTTTCTCGGTAGCTAATGCATTTCCAAAGATATAGTGCCTTCGAAAGTGAATACCTTATTTATGTGGCACACCCTGTATCAAACGCACACAAATATATACGGAGAATATATACATACTTACTAATGTATTATGTACATTCTGTCTGTCTCGTTATTCGTCTCGGAACATGAGACAAAGGGAAAACAACCTAAATAATCACAGAGGCAGACATTTGTGCCCATGCACCATTGTATTTTCATGCTTCTAAATTTTATCTATTTTACATATTTTACAATAATAAATAGAGAAAACTTAGTTTTACTCTTTTTGGGATACGAATATTTGCATTTACACACGTCAAAAAGGAAAAAAAATTAACAGTGTTTACCATTTTAGGTGAAAAAAAAAAAAGAAAATAAAAACGGTCTGTAAATATTTTGAACGAAACCCTTCTAATTTCAAATATAAAAAGGTATAAGGAAGCGACTATGTGTACGAATGTAGGTATCTTATGTTGAATAAATAATATATTTTGTTGTCAAATTATTACACCAAACCTAAAGGATACCGAGTATAGTTCAGCGTAAAATATATCCGATTTCTTTGAAAATTCACAAAAATATTTTTAATCCGTAAACGTCTCTGTTTTATAACAAAATTTTATTTACACTAAAATATATTTTACATAAAGCACTGGCTACAGGGATGTGCTTACCTTTATACAAAGATATCTAAATGAAATGTTTTAATTCCTACCTATATGAGTTTATTTTAACTTTATCAATGTAAAATATAAAGTATTATAATTATAGTTGTTATGGTAACCATATTTAACCTTAATATTTACCTTGATTTCAAAATGATTATTTTTGCAATATTAGGTTTCGATAAAAGTTGAAAATAGCTATGTTTAAAGAGCTACTCACCCATTACCTAAAAGATTTTTTAGAAAATTTATTGTCGGCTTCCTTTTATTTTACGTAATGTAAAAATGTTTTTGTTTCCTAATTGAAACTAATAAAAATTGTTATAAATACCTAGTGAAGCTTTTCTTCCTCCGAATAAGAAAAAATAAAATGTTTGACAACCACTTTATACCTCTAAACCATCTTTTATAATAAATGAATAGCAATCAGTTGGCAGGTTACGCTAATGGCTATGATTGTTATAAAATATTAAAAGATGCTATCCTGAATATTAAAGCAAAACATCTGATAATGATTTTTATGAAATCTTGTTTTTAGTATTCCGTCATCAAAACCATGGAACCCTTATACTTTCGTCAAATTCGTCCGCCTACACGTCCGTCATACCCATCATAACTCTCACATCTTTAAATTCATGAAAATGAAATTTTGCATGTACCTACTTACTATAATTAAATATTTTTATTAATAAGCGACAAAAAATTTTATTTTTATTTTTATAGGGTCAATTTTGTATTGAAAAGCAAGAATAGAAATTTCTTTTACGTACTACTTCGTGTGGGATTTCGTTAAAAAGAGCTTGAAAAGCGAATTCGATGTTACTTTTATAATTTTTCATTTTTAAACCCCGTTTGTGAATGGGGTTACCGTCGTTATCAAGTATATTCCTCAAAGAGAGCAATAAAATAAAGATGAAAGCACAGTTAAAGAGAAGATATAACACCAAAATAATAAAGATATAAAAATATTTTGGTTTGATTTATGTACTCTACGTAGGTAGACAATAAATAAATATGATATATAAAAAGTAATACGTAAAACAAAGTAAGAAATACGTTACAAGTACCTTAAAGCTAAGTGATTAATAAAATTTCAATTTTGATATTCTTGAGACTTTTTTTTTTATTTTTTATTAATTTCAACAAGTTTTGTATACTTGAGACGTCTGAATTTTTGTCTTAAAATTCTTTCAGTAAACATTGCTGTTTTTCTTTTTAGTGTTCCGTACCAAAATTGGCAAAACGGAACACTTATGCAATCACTTCGGTGTCTGTCCAAGTGTCATCGGCAATTTCCTCTGAAAGCACTCGACGCGAAAATTTGAGACTTAGTACGGAGATAAGGTGTGGTGGCCTAATTGCTGATGTAAAGTTGAATTTCGATTCCGGGGGTTAATTTTAGTGGATGACCAGTAAAAACAAAGTTTTTTGTCAAGAGCACCGAGTAAGGAATCAAATGAAAGCCTATTAAAGCACAAATTCAATAATACTACATATTTTTGTTGATTTTTTTTTTTTTTTTGGAAAAACATTATAGAAATTGTTGTCCCCAGCCTTTATTACCAGAAAGATTGTTCAGAATAATCTGAAAAAATTCACGAACATTAAGAATGGGGTGTAGATTGGCAAAAATTATTAAACCTGAATTTCCATGCACAATTTCCTTGATATGTAAAAAGAAAAGTTGATTACATATTTTGCTTGGATCAAGATGTTGTTAATCAATAATTGTATTACTATTATATTAAACGGATATTTTGGTTTTTTTTTATACAGTGAGTTTTAGAAATTAAAGAAGAAGTAAGGAATAGCTGACAAATCTGTACGCGAAAAATATATTACAATCTCTGCCCTGAATATTATCTAATATCTGTAAAATTTTTAGGTATCCATCGAAATAAAAAATCCGAGCTACCAATTCAAAGAAATTGTCAAATAATAATTAAATAATTTTATAACTTATTATCTAATACAATTCTTATAATAATTAGTAACTACTGTTAATATTTATTATTGAAAAAAAGCGGCGATTCAATACAATTACTTCATTCAGTAAATATCACTATTCGTTTCTGGTAAATGTAAACAGACCAAGATAACTATGCGATTGTTTTGAAATTGAAAAACATAGTTTATTTTAGGAATAAAATTTATTCATTAGGAAAAATATCTCATCCACTTTCATATTACGTTACAAAAAATTCATAAAACTAACTAATTGTACGGAACATTGTAAGCGCAAGTGACGAGACACTTAACGACTTGTTTAAAATGAAAAGAAAAAAAATTTTTCAATATATTTTTTTAAAAGTATTATTTTCTTAAGTTGTGGGAAAAAAATATACAACTTATGACAAACCATGCATAAATCAACAGTTTTAAGCCGGTTCTATACGATGGTACGAACGTTCCTTCCAACGTTCGATCGAACGTTTGAGGCAATTAAGTTCGATAGTTGGTGCGACGAATGTATCTGCTACACGGTGAATCGAATGTTTGATCCAATACGAATGATGATGTGTTGGTACTCAGTGGACAAGGCTGTTATCTGTCTGATGTTATCTCTAATGTTATACACTGATGTTGTCTCTCTTCACATGAACCAGTCGTGCAGCTGCTGAGTCGAACCAACCAACGCAACCAACATTGACCTTCAAACGTTCGAAGCATCCCTTTGACTCGGTGCAAGAATACCGACATCGAGCGGGACATGGCCAAATGCGAATGTTTGACGCTCGACATTGGACACTCGTAGGTTCGAACAACGGCCACACGATGCGATGAACCATCGAACGTCCAATGTTGGAAGGTGTTCGTAGCATCGTGTAGAACCCGCTTAAGATTTATCAGTTTTGGCATACAAAGGTGGTTTTATATTAAAATACATTTTAAAATTTTTGAAAATTAAAAGCAAATAAAAAGCGAAGTCACCAGTGGGGACGTTAAAAAAAACTTATGTCTTAAATGATCTTAATACAAGCCCAGCCAGGTTTTTCAATCCAAATACAAAATTTTGAAATCAAATTCATGTTTTTATAAGCCAAATTTGGTGTTTCGTCATCAACTAAATTTAGTTATAGGGAGCTGATTTTGTATAAACTTTCAGAATATCAAACTTATTGTTAAATGAAGGTGTGGTCAAAATTTTCCATCAGAGCCACTAAATAGAGTTCAAATTAAAAAACTGAGGAATTTTTGACAAAATTCTCTTCAAATGCTATTTAGATTGCCGAACAAAATGAAAGTAAGATTAAAATGGTTTCTCAGGACCTTGGTGAGCGGGTGCCCCTACAAAGTCCTATAGCAGAAATGTTTTAAAACAATAAATTTTTAAGTGTACGAGAAAAATATAATTTTAGGGTATATAATATTTGATGGAAAACTTAGAAATTTTACATCTAATTGTTTCAAACATCACTTTAATAATATGATAAGACACGAAATTTAAGACAAGAAGCAGTTTAAGCATAAATCTCTTTAAAAATTATAGAAAAGTCTGTTGCGAATACGAAGAAGCTGTGTGCCGCACTCCATTGGTAGCGTTTCATTCCATTTTAAAAAATGGTAAGTAAGGACCTAATAACCTTATAAAATATTAATAAATAAAAGCGAATGCAAAGAAGTCAGATAGGGAATTGATCGCATAGCCAAAATTTTGGAAAATTTAACTTAAAAATCATAGAAAAAATTGAGTGAATAAAAATGAACTAAAAAGTCACTGATAGATAATTTTCTTTTAAATTTACTTAATTGACAGATATTTGTTTAAGTTCGTACATTGTCCTCTACATGTAAAATGAATCCAATAATAATAATAATAATTTGTGTACCAATAGAATTTAATAAGGTAACTGAATCATCGACAATTAGCATCGCTATATGACTAGCAAAAGCATGACCTATACCATGTCTCTGTTGCTGCATGTCTATGAATGGTAGTACTAACATATCAAAATACACAAAATTAAGCATTATAGTCGTACACATACAGATATCGCGCAACGGACCTAATACAGTAGTGGTGCAGTCCAGTCCAGTTCAGTTCCGCCTACGTTCAGTCCCGTATTATATTACGTTCATTAACGTTGATTTAAGTGTCATCAACGATTTTAACCTTACTGATCTCTGTAATTGCCCCGTACATGCATCTGTTGAATTAAAACAATATTACGTCATAGCATATTTTATATACTATGTAACGTGTGGACAGGCTGAACATTGCTACGATAGTAATTGAAGAGTTGCAAAGTAGATAATATTTTTAAAAAAATACTTTTCACTATCGTTAGTTTTCGTAATCGTAAACTTTTGATGTAGAAACTTGGGTTACTCGAATTTACATTGTACCAAAGTTTATTGTATAGAATTCCTTAGTAAAATTAAAGAAAAACATGATAAAAGAAACTGTCGTGTAAGAATGTGTGCGCCGTCTTACACGCCTTTGTACTGCGCCATCTTACACGCCTGTCTATTATCAACAAAATCATCCTATGAGAACGAACCATCCACGCGTACTGACACAAATTAAAGTGATCGGAGCTAGTTCGTGACTAACTTTACTAGCCACAGGAACATTCATAACTTTAGACTTGTTTCGACATAAACCGTAATAACTCATTCAAATTCGAGAAAAATAATATCAAATCGTACTAAAAATTTAAGCTTATCTAGAATATTGGGATTATATCGTAAACCAATATTTTTTGGTGGGCACTTACGGATACCCGAACACTTCAAAACACGATTAAGGTTGGTTACACCGTTTACAACATCTATAAAGCCAAACAACATGAAATTTATCCTAAAACGTAAACAAGGCTATGTTTTAAAAAGTTCAATTTAATTTTTGAAATATTCGATTAGTAGTGCTTCTGTTATGTTGTCCAACCCCTGCGTACTGTAATATTAATTTATCTACGACTACCATGAAATTGCTTGTTTATTGTACAAAATACTATCTGTAAGCTACGTTTTACTCACAGCCACATATCCAGCTGTACAAAAAATGGCCCTTTACACGTATATATGCTAAAAATAATAACGCCTACTACACTTTTATTAATTCTTATAATTGCGTGATGGCAACGACATCTATAATATACATTTTTCCGGGCTCATTAACGAACATAAATAATAGTAACCATGGAAATAAATAAATTTAAAATATTTTTAAAAAACCGTAAAATCTGAATACAAATGTTTGCTATTTACAATTAATTTTTTTTATAAATAAATTTGAACAATTTGATTTGTTCAGTTTGAACAATAAAATACTGGATGAAGTATAACAGTTATATTAAAAAAGTAATTAAACAATTTTCGACGTTAATATGGATATAATTATCAAAACAGTATTTCCTTCCAACCTCGGACTATGCAGAGGAAAAAGTTGCTGGTGCCGGTGAAGTACGTCAGAGAAATTCGAGAATTAAGAAATGCTGGCATAAGTCATTTAATTTAATGTAGAGTCATAAGACAAAAATCAATAACTTTAACTCCTTATGAAACATTATTTCATGTGACCATGTGAGTTAAAATACATCAAATATTTTTAATTCTGTATTTATGAATTGACGTGTAGACGTTAATACTGTTGACAGATAAATAAGGAATGACATATTAGTTGCAACTGCGTCTATAATCAAAGTGAATCAATGTAAATATTTTTATTTAATATTTTTTATTATACCATAAACCTGCCTATACATGATACATATTATGTTAGAATCTGTACAAAAATTTTACCTAGCAACTGATTGTTTACGTTTGTTTTTAATAAATTTCAAATACTACATAATTTTAATGTATTAGTATTTGTAGATTTGTACCAAATTTTTGTCGTTTATTGTGAATTTGATTTTAGTCGTAGATAAAGTATAGTACGTAACTCGGTTGTAAGGCACATTACACACTCGCCGTTACGCGGCTCTTGCGTAAGTTTTTCGCTCATGTGTAATATGCAACTTATATACGTAATATACTATTAACACTAAAATCAATATAAAAAAAGTAATTATTAACTAACTTATTTGTAATCGCCTAATTAAAAATTTATACTCAAAAATATTTCGTTGAAATCAAAATTATATTTCAATACAAAACATGTCGGTTATAATTTTTTTTTTTTTTTTTGTTTTTAATAGTAATAAACTATTAAGTTTAGTCACTCTTGATGATTGACTATCATTATAATGTCAGCGGAATGTAACCATTTGTTAAATTTGTGTCAGTTATAATCAATAAACTTAATAATTTAATGTAACACAATAACCGAGTATTGATCGAACAAGAATATTGAGGAAATAATAACGAATTTTTTTAGGGTTCCGCAGAAAAATCTTGAAAAATTTGGTAATATGTTTTACCGTTTTGCTATCCATCTGTCACACTCTCATGTCTATATTTTTCTGCCAACTCAGTTGAAATTTTGCACTTCTCAATTTTTTGACATATTTTTATGTATTGAAAAGCGAAGTTGGAAATTTTTTCACGTACCGAATCGTATAGAATATCGTTAAAAAGAGTTTCAAAATGAAATTCAGGTTCTTTTGGCTATTTTTCAGTCTTAGGTTCTGTTTGTAGAGTAATGGATTAGGTACTTGTGAACTTGTCACCGTCTATTCAGGTATTTTAAAAGAGAGATAAAGAAAGATTCAAGTAGATGATGAGAAGATTCTATTAAAATTATTTCGGATAAATTGTGTGAGTAATTTCTAAAGATGTACCCAACGTAATTTTCACCAGTGAGTAGAGGAAATGGTCACTGGTCTCCAGTAAATGAAACCTTACATACGAGTATATTTTCATATCAGAAAGCATTCTTTAAAAAATCTAGATTATATAACTAGGCGAAATGCTGAAAAGTAAATAAAATTTTTATTTCTAGTTACTGCATATATTGTAGTTTTTTACCTAGTGCTGCCGTGTCACACGAAAGTCATGTATGTTTAGAGACAACAATTATAGGTAACAAGGTTTAGTCAGATCTACTGAATCGGTAGTAGGTATATATATTTATAATAAAATTAATCTATTTTAATTAACTAGTTAGTAATAATGCTATAATTCAGTTGTTGTACTTTGCATCTTTATTTTTATTGTATCATAGTATCTGCTGTATTTTAAAATACCGTATTTATGTGTCATTCATTCAACGCTGCAGTGAGCGAGAATAACTCATGTATCTTCAGATACATAATTAGGGTTGACCGGGGTAATTACGAATTGGGGTAATTGTGAACGGCGCCTATAATTTCTAAAATAACATTAATATTGTTAAAAATCAACTCTTAGTATATTTTTCGGTCCTTTCTTCAAATGCTATTAAAATCTCATAACAATTCTCCAAGCATTAGTATCCTTTTTTATAGTTTGAAAAAACCCTTGCAAAATTTTGTGTATCTTACTTCGACCAATCCTCGAAAAAAATTTTTTTTAAATACATTTTTTTTTAAAGGTAAGAAATGGTTAAAAGTACTTTTAAAGAAATGTTCTAAAAACTGAGAGGGTTCCTTATTAACTGCTAAAGAAATTGGACAATTTATTACCAATTCACAATTACCCCATGATTTTAAAATTTCAGTAGTGTCCTTTTCAGAGTTGAAAATGTTGATGAAGATGGTGATGACCTTATTGTACAAGTTTCCGTTGTATAAACAATACAAAAAAGTGTGTAAAAGGCGATACGTTTTGTGTATCAATCTACGAAATAATTGCTGTGCTCCCTTACTTAATAGGAACTTACAAAAACAGAAAAATTACTTGTTTTCAACGTCTCTGTGAGTGTTCAAGGGCAGTAGGATTAACACAAAACCATTTTTTTTTTCATTTACAGTATTAGGCCTAATAGATTTTTGTTTTTTATTCATGTAAATTAAATATATTTCCTTCAAAAAGTCTTATTTTTCTTGTTTTTGTGTGAACACATGTAATTTTTTGATTTTTTATATGATAAAATGACAAAATATTATCAAAATATCATTTTTAGCTTGTAATAAATTCGTTCCTACAATTTTTGTTATTTTTATTTAACCTTGATTTTTTGTACAAATTTTAGGTATGTGTAATTTGCATTAAACAAAGAGAAGTTGTGACCGCTAAAGTATGATGAAAAATTTGAAAGTGGGGTAAATGTGGAGAATTTGAGTTGGGCTTTACTTTGATGTACTTCACTTCTTTTGTAATCTATTCTAAATAATTTTTCTGATGGCATTCACTTTTACCCCAAAATTCATAAGATTTGCAAAACCGCACCGGGGAAATGTGAATGGCGTATAAAATTATTGTTTTTCATACGAATTTGCTCAAAATTTGTGTGGTGCATCCTGAATAATGTAGAATTAAAAATAAATCAACCTTAATGTGATATATAAAATAAAAATTACTTAATATACGTGACCCAACTTACTAAATTTTTATGAAAACTGACAGTTTAAAAGTTGAAATAATTCATAACTTGAAAGGGATTCTTTTTTTAACATTTATTCTGTGAATATTTAAAGTAAGAGGTGTACTTATATTAAAATGCTACAAATCTTATAATATTTGAGATAATTGAGATCATCTGATATTAATTTCAAGTTGAGTTTTCTCAAAACTATCTTTTCGCAGATACATGACATTAGTGTGACACGGCAGAGTGAAGCATGCTCTAACATGAAAGTTCAATCGCTAGCCTTTACTTTTCTGGACTCTCTTATCTATACATATAATAAAACTGTAACGAGACCATTTCTGTACATGAAATATTTTTTGAAAATACTACTGGTACTGTAAATAGTTGCCGATGTAGATATCAAAACGGCGATTTTTAAAATTATTGTCTGCCTTTCTATCTGTCTGTCTGTCTGTTCACGCATCTAGCAAAAACTATTGGACGGATTTTAATGAAATTTGGTACGGTGATAAATTATTGCCTGGGTCAACATCCAAGAAAATGTCTTTACTCCGGGAAAATATCTCATTCCCACAGGAAAACAGAAAAACCGTTTTAAGCATGTGCGCAAAAACTATATTGAACAGATTTTAATGAAATTTGATGTGGTGATAACTTGTTACCTGCGTGAACATCTAAGATGCTTTTTACTCCAGGAAAATGTCCCATTCCCACGGGAAAATAGAAAAACCATTTTGAACATGTGCATGCATTACGCAAAAATTATTGTTCTATGCAAGTTCTGTATAATTATTATTACACTTATATACTTCTCATTGAGTTGATAACAATGCGTCGCGCGAACGACGTCGCGAGTACAGCTAGTACAAAATATATATTTTTTAAGAGAGGATAGGAAACCAAATCATTACGTACTTGACACTTCGTAGTAACATTAGTAACATAAATAGTGGGTAACATTGTCGAATATAATTTTATAATGAATCCTAAAAAATATATTTACCTAAATGTTTTATATTTTACCTTAAAAGCTCTGAAAAATTATACTTACTAAAGAACCCCAATATACTGCTTATCAAACATGTATTTGGTGAATTTTTCAAAGAAAATTTTATTAAAAATTAATGTAGAAAATATTAAACGTAAATAATTTTGCTGTTTAACTACTCTTTTTTTTCATTATGTATGAGTAAAAGTGATGTTATTTTATAAGGATTCCCCCAGACAGTAATAATCAATGCTATATTTGCTTTCTGTTCAGGTTCATTTACCTTCTGCATATGTATAGCCGTTTTAGAAACCACATTTTAATTTTTTCTGTACCGTGCGTAATTTTACTTTGTGAATTAAATATTCTCACAAAGCTTGAAAAAATTTTATTCAACAGACTTCCCGAATATATGGTTGCTATGAACGACAAATAAGCTGTTCTATTAGAAAGTAAAGAAAATTATTCAATTGAAGGGCACGGGGAAAAGCGATCATTGTCATAAAGAGTAAAAAAATGCCAAAATTAATGCTGTTATGGTGGCAGTATGCAGAATATTGACCCCGTGCTAATATTACACGTTAAAATCAAACATAGTCCGTGATATGCAGGGGAAGAACAAATTTTTTTGCTGAAAAATGCCGCATATAATACATGATTCAATGTCAAATTTCGCGAAAACGGCTAGCCGTTTATTTTCTACTGGCATGGCGTCTTCTAGCTTAGTATATTAGTAATAACCACCGAAAGTTTGAACTTAGATCCTATGCGTGGTTTTCAGGCAAAAAATTTTTATGTTGAAAAATGCGCGATTCACACTTTAAAGTTTAAAAACGCTTCCCTGAATAATTTACTTTTTGTGACTATGATCATTTTTCCCCTGTACCCTTCAATTGGATTTGTGTATATATTATATAAATCCAAACAGAGCAATTTATTAGAAACCTATCTGCTAGTCGTTGTATCTACTGTCACGTTCAAAAGGAAGGTCTAGACAAAATTTGCCAATGTAATAAATGCAATGAGAAAGGGAATAACATGAGCGCTGGTCGAAGTAAAAGCGTTCAGTGGTTCTGCTCAAAATTGCAAAAACCGTGATATTTGCAAGTTTTTCGAAGAATTGATTACGTCATGTTGGTTTGAGTTGCTGAAATTTCGACGTAGATATTTTTTTCTTATCGTTAGTGGTTCTTAACCTACTCTCCAAATTTTAATCCGAAATATCAGTTAGTTTTTGCACATCGTATATTTTTCATTTTTCGCTCTTCGGTAACAATATTGGTACCATACAGCAACATTCTCTTTTTTAAATGCTGCTGAACCTAACCAAGAAGTTTTGTAGTATTTTTTACTGTCTCGAAAATGCCCAAGGACGAAACCTACCGTCCGTAAAACCTTCATATAACAATAGAATAATATTAAGCTTGGTACATTTACGCAGCATTAGGAAAGTGTAAATAGTTCCACAAACGCCTAATCTGAATCACCTGTGTAGATAGTATATGAATGGTGAACTTTCATCACTTTTTAACCAAAAACTTACGGTTATATTACAATTTTCATACATCGCTTATACTACTTTATTTTATTAGAAAATATTAATTACTCAGGTACTTATTATTCATTCATTCAGTTATATGAGAATATTATTTCGCATGTATATTATGCATTCGTAGTGTAATTCTGGTTATAGCGACGCTTCTAAATAGGCAGACGTGTCAGACAGTGAATACATATGAATGAAACGATGAAAAGTTATACTTTTCAATGCATATTATTTCTGTTTATATTTTTCCTTACTCAAATAACTGCTTGTATACCGGTTGTCCGTAAACGAAAGCATCATTGGAATTAATTTATCAAAAACAAAAGGCTTTAGAAATTATGCGAACAGACAAGATAATACGTGCCTTAGCTGTAATATAACATTATCTTAACGCGATACTGTTTCATCTGTCTAGTATAATAATAAGCGATTGTTGTCGTATAACAATATGCACAATTGAGCGCTAAATTACTTCTTTTATTTATTTATTTATTTATTTTTTTTACAAAGGACAACTCTTGTTTAGTCTTAGAGTAGCCACACACTAACAGTTATTAGTTGTACAGGTGTAGATTCAGTACAAGATCGGGATAGATCCAGAAATTTATCATGCAAGGGCGAGCACTAAAGAAAACGACTAAAAAAATTAATAAAAATAAACTTAAACACACTCAAATCTAAAACTTTATGGTATATTATAAGTTTTCATTCAAAATCTTAAAAATCTGTTCTATCGAATAGTGAAACCAAATAAAGAAATACATTAGCCTAATATTGTTTGATTTGAGAACTCAGCACTCTGACTACAAGAACGTTTGAAATTATTAAACTTAGTTTTTTTTTCTTTTTTTTTCTTTTTTTTAATTTTAGTCGAGTTTGGTTTCAATTTCGAAATTTTCAGGGGGCGATCGACCATAGGCTCTCCTTCCCTCTGGATTCCCCACTGGTACAGAATCAAACTAAGCGACGTATACTTAACGATCCACAATTAAAAAGCCAGCGAATTCAATTAAAAAGTCGACGAATATTTTCAACTCAGCTATAGTAAATACAAAAATAAATTTAATTGGCTAATAATCGTGGGGTTTAGACAACTTTAACTTAACCATCGTCCAACTAAAACTAGTAAATGTTAGGTCAAACTATTATTCTCCAAAGTTTACTATAGAATCTCTGGAGTGTTTCCATATATCGGTTACTTAATTGTGGCCTCCGTTGCGGTCCATTCAATTAAGGATGCAATCAAGGAACGAAAAAATGTATACTTTAGAACGGACGTCTTTCCTAGAAACCAATCAAAAACGATATTTAAAGAAATTTTGATCTCGCCTGTTTAAATCATTGCAAAGATTTAAAATTGTCTATTACTTTTTTTTCTTATTCTGGATGTTTGAAAACTAAAATATACTGAAAAAACACTATGAAATCTGTAGACCGAAATTCAGAATATTTATAAGGTTAAAGCAAACAGAAGAAAACAGAGTGTATTCATTAGTGTTTCGCTTGATCCATAGCAGTTGCTATCAGATTAGGTAAGGTAACGACCTAAAACAAAGGCCAACAAAAAAATATAAGAAAACATTGCTTACGAAGAAAGCAAAAGTTTATTCTATGAAGCTTAAGTGGCTGATTATTGTATGTAAAATATATCTATATATTCTATGAAAAATGTATTACTAAGTTTTTAAACGAGTTTTTTCGATTACTGCGAAATAGAAACAAAAATCTAATCAATCAATAAGGTTATAATTTTAATATTTTATTATGCACGCTAATATTTACCATTTATATTACCTACATTCATTCGCCACATTCATTTATATTCGTAATATTACCTACAATTATCAATTATTATCATTAATAACTTTTTATTTTGTTATTCAGTCTTCAACGGAAAATTATCTTTGTAGAGTAGCATGTTACTAGTGAAAAATTTTGTTCTAAGGAATTTTTTCTTTAATAATGATAAAAATAAATATACATTTTACATGCTGTGGGCATTTGCTACAACTCAGTTAATATATCTATTCAATAAAATTAGAAAAAAATAACTTTCATTATTAGTACCTATCAGTTAATTTCTGGCTTTGTGAGACTACTGAATTTTCACAAATCTATGCAAACCAAAACAACCCAAAATAAATTTTAAAATTAAAACAATAGAAATCACATTTATAATATCAAATATTTGTATTTGTATTATTTCAGCTTCTGGCCTTATTTTATGGTAAATTGAGCGTTACTTAGTTAATAAAAACACTTTACACGTTTGAGAATGGTTATATTGACCGAAACATGTCATAAGAGTTTTTATAAACAATAAAAGTGGTATTTTGCAAAGTAAAGTGTTTTTATTTACTCATACCAAATAGCTAATCGTTAAAAATGGTGAAAAAAATATGTATGGATACTTCAACCTAATTATTAGACTAAAACATATTTTGACTTCTTGTAGATTTTGGTTCTAACATGACCCCATTTAATATTAAACTCGACTTGAAATCAAAAAAAAAAAAAAACTACGTGAATATGCGTACGAACGGTCCGGAACAAGTCTGGAAACCTGCAAGATCCGCTAAAAATCGTATATGCTATTATCATACCTTTCCTTCTAATAACTAGCTATAACATTGCGTATATGAATGTAAGTAAAATATACAACAATTATATTCTAAAATAATCGCATAACCGAGTTGAGAGTAGGTACCTATATTATGGGCCCAAGTTTAAAAGCATGCTTAAGTGTAATACACACAGTATAGTAAAAGGAAACCTTTGCTACAGGTCAATATTTTGAAAGAATTTTTTTTAACAAGTAGATAGTTTGATTTTTTGTTTTTTGAGTTCTATAGGAAGCTAACTGTAGATATCTTTATTGAAAATACCAATGTTATGTGTAAATGTTATTAAATGCTGTTACCAACAAAAGTTCCTTAAGGCGGGAGTTCAAATAAAAAAGCAACTATTTTTATTTATGATTGTTTTGCTTGTTGAAATTTTTTTCAAATTATGGAGGGTTTCAAATAGAAAATTTTGTTTTTGAAACATTCATTACTCTTCCCTGTCGGGGGAGGGAGCCCATTTTCATAAGTTTTTAAGCGTTTACAAGGAACGCCATATCTCAAAAGGTAATGAATATTTTTTTAATATTTTTTTATTATTTTATTCCTAAAGGACCTGTCCATAAAGCTGAATATGGATTTGAGGTAATTTTAACAGTTAACTATAAAATTGAAATCCCAAACTTCTAAAAATTATAAAACCCAATTTTTTTATTAAAAAAAATGTTTAAAAATAGTTACAATTGTTCAAAAGGAAAAAGCATACTCCACTTTATGCGCAATATGTTTACGAACAAAATAAAAAAAAATTAAGTGTCTATCTTTTCTAGAACAGGAGATATGATTTTCCTTGTCGGAAGAAACACAACTTTCGGGAAACGGTAAAAAACAAAAATAATAACAAAAGAAGCGGTTTACTTACTGTTTATTAAAACGTCTACAAACGCATACAAATAAAAGAATATTATCTCAGTGCATATACTATAACTCATGTACACACCAAAACTAAATATTACTGATCAAATCGTGAGGGGTGGGGGGCGAGCGTTGTCTGCAAAGGAGCAGCAACTTGGCTGTGCAGCGGCTCACAAATAATTATTTTTATACTTGAAACAAAAAAAAATTTTGGCCATGTTTTATATGTCACCGTGTTTGTAAAGAACCACAGAACAAAACAAAAAACAAAAAACGAGATTCGAAAAAAATTAGTTTATTAGCCGTTTCTGGCGTGAACTTCCCCCTTAAAATCAAAAAGACACGGTCCGATTACACTATCATCTCCACTGACGAATCAAAAGCTGAAATTACAGTAGGAGCTGCTCTTTTAATCAAAAATATATCAAGCAAATTTAAACTTCACGCCTGTAGCAGCGTCTAGGTAGAAGAATTAGAAGCCATATATGCCACATTGCAATATGTAAAATTATATCCCCTAAGCAAATACTGACTATGCTCAGACTCACTTAGTACCAAGAGGATTAGAAAAAAATCCGGAAAATCAGTTATTAATATACAAATATTCGCAACATAGTAATCAACTTATCCCAAAGAGGGTACAAATTAGAATTCATATGGTTTCCGGGCCATTCCTTAACAGTTGGTAATGAAATAGTGGATGAGTTGAGGAATGAAGCTAGAATCCATGGAAAAATTAAAGAAGCCCTTGCCTAAAGTATTCTTTTGTCATGGAAACAAACTCTCCTTGATTGCTGAAAAAAAATCATCATCATACACAAAGCCCCTAAATGACATCAAAATTCTAATAGCAAAATTTATCATCATGTTGTGCGAATTTTCGATGCACACTGTATAAACCAATTTTGCCAGACACACGTATCTATATGAAAAAATTTCATTTTAATTCTATAAAATTCTACTGTTAGATTTTATTATTATGTATAATCCAGCCCACAGTACGGCTCAATATAGTGATTTGTTAGATTTTGGTATATTGCGCGCTATAAATGCGATTATATTAGTTTGTTTCATAATTTTTACTTTATTTTACTCATATTTACTTCATTGCCGTACAATTTCAGAAAACAAACATAAAATTAATCAAGTCAAACAGACAAAACGTGAACGAGATGAAAACGAAGCAACAACGTTCCGATTCAATTCACAATTCGCAACACTGTGACGCTATGAACGCGTAAGAATTAATGAGACATTTAATAATTGATTATATTAATTAAATTTTCTGAAAAATATTGTTTTATCAAATATTTACATTTATATTTACATAACACTTTTGATTGATTTTCCGGAAATTGAAACTGTAATGTATTCTCTGCTCAGTTCACATCATGGTTAAAACGGAGCCGATATTTGTTACTACACAAGGTTGCGCGTTATCTACGCATACATGCACAAAATATACATACGAACTTATTTGTATGTACATATATTTTATTATAATTCTCATATAGGAAATTGTATTTGAATTGTAAACAATAATGCCTTTCTCCATGTATATGTTTATTATTTTATTTTATATTTGTGTTATACAAGCAGCAGGGTATCTGCGCTACCACCGTCTTCCGCCTCATATCTGGAGATTGAATTCAAAAGTAACTTTGAATATACAACGTGACTTTAAACATCATTCACACTGAATTAGAAATAAGTAGTATAAGTAGTAAGTAGAATAAGTAGTAAGTATTTTTGTATCTTACGCTACAAAAGTCATTAGGTTGTTTAGTCCCATCGGATTACCTGAAAAAACCCCTCGTTTTCGATAAAACTTCAATCAACGCAAAAAAAAATATATTCAACACAAAGGTAACTACAGAGACGTAATATGAATTCATATAGACCAAAAATAAAACACAATCAAGGGTCAGCCGAATTGCCAAAAAAATAGTTTGTCGCGTTCAAAAAGAAGACTTAAACGCCTACACAAAATTTCGTAATGTAAAAAATGCAATAAGAAACGGAATAATATGAGCCTTGGTCGAGATAAAAGCGTCCAGTGGATCTGCTACTAATTGCAAAAAATCCTGAAATTTGCATGAATTTTGAAGAATTAATTATGTCGTTTCGAATTAATATTAAAACTTGAAGTTTCAACATAGATATTTGTTTTATTGTTAGTGTTCTTTAAACTACTCTCTAAATTTCGTTCCGAAATATCAATTAGTTTTGCACATCGTCGATTTTTGCAAAAACGGTTCTTTCGCCTTACAAAAACTTACAAAAATATGCCAGTGTACAAAGATTTTATTTTACAAAGAGATCGCTTTTCTTCAAGTATTACACTACAACTTATAACTAATAAAAGTCGCCTGAAATACAATTACAATTTATTCTTAAGTGGAGTTTATTTTGCTCACACAATTTTTAAATTTTTGGATTCAGATTTTTTATTTTGTGGAGGCACTAAATGTTGTTGATACTTCATTTTCGGAAATTCTGGACAAAAATTTTTTGAAATCAATCTCCAGATATGTAGTTGTAATACAATAAGTTAACTGTATTTCCAAGCTACAAGAAAAGGGGCTGAAAAATATTTATTCAGAAATATCAATATTGCCTGCCAAATTGTTTTTGTCAAATGCATAAATATTTTTTTACACATTTATCTACCCACCTATCAATTTACGTAGAGTATAGTGATTTTGTCTTGTGAAATTTCTTCATGCTATAGACAATCTGAAAATTAATTTAGGGAAACAATTTGATTAGCTCTACTCTGTTAGATTACTGAAATACACTGGGGTTCTGATTGAGAGAAAACATAAATTTTTTTAACGTAAGCAACTCTATATATATATATATATATATATATATATATATATATATATATATATATATATATATATATATATACAGCGTGCAATTTTAACAACTCTTATACCTCTTGGTGAAGTTTCTTGGAAACAACATAACTATGTTGTTTCCAACAAATTCTGTTCTAACACATCGAAGAATTTTATTGAAATTCACCAAGAGGTACAAGAGTTGTTAAAATGGCACCCTGTATATATATATATATATATATATATATATATATATATATATATATATATATATATATATATATAGATACACTCTAAGAAAAAAGGGTCAAAAACGTGTAAAATAACTTAAATTTAGAGCAAAATTACTCCTCGCTCTGAAAATATGCACTATTATTTGTGTAATATGAAAAAATTGGTGTATTTTTATATAATTTGTGTATAATTACTGTTTTTTTTTAATATTACACAAATAAAGGTGTAACTTTGGATTTTTACAACGTTTTTGGTTTATTTTTACACCACTAAATAGCAAAACCCATGCGCGCGCAAATGAGTTTATGTATTTTAATATTATCTGTTATTGAATTGCTGTATTATTTATACGTACATAAGTAATACTCTTAAAGATTAAAAGTTATGTTTTCAAATTAGCTGAATTAAACAAAAGTATTTTTTGATAAGATATATAGTTAATATGATTATAACGTGTATGATAAATTAATCTTTAAATATGCTACAAAAACAGTGTTATAGTGGTGTACTGGTGTTTTGTTTTTATATGCATTGTGCAAATGGCTTCTGGAATAATGTGCAAAGAATACTGTAATATAAATTTGTTTGTTTTCAAAATGCTGTCCTGATGATACATTTAAAATATTTCAGGTAAGTTAATTTTTTTAATTTTGCTTCATACAAATAGTTATGTAATTTGATAAAAGTTTATTTTACAATTTGACTAATAATTTATTTTGGGGGTTTGTCAATTTCTGTGAAAATTAAAACATTATCTACAATTCAGATATCTTTTAACACACTGACAGGGGGTAATAATGTCACAATAGATCGTTCTGAAGTTAGACTATGGTATGTAAGGTTTTTATTAGGTTTCGTTATTTTAGGTTAAGTTATGTAACTTTCGGTATCGATAATTTTCGATAAGGAAAACTATAATATCCATTAAAAAACAAACCTAATAAAGACCTTACATATGATAGTCCTGACTTCATAACTTCAGAACCACTTATTGTGACATTATTTTACCCACTATCAGTGTGTTAATAGCAAAAATTAGTGTATATAAACTAGTATTTAATTTAAGAGGGTGACTCACCCCCTCTCCAATGTTGCTCAAACTCAATTTTGAATTCGAGAATTTCATTTCTACGTTATTCTAATTGTCTTAAGCTATTTTCCATGAAGAACTCCTTGAAATACCCAAATTGTACGACTATTCGACAGAGTCACCCTCTAGTTAACTACCCCTAGACTTAATATTAGGGCATTGAGCAAAAACAGGTCAATTAGATTTTTTGACGTAGATTTCAAATCTGTAAACAAAAAATTTATATTGTTTATTTTTCACCCCCTTTTTGCAAAATTAACCCCCAAATTTTAACCCCCAACCACTCCTGTTGATGTAATATGAACAAATTGCATATCAATAGATAGCTCTTTAAAAAAGAGCAATATCGCCAATTTAAACTTTTTCTCTATCTCTTACTGTTTTCGAGATATTTGAAAAATTAAATTTTTACCCCAATTTTTGGAGGGCGATTTCACCCCTTCAAACCGTTTTTCCGCAGATAAAAAAAAATACGGATCCCGTAGTTTTTAGTGTTCTACAATTTTCACCGAAATCGATAGGTCCGGCCTCGGGACCTTTACTTGTTAGTGCGTGTCAAGAACACGCACTTAACGAATTTTTTTTTTTTTTGCTTTACAGTAATATAAATTCATAACAGGTTTAAATTGAAACGACGCGACGTATGGAAATCGAGTTTTTTAAGTAATAATAACAATGGTAATAATAATAATGGAATTTAACGTTCGTTTTTTAGACAATGGTATGTAACGGACGTCACTCACATCATTATTTCTCAACTTTTTCATGATGATATGGGCGGAGAACAAGAAAAGCGGTATAAAGATTTGGCAGGTGTCTGTTTGCAACCATCTTCTTAAGGACGATGTCGATATTCATCTGGAATTACGATGCGAAATAGCAGAAAACTTTCACCAGCATATAACCGGTTACGGAATTCAAACCCTCAGTCTACCAGTTAGGAAGTGCCAGTGCCTAAGCACGCCGGGTTACTTTGCTGGTGAGTTTTTTAATCAAAAATTTAATATCTGTACATTCATTAAAATAACCTAAAAGTAATTGTGTAGCAAAAACGAAATTTTCTTAATTTTGAATTGCTGTGAAATAGTTATTGAAAAAAGAAAAAATAAATAAGCAAAAATGGTTATAAAATTAAGTAACCCTTATTTTCTGATTTGTTTAGAAATCGAAATTGGTGAAGACATCTGTGAAACCGTAGCATACATTTTCCCTGAAGTTCTAGTAATTGCAAGAGTCAGCAGAATATTGGGCGGAGGACAGGAAAAGCGGTATAAGGATTTGGTAGGTGTGTGTTTGCAACCATCTTTTTAAGGACGATGTCGATATTCATCTGGAATTGCGATGGGAAATAGCAGAAAACTTTCACCAGCATATAACCGGTAACGGAATTCAAACCCTCAGTCTACCAGTTCGGAAGTGCCAGTGCCTAAGCACGCCGGGTTACTTTGCTGGTGAGTTTTTTAATCGAAAATCTAATATCTGTACATTCATTAAAATAACCTAGAAGTAATTGTGTAGCAAAAACGAAATTTTCTTAATTTTAAATTGCTGTGAAATATTTATTGAAAAAAGATAAAATAAATAAACAAAAATGGTTATAAAATTAAGTAATCCTTATTTTTTGATTTGTTTAGAAAAAGGAATTGGTGAAGACATATGTGAAACCGCAGCCTACATTTTCCCTGAAGTTCTAGTAATGGCAAGAGTCAGCAGAATATTGGGCGGAGGACAAGAAAAGCGGTATAAGGATTTGGTAGGTGTCCGTTTGCAACCATCTTCTTGAGGATAATGTCGATATTCATCTGGAATTATGATGGGAAATAGCAGAAAACTTTCGCCAGCATATAACCGGCTACGGAATTCAAACCCTCCGTCTACCAGTTCGGAAGTGCCAGTGCCATAAGCACGCCGGGTCACTTTGCTGGTGAGTTTTTTAATCAAAAATCTAATATCTGCACATTCATTAAAATAGCCTAGGAGTAATTTTGTAGCGAAAGCGAAATTTTCTTAATTTTAAATTGCTGTGAAATAGTTATTAAAAAAAGAAAAAAATAATAATCAAAAATGGTTATAAAATTAAGTAATCCTTATTTTCTGATTTGTTTAGAAACTGGAATTGGCGAAGACATCTATGAAAGCACAGCATGCATTTTCTGCGAAGTTCTAAGAATGGCAAGAGTCAGCAGAATATTGTTTTTCTTATATTTAAGTATTGTTTAGTTAATTTTCTTAAACTATATTTTTGATATGATGTAACTACAATTTTAATCCATAAGTTTTTAATATTATCATTGTAATCTAATTACAATTAAATTTTTTATAAGATATTGCTTAAATAATTGTGTCTGCAAAACGTAAGCATTGTAAAAAAAAGTCATATCTCAAAATTTTGACCAGTTTAATTGACAGTTACACTGCAAAATAAAGATTACCTATGTTCATGAAAGCAAGTAAACGTTCATAATAAAACTTTTATAATCTTACTTTTTTGGAGTGTTTATTTTAAAATTTACCAAAAAAATTATTATTTTATCATACGACACACTTATATAGAAATTTAGACATAATAAGCAAAATATTTAACATCTCCAATCTTTTTGTATATAATTCCAAATTATTCTATACGTCATATTATTATAAATATTTATGTAAAAAAACCATCAATAATCTTTTTTGATTCGTTATTTTCAATTAAGTTGAATCAGTTTATTTTTTTCAGCACAATTGAATCACTCATACTGATTCAGTTGAATTGAATCAGAATGAGTGATTCAGTTGGATTAATATTACACTTTTCTGGGTGTAAACATTACTATATAAGTGTGTAAAATTACATTTTCAGGTGTACAGGCGTGGTTTAAAAATACATTAATATGATGTAATTTTACGTTTAACTGCGCACTATTGCGAACTGAATGTGTAAAATTACATCTTGTTGTGTAGTTAATACACAAATAAAACGTAATCTATTACACACCTGGACCGTAATTTTACGTACGACATGTGTAAAACTACACATATGAGTGAGTAATAATTACACCATGATGGTGTATTTTTCACCTTCGTACATTACGGTTTGTAATGTTACTGTCATTATAGAAGGCATTTAATTGCCTCCTATAATAGTAGTAAAACGGTACATTTTTTTCTTAGAGTGTATATATATATATTTATATATATATATATATATATATATATATATATATATATATATATATATATATATATATATATATATATATGTATATATATATATATATATATATATATATATATATATATATATATATATATATATATATATATATATAGGGTATGAGAGAAATAAATATTGCCCTTTTAAGGGCTGAACCATAGAACCCTGTAGACTCCAACAACCACACGAATTTTTTCGGAATAAGATTTATTTCCTTTGCACCCTGTATATAATATATACACACATACATATATACATATATATATATATATATATCTATATATATGTATATATATATGTATGTATGTATATATATATATGTATATGTGTATATATATTATGTACAGGGTGTAAAGGAAATAACTCTTATCCTTTTGAGGGGTAACGCAACTGTTAATTCCGAAAAAATTCCTGTGCGTTTAGAGTCTACAGGGTGCTATGAGTCAGCGCTTAAAAGGACAATACTTATTTCTCTGACACCCTGTATATATATATATATATATATATATATATATATATATATATATATATATATATATATATATATATATATATATATATATATATATATAAGTTGTTTACGTTTTAAAAAATTATGTTTTTCTTATATCCGTGTAACCAATACATACGCATTTTTCTTTCTCTCAATCAGAGCACCGGTGTATACTTTCCTAATTATTTCAATGACGTCAGACTATCACCCACACGTAAACAATACGTAAGGTAAACTGTTCATTACGCAATTATAAAAGTTGAATAGGGTGATATCTTAAAAATTCATCTTATATATTAATTATGAAAATGTCAATGCATTCGCAAATATACAAATTATTACTAACATCAGCGAATTATCAGTAACACAGTCCCACAGAACTGAACTTTTTTTGATGTTGGACATATTTTTGTTGATATTGAATAGGATCAGATTCTGATATCACTCGCTCAGTTTATCATTCACACCTTAAATTTGGATAATATATTTTCATTTAATAATAAATACTTAAAAGAACTATTTATTTCTATACTTATAAAATAGATGAAATTGTTTTTTCTATATTTTTATTATCCCATGAAATAGCATAATTTTGGAACTATTCGATCATTTTCGATAAAATTCTTAGAAATTGTGAGGTTTTGTTCCTACATGGTCAAGGGTAGTGATAGTCACGACGTTACCGTGAAATCTCATTAAAGGTCGATATCTTATTACTACTCTCATTTCGCACAAATTTTAAATGTATGTATGTAGAAGTTAAGCCATATTTGATCCCCTACACATCACAATACATTCAGAATATTGATAGTTACTGAACATGCGTAAACATAGTAGTGGCATAAAAATGTATTTTTCTACAATCACAGTAGAAAGAAGGCTTTTACACTCTGTGAAGCAAGCGAGAAACATATGATTCCCGAACACTGTTACTTTTCGCTTTAAAGCGGTAAAGTAATACTTTGTTGCTCGCTTAACGTACATTTAATTACAAATCGAGTTGACGTTGTTTGTACTTTCTATGGCAGCAAATAAACAGATTCTAAAGTTCATATCACTTTTATCTGTGAACAAGTGAGATATAATTTTTTTTTTAAATTTCAAAATAACTACCTACAATAATATTAATTAAAAATAATAAATAATTATAAATAACAACAAAAAAATAAGTTAATAAATAATTAAATAAATACTATATGTACCTACATATATGATGGAAAAATGCAATAGTGACAGCAATTTTTCAAGTACTCCTCCAGATATTTCTGAAGCTGCAAAAATTATAACATTAAAATAATGATAACGTCAATTATTATTTTTTCAAATATTCTTTAAGTAAAACGAAGATTGTACAAAAAATTTTGTGTGTAATTCGAGCACAAAATGGCATTGCCGCTCTCATGAGAATAACGCGCTCCGTCTGGCGGCGTCACGCGTCAACATTCTCAATCGAGCGGCAATGCACCATCTTGCGCTCTTAATACACAAATAACTGTTATATTAAAGAAGAAAAGAGAGCTGAGGTTGTTATAATTTATTGTTTACCATAATTATCTGGTCTCTAGTTATTTAAGGAGCGCTTATATGGTGAATTTAAAATTGTTAACAGATGCACTCTTGATACCATGACGGTCATAATCTATAATGGCAAAACGTCCAACTGCTACACAATTTTGACAATTAATACACCTTATATGGAGTTGTTGATCTTGACTAACAAGTAAACGTCCCGAGGCCGGACCTATCGATTTTGATGAAACTTAGATATGTTGTAGAATACTAAAAAATAAGCGACACGTAATTTTCTTTATCGGCGGAAAAAACGACTTGAAGGGGTGAAATCGCCCTCCAAAACTTGGGGTAAAAATTTAATTTTTTAAATATCTCGAAAACGGTAAAAGATAGAGCAAAAGTTTAAATTGGGGATATTGCTCTTTTTAAAGAGCTATCTATTGGTATGAAATTTGTTCAAATTGTGTCAACAGGGGTGGCTGGGGGTTAAAATTTAGGGGTTAATTCTGCAAAAAGGGGGTGAAAATTAAACAATATAAAAATTTTGGCTACAGATTTCAAATCTACGTCAAAAAATCTAATTGACCTGTTTTTGCTCAATGTCCTAATATTAAGTCTAGGGGTAGTTAACTAGGGGGTGACTGTGTCGAATAGTCGTACTACTTGGGTAGTTTAAGAAGTTTTTCTTTATGGAAAAATAGTTTAAGACATTTAGAATAACGTAGAAATGAAATTTTCGATTTCAAAATTCAGTTTGAGCAACATTGGAGAGGGGGTGACTCACCCTCTTAAATTACATATTAGTTAACATACACTCATTTTTAATATTAAAACACTGGCAGTGGGTAATAATGTCACAATAAGTGGTTCTGAAGTTGGACTGTCGTATGTAAGGTTTTCATAAGGTTTGTTTTTTAATGGATGTTATAGTTTTCGTTATCGAAAGTTATCGATACCGAAAATAACGATATTTTGAAAATGATTGGAAACCTAATAAAAACCTTACATACGATAGTCCAACTTCAGGACCACTTATTGTGACGTTATTATCCACTGTCAGTGTGTTAATATTAAAAACGCCGTGAGCAGCGGGGCCCCATCACGGTAGTCGAATTTTCCCCTTCATCTTCGGTATTGAATGTCTACAAGCAAAATGTGATTGAAAGTCTACAACCGAATTGTCATTTTGTTGGTTTCAAAACTGGTGATGAGTGTTCGGCTGATTGAGGCTTTAAAAAAAGGTTTTAAGTATTTAAGGGCTGTATCTCAGTAAATTTCAATTTTGTGCCGAAAACAGGTAGCAGAAAAAAAGCCAACACAATTCGTACGAGGACATTCCTGCCCATGTTTATCCGCTAATTGCCTTTATGTTTTAGTTTTAAATATTAAAAAAGAACCTTCAATAGTAAACTGGAAGGCTTTTATAAAGATATTTTTTCTTTCCAAAAAAATCCAAAATTTCTATTTTATAAATACTAAAAATCCAAAATTCCTAATTTATAAATAAACAGTGATTTTAATAACATTTTTAAATTACTTAATATGTATGTATTTCATTTGTCATAAAAGTTAGTTCACTTTTTTTTAAATTTTTTAAAATTACTCTTCGCCTACTTGTATTTAGAAAAACGCCGTGAGCAGCGGGGCCCCATCACGGTAGTCGAATTTTCCCCTTCATCTTCGGTATTGAATGTCTACAAGCGAAATGTGATTGAAAGTCTACAACCGAATTGTCATTTTGTTGGTTTCAAAACTGGTGATGAGTGTTCGGCTGATCGAGGCTTTAAAAAAAAAGGTTTCAAGTATTCAGGGGCTGTATCTCAGTAAATTTCAATTCTGTGCCGAAAACAGGTAGCAGAAAAAAAGCCAACACAATTCGTACGAGGACATTCCTGCCCATGTTTATCCGCTAATTGCCTTTATGTTTTAGTTTTAAATATTAAATAAACAAGGACCTTCAATAGTAAACTGGAAGGCCTTTATAAAGATATTTTTTCTTTCCAAAAAAATCCAAAATTTCTATTTTATAAATACTAAAAATCCAAAATTCCTAATTTATAAATAAACAGTGACTTTAATAACATTTTTAAATTACTTAATATGTATGTATTTCATTTGTCATAAAAGTAAGTTCACTTTTTTTTAAATTTTTTAAAATTACTATTCGCCTACTTGTATTTAGAATAAACATAATGCTTTTAAAACACATTTAACAATAGCATTCAATTCCGATGTAAAAATGAGTGAAGTGGGGGGAAAAGTGATGCGGACTCCCTACAAGGTACTAGCTGGATACTAACTGAATACACGTACAAAATTTCAGCCCTCTAGGTTTCCTTATGGAGTCTCTAGACGTGTTAGAAAACAAGCAAAAAAATTAAGGAAATATTGGCGTAAAAATCGTGGGGGTAAGGGTTAAAAGTTGAAACCTCCAAAAAACAGTGTCTGGCTATTAGCTTAACCTGTACACCAAATTTCAGTCCTCTAGGTTTACTTGGGGAGATTTTGACCCGAACGAAACTGTTAAAAAACAAGAAAAATCATGTTCTTTTGGGTATAAAAATGGTGGAGGTAGGGGTTAAAAGTCGAGACCCCCAAAAGGCACCCCCTTGATACTAACTCAATCCGAATGCAAAATTTTAGCCCTCTAGGTTTATTCGGGTGACCTGTGCGAGTGGTACAAACTTCGAAAACGTCGAAAATGCATGAAATTGTAGCTTAAAAATGAGGGGGGTGGGGGTAAAATATTAAAACCCCCAAAAAGCACAACCTAGGTACGAACTTTATCAACACACCAAATTTCAACCCTCTACGTTAATTCTGGGGGGCTGGGGGCTTGTTAGATCCAGCGAAAATCGTTTTTCCCCCCTCTACTCCCACCATATCATCCTAGGAAGCTGAATTTTGGATATGTTGTAGATAATTGACCGAAACATTATTTAAAACCGGTTTGGAAAAGTTTTATTGCTTTTCCGCCCCCCACCACCCCCTTAAAGGTCTGGTCAGAAAAAAAATTTGCCCAAAATTTGACCCCACTTTGATAGTATGAGGTGCCTCGAAAATGAGCCCCATTTACCAAATTTCATCTCTTAACTTCCATAGGGGGGCCTTACACAAATTAAAAGGTGGCGGGAAAATATATATATATATATATATATATATATATATATATATATATATATATATATATATATATATATATATATATATATATCAGACATTTTTTTTTCTACATATTCGTGTTCTACGGGTCCGAAAACGGATAGCGCCCCTACTCTCGCCTCTCGCAGCTCTTATCGTATAGACTGTATAAGTCTAATTTTTCGGAGAAAATTCGACTAATAAACATAATGCTTTTAAAACACATTTAACAATAGCATTCAATTCCGATGTAAAAATAGGAGAAGTGGGGGGAAAAGTGATGCGGACTCCCTACAAGGTACTAGCTGGATACTAACTGAATACACGTACAAAATTTCAGCCCTCTAGGTTTCCTTATGGAGTCTCTAGACGTGTTAGAAAACAAGCAAAAAAATTAAGGAAATATTGGCGTCAAAATCGTGGGGGTAAGGGTTAAAAGTTGAAACCTCCAAAAAACAGCGTCTGGCTATTAGCTTAACCTGTACACCAAATTTCAGCCCTCTAGGTTTATTTGGGGAGATTTTGACCCGAACGAAACTGTTAAAAAACAAGAAAAATCATGTTCTTTTGGGTATAAAAATGGTGGGGGTAGGGGTTAAAAGTCGAGACCCCCAAAAGGCACCCCCTTGATACTAACTCAATCCGAATACAAAATTTCAGCCCTCTAGGTTTATTCGGGTGACCTGTGCGAGTGGTACAAACTTCGAAATCGTCGAAAATGCATGAAATTGTAGCTTAAAAATGAGGGGGGTGGGGGTAAAATATTAAAACCTCCAAAAAGCACAACCTAGGTACGAACTTTATCAACACACCAAATTTCAACCCTCTACGTTAATTCTGGGGGGCTGGGGGCCTGTTAGATCCAGCGAAAATCGTTTTTCCCCCCTCTACTCCCACCATATCATCCTAGGAAGCTGAATTTTGGATATGTTGTAGAAAATTGACCGAAACATTATTTAAAACCGGTTTGAAAAAGTTTTATTGCTTTTCCGCCCCCCACCACCCCCTTAAAGGTCGGGTCAGAAAAAAAATTTGCCCAAAATTTGACCCCACTTTGATAGTATGAGGTGCCTCGAAAATGAGCCCCATTTACCAAATTTCATCTCTTAACTTCCATAGGGGGGCCCTACACAAATTAAAAGGTGGCGGGAATATATATATATATATATATATATATATATATATATATATATATATATATATATATATATATATATATATATATATATATCAGACATTTTTTTTTGTACATATTCGTGTTCTACGGGTCCGAAAACGGATAGCGCCCCTACTCTCGCCACTCGCAGCTCTTATCGTATAGACTGTATAAGTCTAATTTTTCGGAGAAAATTCGACTAAAAATGAGTGTATTTTAACTAGTATGTAATTTAAGAGGGTGACTCACCCCCTCTCCAATATTGCTCAAACTGAATTTTGAAATCGAAAATTTCATTTCTACGTTATTCTAAATGTCATAAACTATTTTCCATGAAGAAAAATTTCTTAAACTACCCAAATAGTACGACTATTCGACACAGTCACCCCCTAGTTAACTACCCCTAGACTTAATATTAGGACATTGAGCAAAAACAGGTCAATTTGATTTTTTGACGTAGATTTGAAATCTGTAGACAAAATTTTTATATTGTTTAATTTTCACCCCCTTTTTGCAGAATTAACCCCTAAATTTTAACCCCCAGCCACCCCTGTTGACACAATTTGAACAAATTTCATACCAATAGATAGCTCTTTAAAAAAGAGCAATATCCCCAATTTAAACTTTTGCTCTATCTTTTACCGTTTTCGAGATATTTAAAAAATTAAATTTTTACCCCAAGTTTTGGAGGGCGATTTCACCCCTTCAAGTCGTTTTTCCGCCGATAAAGAAAATTACGTGTCGCTTATTTTTTAGTATTCTACAACATATCTAAGTTTCATCAAAATCGATAGGTCCGGCCTCGGGACGTTTACTTGTGTTGCATATGCCTGCTATTCATATTCTGTCTGCGAGACAATAATCAGTGGTATGTACAAAGTTAAGCATTGTGAGACTTTGCTCAAGTAAATATGAATATGTTGTTATATACACACACATATACACATCTCGGATACACCTAGTATATGTATATAAGATACTCATATTTACTTGAGCAAAGTCTCATATGCTCAACTTTATACATACCACTGATTATGTAAAAACGTACCATTCAATCCTCAATATCGACAAAGATCGATATATTATAACTTTTTTGTGTTAGTTTGAAAAATTTTATTTTTATATTAGCTAAATAATTAATTATTATATAATAATATATATTATAATAATCACATCTTTCGATATTTATATATATTATCCGGAATATTTCCAAATGTAGGTGTATATTTTATGCATTTCCTTAGATATTAAAATAGAAAAGATAGGAAAAATTTACTTAGCATCGTATAGTGAACGGAATAAAATAATCTAGTATCTGTATGTATGGTAAAATTTTCATATTTCAAACTAAAGATCAATATAAAGTTTAATGGAGTTGAATGCTGCAAAATGAGTTTCATACTATATTAAAACATCAAACATTCATATAATACATAATATATGTATATATTTAATTTAAAGATGTGCACGTATACATATTATACCTATATTATATGTATAATATAACATTATAAAGTTATTTATTTACATTTATCTTAAAATAATACCGCATGGTACAAATGTACAAATAAAAGTATCTCTAGTTCTGGAGTTGTACTGTAGGTTATGTTCTTATTAGTATGTAACTAAATGTGAGACATAAAGTTTCAAAACAAATTCTTTTGCATAACTGGATTTCTAACGAGAATATGTAGTTGTGCTATCATATTTTTTTATGGATAAAAGATTAGAATTAATGAAGAATGAAAAATGTAACGAATATAATTTCACTGATTTCAAATTATACTTAAATACTAGCCGTTGCGGGATTTCCTAATTCGATAGAGGTAACGAATTGACTTAGGAAGACCAAACCAAAGCTACCTATACCATTTGGTTTCCAATTTAATTGTGATTATAAATATAATAGTATCAATATATTTTAATAATATTTAATTATTATTTTTTATGGTAATGAGCTCAAAGCGCTTATTATTAGTTACTCTATGATACTCTCTTTCAGTCTTCTTTTCTTTGAACAAAGAAGATAAAAGAAAGATCACTGGATCACTTGACCATATAAAACAAGTCAAGGAATCAGCTGGCAGTTTAAAGATCCTAAAATATTGCCTCTACATATTACTTCAAACAATTTCATTAAACTGTCATTAACTAGCATAATGTCGTTTAGTAACAGTCTTACTCTAATTCTATTTAAATATTCTTTTAAAACTATTGACGTTAATTTTTTTTCATAAACCGAGAGGACAAATAATTGCATTATTACCTTTAGTTTTCTAACAATACAATTTATTAACTTAGGTATTTATTGATTGATAGTCGTTGTCCAGGGCGCATGTAATTTCCGCACTTTTTTTAAAATGCATCAACTGTTTGTTAAATGTGATAAATTCCGCACTAATCAGGAAATTAACATAAGTATGTACACGACAAACCTACATACCGAGTGAGTCTTTTGATAATTTTCATTCTATTTATTCCTAAAATATTCACAAAAAAACGAAACTACTTTTTTAGAAATTTAGACGAAAGGACATGCTAATTACGAAGGTGATTAATATTCAGCTAGCTCCTTATTATCATGAAAATTTAGGCAAAGGAAAATGCTAAAAATGTTAATCAGACAGGTGACTCATTTTCAATTAACTGCTTTTATTTCATAAGAATTCGGGCAAAGGGAAACTAAACTAACCAAACCTTAACTAAACTCACCACCTAGTTTTATATCAAAGTCGAAATATATTATCAAAACTAACTAAACTAACCTAACCTTAATTAAACTCACCACCTAATTTTATATAAAGTCGAAGTATATTATCAAAACTAACTGAACTCACCTAACTTAAACTAACCTGACCACCTAGTTTTTATATCAAAGTCGAAATATACTGCCAAAACTAAACTAAACTAACTTAACCTAACGTTACCACTTAGCTTTATATCAAAGTCGAAGTATATTGTCAAAACTAATTGAACTAACCTAACCTATCTTCAAAAAATATTCAATAATTTAATGTTACGTGTTTGGTACTAATGAACACCATTCTTAAAGAACTTTCTAATGATATACCATAAGTGGGGTCTTACAATTTAAAAAAATAGGATTGAAGTGGCTGAAGTCTAAGGAGTTGGTTGTAAAAGTTTCCCATGCCGGTCATAATGGTTCCCCCTTCATGTTCTAGAAACTGTTTTAACAGATTTTAATTACCTATTACCGTTCTAAAAATACAAGGATTGGGTTGTTTATAAATTGACACCCTGCTTACGTATCATATACACCAATTAAATATAATTTTATCAAAAAATAATTAGTTTTATTTTCAATTGTTTAGTGCAGAAAATACACATAGGATTATGATAGCTTCAAAAGATGAGCGCGGAATTTACCTATAATATTTTGTTTGGTGCGGAAATTACTGCCGCCCGTTGTCCACACTTCCTTAATTTAAAACGTTTTTTCTTCTTTTTTAAACTGATAAATTAATAAAAAGAAAAAAAGTTAACTGTTTGAGATCTCGCTGCCGTTGATTTTTCATGCTAAAACACATTGTCTTTTTCTGTAACCAATGTTCTTAATAATAATTTTCATGTTTCTAGGTCAAAAACGGTGGGTAATTGCATACGAGCGTACATCCTCTATTTTATCGTCGTCATAAGGATAATTTTCAAAAATGCTGACATTTGTCTTTATTTCTAACAGCAATGCCCTTTGGTTTCACACGTATGTAGTTCCAAAAATAATGCTTCACTCTGCACATCAATCAGCTCGGACCTACCTATATATATTAGTTTTAACAATTTTCCGTAAATTCGCCTATTTTTGATAATTTTAGACCCATCTTGGGTCCCGGTATAGGTAATGTTAAAATTAAGTTCAATCCTTCATCATTAAACTTTATTATTGAATCTGATATTTACATATATTGTTAAATGTTATTTTGTCGTAATTTAGGTAAACTTTTGTTTTCTTTTTTAAGATTTTGTAGGATGTAACGTCGCAAACGTGGGAAAAGATCTCACTACGGTGTTATTTTGCGATGCACAGAGGATGGTAAACTTTCCAGCGTGGGTTCGGTTTTTCTTCTCCAAGACGAATAGTTTTTTCACAAATAAAACACTTTTAATTGGTTTTTTAGTTGATTAGTTTATTGAATAAATGTAGAAAACTTGTATAAAAATAATTTTCTTATATAATTTTATAAATTATAAATTTTTTAAGTATAAAAAATAATGCGCAGTTGTTCCACTGGCGAGGATTCTGATGTTGTTCGTTTTAATATTACCTTACAACTAACTTGAAACAAGTTATATCCTTATTCTTAAAACAAGCGTTCCTTAATTTCATTTCCAAGAATCGAAAGAAAGTTCTATTGGTTTCTAAATAGAGATAGAAATATTTGTATACATTAACTAGAAAGAAATAATAAGTGTTGTTTTGAAGTATTCCTTTATGTCACCACCTGGTACGACAGAAATATTCAAGTGATGCTTAACCCTGATTGGTTGTTGCATCTCTGGTGTCCAAACGTGACCACAGCACCAACAGTTCTTTCTGTTAAAAACTTGACAAAAGTCATAGTCTGTTCGTTTAGGCAATCTACACTACAGATATGTATTATTATCTGCAGCGCTAATCATTATTTGAGTTTTTATGATAAAATTTTGTGTTATATAATAAAATTTATTTTTACTAGAAAGTTTTGATGAAAATTTGTTAATTTTTCACCTGCGCCTGTACCATGGTGGTTACATATCCCCCCCTCAAAAATTTCTATGGGAGAGTGAAACTCGAAATAGAAATTTTTGATCAAAACTCAAAAATTTCGAAATTTCTTGGAAAAAATTTTTTTTTTTTTTTTTTTTTTTTTTTTTTTTATAAAATTAAGTAAAATTGAAAAATTTTTAATAAAGTTTTTTCATTGAGTAACAAAAATATATAAGATAAATGTAGGGAGCAATGACCTTTAATAATATTATTATAGAAATGATAAAAATTTGATTTTAATTAGAAAATTTTAATGAAGTCATTTTGCTACCTTCATTTTCACAAAGATTTAACATTCTTTAAACAAAATAATAAATATAAATTCTTAATTAAAGTTCATAAAAGTTTGTTTTATTTTAATATGCACTTTGGTTTTAATCACTATCACAAGTATTTTAAATAAATATTTTTTAATTTTAAGGTATTATGTTAGTATTAGTTTGGTTGAGCGAATATTCTTACTAATACAAATAAAATATAATAATACATTAGTTTTTTAATTTTCTTTGAATCACATCTAAGTATCAAAATTAAATATAGGTGATTATAAAGTCATCATTCGTATATTTGTCATCTGTTTAACTAAAGAAATGTAAAAATTTTAATGAAAATTTAATAATATTTTGTAGATTTATTTTTTTTTTTTTTTTATTCTTTAAAAGGTTTAAGATGTATCGCATTATACACACCTTTTATTATATTTGAATCTGGGTAATAAAGAATGTATGCATTTATATTTTTTATTCCACCTACTAAAAAGGGTCCACAATAGAGTAAATTAAATTTTTTAACAATTTTGTTCCTAGCTGAGGAACGTGTATGAGTTTTAAGCAAAACCTTATCACCTATATGATAAGTTTTTGTGTAATGTAAATTATGACGTAATTTTCTTTTATTACCTTTTTCAATAGTATTATTCAATGCTAACTGCCGAATTTGTTGCAAATTAGATTGATCATTTTGAGGAAAAGAAATAAGGCGTGTTATAGGGTTAGGAGGTTTATTTCCAAAAAGTAATTCATAAGGTATAAATTGAGTAGTATCATGAGGTGTGAAATTTAAACAATTTTCGATAAAAGTTAAATAATCTGTCCACGAACTATGTTTTTTATGACAATATGTTCTAAATAATCTATTTAATTCACGGTTTACACGTTCTTCCGGATTTGCTCGCGGATTGTAAACGCTAATTGTATAAACGTTAATTCCAGCATTTTTAAGAGTATCTTGCCAAATTGGAGATACAAATTGACTTGCATTATCGCTATAAATATTTTGCATTTTACCTATATTGGGTATAAAATGCTTAACAACTCTGTCAACACATTGTTGAGCAGTTGCACCCTTTAATGGATATAGTTTTACAAATTTTGAATAGTTATCCTTAATTATAAAAATCATGTTAAATCCAAATTTTCCTTTAGGTAAAGGACCATATAGATCCACAAAACAGTCCTTAAGAGGATATTCTGATATAATATTTTGTAAAGGACCTTGTGTAAAATAATTTGGAACCTTACATTTTTGGCATATATTACAACTTCGTAAATTTGACTCAACACGACGATAAATATTTTTAATGAAAAAATATTGTTTTAAATATTCAGTGATTTTACGAGACGAAAAATGACCTAAATATTTATGGAAAAATTGTATTATTTCATTTATTTTATTTTCAGGTAGATAAATTTGATAATTGTAAGGGAAGTTGGTATTTCTATGAAAAAGTATACCATTATGTACCATAAACCGGTTTTGATATTCTTGAATATTGTTAATTATGTTTTTACAAAAAGGGTCAACATGTTGGTACCTGCGAATGTTATTAGCAAATTTTTCAAGAAATTTATTTTGAAAATCAAGTTTTAAAATATTACATTTAACTGAAATGTTTGTAGAAAAATTATTATTTATAGATAAAGAATTTATCATTAAGTTCGTTTGATTTGATATATTATTTAAGGTATATGGATTTCGAGAGAAAAAATCTGCTATAAAATTTTGTTTTCCAGGAATATATTCAATAGTGAAATTGAATTCACTTAAAGCTAGGAACCAACGTAAAATTCTATTATTTGTTATTTTTGCTTCATGTAAAAATGATAATGATTTGTGATCACTACGAACTATTACTTTGTGACCTAAAATGTAATGTCGAAGTTTGTTGAAAGTAAAAACTAGACTTAATAATTCTCTTTCGGAAATAGTATAGTTCAATTCAGAAGTTGTTAAAGCGCGTGAAACAAACGAGATTGGATTATACGTATTATCATCATTGATTTGATATAGACAACCACTTAAAGCTTTGTCAGAAGCATCTACATCTAAATAGAAAATTTTGTTAAAATCTGGAAATTTAAGCATAACTGACTTTGCAAATAATGATTTTAAAGTATTAAACGTTTTTTGTTCTTCACTTCCCCAATTCCA
Source organism: Brachynemurus nebulosus (assembly GCA_035578155.1). Classification (NCBI taxonomy): domain Eukaryota; kingdom Metazoa; phylum Arthropoda; class Insecta; order Neuroptera; family Myrmeleontidae; genus Brachynemurus; species Brachynemurus nebulosus. The sequence goes on along the minus strand of JAPWDM010000001.1, from coordinate 129,069,623 downwards.
AATTGAGTTTGCTTTTAATAAATGCGAAAATTTAGAAGTTAATTCACTAAAATTAGGAAAAAATCTACGATAAAAATTCATAATACCTAAAATTGATTGTAAAGATTTAATATTAGTGGGAGGTTGCAATTTTAAAATAGCTTGAACCTTATCCTCACATAAACTAATACCATTTTCAGAAATTTTATGACCCAAAAATTTAATTTCTGTTTTGAAAAAGTTACATTTAGAAAAATTGATGGTTACACCAGCATTAAAAAGTTAATTTAATACTATCTCAACATGTTTAAGGTGAGATTCAAAATCGTCAGAGCCAATGACTATGTCATCGACAAAGACATGACAAAAATCGTTTATGTCGCTTCCCAAAATTTGATCAATACATTTTTGAAATATACCAACGGACAAATTTATCCCGAAGGCTAAACGGGTAAACTGATAACATTTGCCGTTAAATAAAAATCCTGTGTATTTTTTACTATCTGGGTGTAATTGGATTTGCCAATAACCCGAAATTAAGTCAATAGAAGTGAAAAATTGTTTTTTCTGAAATTTTCCTAGGATATATTCAATAGAAACTGGCGTTTCTCGGTCCGGTATTACTATTTGATTGATATTCCTACTATCTAAAACAATTCGGATTTGCCCATTTGGCTTAATTACTGTATGCAAAGGACTTATATAAGAAGTATATGACCTTTCTATAATTTTCCATGATAAAAGTTTATCTATTTCCTTTTGAACTGCGGGCAAACGCGAATAAGGTATAGGATAGCATTTTGACGAAAATTCTTTATGTTCTCGAATTTTGAATTTACAATAAAAGTTTTTTACTAACCCTGGTTTGGTAGAAAAAATGTTTTTAAATTTATTAAGCATCGATAAGATTTTATTTTGTTCGATTTTAGATAAATGAGTTAAATTAGAAATTGAATTTATAACGTCGTCAAAGGGTGTAATATATTCATTGTCGTCAAAGGGTTTAAATGAAAGATTATTAATTTTATAAAATTCTTCCGTATTAAGATTTTGTTCTTTGTAAACAATACTTTTAATGTTTGAAATTAACATATTACTGGATTTAATATCATTAGATGAGATTTGTGAAATGAATTTAATTTCATGTATTTTACTATCAATTTTAAGTAACAACGACTTATTGAAAATATTTATACTAGCGTAATATTTTTGTAAATATTCCATACCGAGAATCGCTTCGACAGCTAAATCTGGTACGATAAGAAAATTTAAGGGTATTATAATATTATTGTAACTAAATTCAATAAAAGTTTGTTTATCAATAGTTTTAGATTTTTTGTTTGTCGCAGTAACTACCTGACATTTTATTGTAGGTATTACGGGCAATGGTTTATTTGTATTTTTAATATGAATTTGATTTAATTTATCAAATGTTTTATCATTTAGAACCGTAATAACGCTTCCAGTGTCTATTAAAATATTGATAAAAGTGTCAAAAAAGTTTACTTTAATAATTGGCAAAATATCGTTAGAGATTTTTGTATTTGAAAAACGATTTTGATTATTCTCTTCCGTTAGATCACCAAAATGATCGTTTGAAAAAATACTACAAAGGAATGTACCCCTAATATTGTAACAATTCTCAGAATTGAAATTGTTAACATTACTATCTAATAAATTAATTTTATTATTAACAAAAAGATTGTCATTCTTAACATTTTTACTAATATTCTTTTCATTAATTTGAAAATTGTCATCTATTAAGGTTGATTTCCTTATAGATGTTCTATTTAGTTTTCCCAATCATAAGAAAATTCAGGGAATTTTGGATTTATTGGACCAATCGCACTGGTAGTACCAGTGGCGTGATCCCCGTTATTCGTGCTAACACTATGTGTAGACGAACACGGTTCCTCATTTGAAAAAGTTACTTTAGATTTTTTAAATTTATCAGTTTTCCAACTTTTATTTCTATCTAAATATTGATTATTACTAGTTACATTACCCCAACCATTATTTTCTGAAGTTGTAGGATTATTTTTAGAAATAGGACTATTTGGACGGTTATAATTTGAAGCATTTGGATTAATAGGAACGTTACGATAAGGAGTTTTACTGTAATGATTATCGAATTCCTTTAATTCATCATAAAGTTGTTTAATAGTTAAACAATTTTTTAAAATTCTACGCGTTTCAAAATCAAAATGTTCTATAAAAATTTCAATAAATGTTTTTTCAGGTATTTTGTCACTTAGATGTTTGATTCTTTTATACCAATAAAATAAGTGTTGTACATATTTTTGTTTAATAACAACAGATTTACCCTGATTAGAATAAAATTCTATCAGTATTTGATTTTGAATTTTACTATTCCAATATGTATCTAAAATCCAATTTTTTAATTGTTCAAATGTTAAAATAGAATCTTCAAATAATATTAAAGTATTTTTAATAGTATCAGTTAATTTAGATTTTGTATATAAAATTTTATCATTTTCAGAAAAATTTGTTTCTTTAAAATAATATTCTAATGAATTTATAAAATCAAGAGGATGCAAATAATTTATATTTCCATTAAATTCAGGAATATTAAAAAGATTATGAGTATTATTATTGAAAAAACTAATATTAGATAGATTATTATTTGGCAAAACAGTATTATTAATATCATTAATGTTAATAGATTCAAAAGTATTGATTTTCTTTTCTAAAATATCAATAGATTTTAATATAATATCATATTTCTCAAAAATATTTGTAATTTCAGTTTCGTTTTTTGTTAAATGTTCCTTAATACTGGAAATTTGTTGGTTAATAACTTTTGTTTGTTCATTATAAGCATCAAATTTTTGATTATTAATGATTTCGATATCATTAATTTGTTTAATAGTTTCAGAGTTTGTATTTTTACATTGCAAAGAACAATTGTTAATTTTTTCTTCTAAAGAAATTTTAATATTTGTTATTTCAGTTTTTAATTCATTTTTTAATTCGCTCAAACCGTTATGAACTTCTGTTTTAAGTTCGTGTTTGAAATTATTTAATTCGTTAGTAAATTTTAAGAAAAATGCATTAAACATACCGGTTATTTCACCTTGAAAGTTTTGTTGAGACGACGTTGCACCAGAAGGCCGCACGCTGATCATCTCCTCCATAGATTCACGAAGTTGATCTTCCGTTTTCGTAGAAGATGCTTCCGCTTCAAATATTGTTTCACTGAGGGCGTTTTCTTCGTTGTCCATTGTAATGTTGTAGTAAATGATTGTTGTTTCGAATGAAATTCCTTGAAGAAGTTGTCCACCAAAATTCGTATACTTCTTTTCTTCTCTTTTCACGTAGATTATTCGTCGGAAAATTTATTTCCACTGACAGGGATGTCAATAATTATGTAACGTCGCAAACGTGGGAAAAGATCTCACTACGGTGTTATTTTGCGATGCACAGAGGATGGTAAACTTTCCAGCGTGGGTTCGGTTTTTCTTCTCCAAGACGAATAGTTTTTTCACAAATAAAACACTTTTAATTGGTTTTTTAGTTGATTAGTTTATTGAATAAATGTAGAAAACTTGTATAAAAATAATTTTCTTATATAATTTTATAAATTATAAATTTTTTAAGTATAAAAAATAATGCGCAGTTGTTCCACTGGCGAGGATTCTGATGTTGTTCGTTTTAATATTACCTTACAACTAACTTGAAACAAGTTATATCCTTATTCTTAAAACAAGCGTTCCTTAATTTCATTTCCAAGAATCGAAAGAAAGTTCTATTGGTTTCTAAATAGAGATAGAAATATTTGTATACATTAACTAGAAAGAAATAATAAGTGTTGTTTTGAAGTATTCCTTTATGTCACCACCTGGTACGACAGAAATATTCAAGTGATGCTTAACCCTGATTGGTTGTTGCATCTCTGGTGTCCAAACGTGACCACAGCACCAACAGTTCTTTCTGTTAAAAACTTGACAAAAGTCATAGTCTGTTCGTTTAGGCAATCTACACTACAGATATGTATTATTATCTGCAGCGCTAATCATTATTTGAGTTTTTATGATAAAATTTTGTGTTATATAATAAAATTTATTTTTACTAGAAAGTTTTGATGAAAATTTGTTAATTTTTCACCTGCGCCTGTACCATGGTGGTTACAAGGACAACTACGAAATGTTTATGGTCCAGTGGAATATTTGGCTTTTTGCACATCCAGCACGGATTGCTTTGCTTTCATTTATATATAGTTGAATATTTTTAATATACCATTAAATTTGAAAGAGATTAACAACAAATTCATAATTTCAGTATACAATGAGATTTGCTAAATAATCTAAAATTAAAAAAGTTTTTAAGACGCAGACTTCCTTTTTTTTTATTGTTTTTTAATGTAAACAAATAATCTTTACTTACAAATTAGTGCCGCGTAATTCATAAAATAGCCAAATATGTAAAATTAAATAATAATTTTTTTCAAAAATAAAATATCCATAGGTACATCATTATAAGTGTTTATTAAACTGGACTCACAGATACATAATAACTGACAGTAGAAATATGGGGCTGCTCATAGAAAAAGGGGCTGCCCAAACTGAATAATTAAACTTTATAATATTCCTGGATTTGATAACCATTAAGTTAACGAATGTGGCATTTTTACAATTAAAAAAAAAATGCCTCTAGAAATTTTAATTAATAAATAATTTCTAAGTTGTTGCCGTTTGAAGAATAATTTATAAAATGATATGCATAAAGAAAAAAAATTCCACTGTCATATTATGCTTTCTAAAAAAAGAAGAAAAAGAAAAAATTATATCTTTATTCTTCATAAATTCTACAAGGTTGTAAAAGTGACCTAACTTATTTTTCAGTTCTACTCATGGGACATATTTCACATTTTTTATTTTTTTCTTCCACATAAAAAAAAGAAAAATTATTTTAAAAGTTTATAAGGATTCTTTATACATCCTAATATTTTGTACAAGCGGCAGCAATATTTTGTTGTGTTTATATAAATACGTAGCAAAAACTCACTTACCAGTTTATGTTTTCCTTTCTTCTCAGATAGCAAAAAACTACCTAATACTTACCTATTGCTGGTTTTCTTTTTTTTATGTATATATTTGTATATTCTACAGCTACATATCTGTTGAGGAAATTCAGTGTATTTTTGTTAATAGTGAGGATTTCTTTCTAACTCGAGCGTTATTCATTCCGGTTTTAAATAAAAATAAATAAACTGTAATTTAATGGCTCAATTTATCTGCGTGCTGCACTGCACCATCAGAGATAACGAAGTACGACCGTAGGTATTACTGTCCTTTGCAAAATTGATGATAATGAAGATGGTTAGTTAAATATTTATAGGTCTTTCAATCGACACTGAAACAGTAAACTGACAAAATCGATACCTATATGATAAGCCACTAGCCTCCAATAACTTGAATTCTCTATACCTCAGCAAATACATCGATACTGAAATAATGCAAACAATTTGTTTGTTTTCGAGACATCTGAAGAATTTAATTTTTAGCCTAACTTTTGAAGGACAATTTCACCCCTCCAGATCGTTTTACCAACGATAAAGAAATACGTGTCGCTTATTCTTTAGAATTCTAAAACATGTTCAAATTTCATCAAAATCTTTACTTGTGAGTATCAACGAAATTGAATGGCAACCATCACTTACGGCCATTTTTTTACAGGTAACCAAATATTATCGGGTTCAGAAGAACTAGAGGTTTAATTTTCTATTTAATTTTCTCAAAAAACACGTGACTGAAAATTATTAACAATAACATACCTGTTGACACCTGGCCACCTAAAGGTTGCGGCCGACTAAGAGCTGGCAACCATTCTTTTTAACATTTTTTACATCATTTTTTTTCGAATGGTGTGGAATTCATTTAAAAAAGTGTAGTTGGAATTCGTTCAAAAAAATGAATTACAATATACTTAATTAAAGGTACTTACGGCTAATTTTTGATAGGCAACCCGGGAGTAAGTATCTCTTTCAGAGAAGTTTCATTAAAAAAACAAATACCTGCAGAAATCAGTTGCCGGATCTTAGACTATACGGACTGGCAGGTAGGGAGTAGAGTTTTTTTTAACTTATGTAGGAAGTAAGAGTTTCAGATAATCATATTAACAAATTAAGAGCTAATTTTAACACTAAATAAAAGCAAAAAATATTTTATCCCAAGAACCGTGAAAAACAAAAGAGTTACACTACGAAATCCCGACTTATATATCTAATATGTGCTTTCTAAATTGTATTTTATTGACTTGCCATTTTTACTACGGCTAAATTATTGACTGAATTAATAAATGATTCAGATAAAATTTATAGCTACTACTCGGAGCTATCGATTGCTGTAGCCAGGAGCTTCTTAGCTCGTTTAGCTTCCGAGTATGATCCAAACATATTTTTTAAATAAAAAACTATATTTCAAAGTTTTTTAAAAAGAGTTTACAATTTAAAACCTCCAATAATAATACTCAAATCTCTATTATTTTATATCATGTTCTTGCGCAATTATGAGTTCAAAATCAAATTTTTTCAAGAACGCATTACTACTAAATTTAGACGACATTAAAATATATACGGTTTCTGTAGTCATTTAACTAGCGTGAGGTTAAGTGTTTAAAATTTTACTAAGGTGAATACGTAAATAATTTTCAATGAATTAATAAATATGGGTCAAATCATTGAACTAGCAGTTAATTGCTACTTTTTTTTAATTTATTTCATTTCAAAACACAATTAAAACCGTTAAAATTTGAGATGTGACATCTATATTTCAAATGACAAACTACCTGTTGGAATATCTATTAATTTCTCGTTGGTTTCTTGGGGGAAAAGATTAAATTTAGTCAATTGAACCTATGCTTATTTGTGGAGCGAGAGCGCCTTCAAAGATACTCAAAATACGTATAAACGCTAACATTTTAATGTTTATAAACAAACTGTTGATATAACAAAAAATATACTCCAGACTCCTATAGGAACATTAAAGACACTGACTTGTAAAATTTTATTGCTCTTAATGTTAACTCGCACTTGTTCAGTTGTACCATATTACGGTGCTGAAATATTTCACTGAAACAATTTATAAGCAAATTAGCAATTAATAGCATATTGTTAATTTAATTTGCTATTAAACCACTGGAGTAATTTATCGATGGTGGTATTTCGAGATGAAATATATTATCTGATTAAGTCCACCGTTATGCATAGAAGTGCCTACTACATACATAGATCAATATAAGCAACAACAATAATTAAATAAATGTAATATGTATTTATAAAGAAATAAATTATATCCAAGACACTTCTTACATTAGATATGTAGGTATCATTTGTAAACAAATATCATTCTATGTTTAGCTAGAAAAGGACAAAAAAATGCAAAAGATCATTAGTTGGCAGTAACGTAATTAGAATTTTTCACAGCTTTGTGGGATAATAACTAGGGAATTGAATTATATATTTATCACAATTATAATAATTTTAGATGAAAATCCTTAAAGTACTAATATCTTGAATTTTTTATATTGAAGATGAAATTGAAGCATGAAAAGAGTGGGAAAATACATTGTAGGTCATTTTAAAGTTTAAACATGACTTGAAAACAAACAATAGTAAAAGAAAATTTTAAAAGATCTTTCTGACAATGTTCTACAGAATCAAAAAGGATGCCAAAAAAATATTCATTCTTATTTCCCAATACGGAAAAATATATCCGATAAAAGTTGCTGGTACCGTTAAGCCGGCTGGACCCGGACACTTTTCAATTTTGCACGTAATTTTAGGTTTTTACATGTTTCCTTCATAGATATCACAAATAAAAGTATTACCATTAGAAGGAGTGTATATTATTTATTATATCCCTGACTCATTTGTTTCATGTTTCATTATAAATAAAAATACCCCTGTCGCAGCATCTGCATAACATAGCGAATTTTCATAAATTAGATACTGGAGGATTTCATATCGCGCATACGCTTTCTCAACCTCGTATATCAAAAGCTACATGTTTTAGGACACACAAAAAACATATTAAATACTGTATTTACATACTATAGTTTTTCGAGAGTTGCCATTTTTATTACAGCCAAACCGTTGATTTAATCGAAAAATTTTTCAAATAAGAATTGTAGATATCGACGAAGGCAACCGATTGCTATAGTCAGGAGCTTTATAGCTCTTATGGTTTTCGAGCTATGATACAAACTTATAGATTTTTAAATGAGACTATATATTAATTCTACGATAAAACTGACCTAATGCATTAATAATAATATTAACAACATAAATGAGCAAAACAATTTTTTTTACCCAAGTTTAATTTTTTAATTTTTCACAAATTTATCAGTTAGGCGGTAAAAATATGCATATGTACTTGAGGCTAGTTCAACCGATAGTATTTTTCTTGGTTACATTACCTGGTTACTTTTCCAGTACCATTTCGGTCATAAAAATTTGGTTGTAACAGAAATGGCAACTCTCAAAAAACTCACCTGGTATATACTTATCTATATATATTTATATATATAGGTAGCCAACATTAATGGGTGTAATTAGCATAAATCTTAAGCTCATAGTGATGAAAACACGGATTTAAAATGTTTTTTTCATGTAGTTTAGGAAATATAAGTTGATATACCCACGTTAAAAAATTTTATGAACGATTATTCCTAAAAGCTTCACATTTTTCTCCATTTAGAGCCATAAAACTATCAAAAATAATCATTTTTGTTTATTTCTGTGGCTCTTATAAAATATTAAATATAAAAATCTATTTTAAAAAATTAAATTATTTCCCGCGTTGCTATACCTATATGATTATTATCCCAATTATTATGGTTTGACGCGCACGTTTAATTTTTGCCGTAAAAAGTGAACAATCCTCAAATAAAATATTGATCTGGAGACGAAAAATACTTTCTAGACGTATTTAATGTTAATAATATAAATCTACAAAATTATTCAAAATAATCTGAAAAAGCCGAAATAAACCAGTTAGTGCTTATAATGTATCAAATTGAGGATTCTTTTAATAAAATCATCTGCTTTCAAACATGTACACATTTATAGAAAATAAATTTCTTATTTATAAGTTCTTTTAAACCGAAGTTCTCAATTTTTATGGACTAATATCCTTTGGAAACTAGTCCATAAAAATAGGGAACTTCGGTTTAAAAAACATATACGTAATTGTATTATCCTAAGAAACTTAATATAAAGTTTATAAATTTATTATTATTTAAAGAAAAAATATAGATCCAGTTTAGGTACGTCTACCCCATAGGCTAAGAAACACCACAAGATATTTTGTTTAAATGCATTATTTGTGTCATTGATGACAGGTATATTGATATGGAACCAATTTAACGCCTTATATAGTACAAAATGTATATATACGTATATCTATGTGTGTGAATGTATTTGTACCTCTAATATACATATTTTTCAAATAAGTACATAACTGTTGACAGATTTAGCGAATGGAATTCAGCTATTACAGCCACTGTCATGACGCTACTTGAGCCCGGGACTATGGCAGAAATTTGTTTTGAGGTCCCTAGAAACCGAAAAAAATAGTCACTAAAATTTATATATATATATATATATATATATATATATATATATATATATATATATATATGTGTGTGTGTGTGTGTGTGTGTGTGTGTGTCCGCGCGATAATTCTCGAACGAAATGTCTTACGTTTATAAAATTTGGTGAAAATATTGGAAGTCCAAAACCGTTGGACGATGCCTGGAACATGTCTTTTTTAGCAATTTTCGTGAAAAATATTAACTTTTTGCCAAAATTACCTCTTATTCAAAAATTTTTGTAAAAATTTTTTACACTATTGGAAAGAGGAGAAAAAATCACATAAAAAAGGTCTTCAAACTATTATGCTATGTCAACTAGTTTCCAAGAAAAACTAACTTTTATAAACGGAAATTCGCTATGTTATGCAGGATGCTGCGACAGGGGTATTTACTTTTACGTTACGTCTTCAAACTTTTAAATTTTTGTTAGAGAAATTATAGGTTAAATTAAAATTGCTTATTCATTTCTATAGTTACGTATAAAAGACAACTGACATCAGATAATTGTGCCATTATTATTTAAATGGGAATTAATTACCGATTTTGTAGAGAATTTTGAAATATTTGATTTAAAAGTAAAATGAAGTCAAAATTATCACCTAGGACTCTGGGGCCCCAAATATAATAGAACCCAAATTAAACAGCTGAACGGACCTCGACAAAATGTGAAAATTATATATGTCATTCAAATATGAATATTACTTATTTTTGGTGGAAAGGGAAGTTAGGCGAGCGAAGCGAAGCATTATAAATAAGTTAGAATACATATTGTAAACTATTTTATACAAAATTTTAGAATATAAATTTAAAAATTGGAATAAGGTCAAAACTTTCTCCTAGAACCATCAAATATAAAGTTGAAATTCAAAAGTTGAATGGTTCTTGGCAAATTTTCTCTTATTGTTAGACACTATTGAGATTTTGGAAAAAAAATTAAAGTGTGATTAAAATTTTCCACCAAGGCCTCCGTTCCCCAAGAAATGCTTAAGCTTGAAATAATAGTAAACCCCTCATAATGGGTATCTGCAGAAAAATTTTGAAGTGTGAAAATGAGCTATTCTATTGAAATATGAATATGACTGAGTTTAGGGTAGAAATGTCTTTAGGACGGGAAAATAGTCAAGTCGAGGTCCGCAGATCACAATTTGAAAGAACGGGTTGACTTTTGAAATAAAAATGAACGGAAATAAAGAATTTTTTACGGAATCGAAAGCGAACAGGAATGGCATTGAAGATAATGTAACTCCATTTCGGGATTCGGAATAAAAACTGAGAAAGAGATTAAAATTGATAAATTGGGCGGGATTTGACCATTTTTCTCGGGACTGGAAGCGGGTAGGAATGAAAAATAAATTTTTGGAGTGGGTGGGAATGGGACAAAAACATCACCCCCAAAGGCTTTTCTACTTAAGAGTTGTTTAACGAGTGAAGCCAATCAGTATAAATAATTAATTTCGTAGAGATTTTCAGGATATCTTACTTAAAAATAATTAGATCTCTAATTCTGATCATTTTACGTAGGCGAAACTGCGGGCCAGAGCTATAAAATAATAAGTGTTGCAGGAAATTATATAAACACCAAAATGAAAACAAAACAAACATCTGAGTCAGCGAAGCTAGGACGGGACGTTAGTTTATTATTATTATTATTATAACTATATTTATATTTTAGTTTATTTTGATTAAGTAATACGCTAACAAAATTGATATTTATCAGTTCTTCACATCACCTACATATCCTTTTAGTACCTACATTTTATTAGAGATTTTTAAGGATGCGTAAAATTCTGAAAGCTGGTATAATTGATCTATTTTATTTTGAATTATCGTATTCAAAAAAATCAACCATTTATATTCGGCTAATAAAAACGTCATAAAAATTTTATTAAAATATGGTCAAATAAGGTTCTACAGTGAAGAATTAAAATTTTTTAAAAATTTTGTATGATCCACTCTACTAATAAATGTAGGTTTTAAGTAGTAACAAAAATTAAATGAAAATTTAATTCATACCAGTGCAGTGAGCGCTTAGTTATACATAGTTAAGCAACTGAATTTTGCAAAACATTATTTCTTATTATTTAAAAGAAAAGGGAGCGTTTTTACTGAACAAGTGTAAATAGATAATATTTATTATTAATAAGGGTTTAAGGTGTTAAAATAAAACAATTTAAATATCACACTCATCTCTGTAACCTTTGTACACTGGCCAGATAAGTAGACAGGCCCTAGAGCTTATAGTTTCATCCAGTTCAAATCGGGGAAAAATTATAATCTTTAAGCATAGTACATTCGAAATGATTAACAGGTAAACTCACGGGAATTAATGTCCTAAATAAGCATCTGGTTACCATGGGGCTAGGGGAGAATTTTTCTTACCGCAGACGTGGCTTGGAGGCGAATTCTTCCCCCATGTCTAATGTTCTTACGAGGCATTGTCCTCGTTAAGACGTAAGTACCTGGAATTTCCAATACTGAGTTCCCAGAATATCAGGAGAGTTGATTTCGGTGCAATTCTAAATTTCTACGAGGGACTGGGCGTTAGCTAGTTCCTTTTGAAGGATGTGGAGTACATTGAGTCCGTTTTGGTGACCTGCATGTGACGGGAGCTTTGAATGCCGACCACTTTCAGCTTTCGCTTATTCATTCATACATCCCACTAACAGTTTTGCAAAGAAAGGCTTTAAGCACTACGGATAATGTGAAGAAGCATTAATACGTAGTATATATTTTTAATAATGTCATATTAACAAAAAAAAAAAAATAAATAAATAAAAAAATTAATAAAATAAAATAATGATATGCTTGATTCAATATCCCTTAAAAGAATCAACAATTTTTTAGTTACAATTTTCACTTACTTATTTTTGAGAAGCTGTAACTCAGTAACTAGGAGCCCGATAATTAAATTTAATACTTCAAATTTTTCGTCGAGAAACATTCTACAAAAAATATAAGAAGCAATTTTTTTGTCGGGTAAAAACTAGAAAAGTTATCTGACCTCAAATGTTTTCATTCCCAAATTTGTCATCGTTTTTTGCTACTAATTTTCTTACTTTAAAAGCTACTTAAAAAAGTTAATTACAGTAATTATAGAAAATGAAATTATCTGCCAAAAAGTTCTTTACAAAATTTTTGTCAGACTAACGGTTTTGAAGATGTTCGAAGAAATATAATTCCACTTTTTTCGAAGATGGTGGCTGAACGACAACACCGACAATCCCGAAAACTCAGTTTTACGTTCATCACTGACCCCCCTACGACTTCCAAAAAAAAAAAAAAAAATTGCTGCCTACCCGAAATGCACGGTCCGTCTACGCTTTTACTGCACTAGTATAAACATAACAGCCTTGGTTTGCCGCTTATATGAGCCAAATTGATGAGCGTCGGTGAATTGTTATTACATTGTAACGCATATCGATTTATTTTCTGTTCAGATGAATGTAACGAAACAAGTCAAACGAAAAAGCACCATACTGCCGTGCTATGTCAAAAATGTATATATTTTAAGAACAAATTTTTTCATTTTACAAAGATGGAATTGTTAAAGATGGTCGTAAGAAAAAGCAAATCAAAACGAGGTGAAATAGTTTACGAAAAATCTATTGGCAGTGTTCAGCATTATCATTACAAATATGACTGATAAACCAAAGAACGACATCTTCATATTTTCGATTTAAAATACTATATCAAACGCCCTTTTGTTTCTAAAATTCCAACGAAGAAATCTCGAAACATTTTGTATATTTTGACATATCTCAATCAATATAAAACAAAAATTTTTTCTCAATTCCCTAATATACTCGTACCTAAGTACTCTCCTGTTTCTAAAAGTGGGGATGAAATTTTTTCACATATTCACGTAATATGGTGCAGTGGAACATCTTAAAATATGTAAAAAATTCTTATAAAATAAAGTCGAGGTTGCCTTTACGCTTTTTAATTTTGCAGCCCCGTTTCCGAAATACTGATCTTTAAGCGTGAGGTTGCTTTACCCTCCACCCTGTAATTTTTCAATGGTGGGTCTAGAGTTTAAAAAAAATATATACCACCACTTGACAAGAAAACTGTTAAAAAGTCGTGTCGGTAACTTTCGAAGTTACCCGGGCGGCAAAATTTGGAACACACGTGATAATTTTCATTTGTTTTTTTAAAAACACACGTCACTTATTTTTTGATAGGAAAAGGTAACAAAGTGGGTAAGTTAATAAGAATTTTTTTTTTTTAATTTTTCAGTGTCCCGGGCGGCACTTAGGGTAAATTCGGCCCTGAATATAGCTATTACTCTTTTTCTGGAACGTTTTTGGAACTGTGCATTTACTTTTTTATTCAAAGGCCATTGGATAATTGGCTCTACCTCACTTGAACAATGTTTTTGATTAAACACAAAATAATGGAAGATTTTACATAGAAAACGATACTCGTTGCGTGTTTAGAAATACTGAACATAATGAACGAGATTGGATTCATCTTACCGTGAACAGGTCAACTAACAGGTTCAGTTCGTCATCTCTTCAAAACAAAAAACTGAGCTCAGCTAAGAATTTTGCCTATTTTAAAGTACCAGGAAAAGCTATTATTTAGACCATTTTAAATTTATGAGGTTCTCCAAAAGGAGCGAAATTTTGTGTCATTCTTTTTTTCAGGTTCAAAATTTGTTTAATAAAATGTTTGAAATTAGCCCATCGCTCTTTAACTTAGCAAAGCAGTATAGGTATATCTTCAAAAACTAAGCTATTTATATTGTACGTTTGTACCCTTTGCTGCTTTTGTGTAATACTATACATGTATATGAATATAAAATGTAGGTATGTAGTACGTTATAGTCGGTTCGGGCTTGCCGCTGCTATGACACAGCAAAAAGACACACATAAAGGCAAAACCGTATGTGTACACCACATTCATACATATGTGATTAAATCATTGTATTAAGTTATAATAAATTTTTAATCTCTTGAAGATCAAAAGATTTTCAACGTACAATCGGTAAATTGTTTAGTTCCTCCTGCCTGTCGAACAATAAATGTGTATTGGACAAATATGTACATATTATAGATACGTGCGCTTATAGCCAGGGAGCTGATGCATTAATTTTTAAATGATTTCATCGTTTGGCAGAATTTGATAATAATTTATTGCAGCGATACAAAATGAATTTTTCCCAAAAATGTAAAAAAAAAAAAAAAAACTGTGCATCTGCCTTTTGAGTTAATAAAAAATTGTTTTAACTTGAAAACATAAAGAAACGAAGTTTTGGGAAATTTTTATGATACAGTAAAAAATAAATGATTTCATCGTCAGGTAGACTAAAATGTTTTATAAACAGCAAGTAGAGTCACTTTTGCCGCTTAGGTGACGTTGAATTAGAAAACTGCAGCAATGTGAAATTGCAAAAAAAAAAATGTACCTATGAAGTCATTGCATTGTTTCTGGCTTGAAGCATATTGGTTGCTGTTAATATAAAAAGTACAGAAATAAAAAAGGCAGAAAATTTTGATGCCAGTTATTCGAAGGAAGAAAAATAATGTAGTATGCAATATTCTAGGTAACATAACTTTTTTGTAGATTTATTCAGATATTTCTTTTAATAAATTACAGGTTAATTTGTGTCTTCTCTTGTGGTTTTTTATATTTCTGTATACTTATATACCTCCAATAAAGGTCAAAATAAAATCAAAAAATCAAAATGTAAATACAAATCTTCTAGAAAATGTGTTGAATCCTAAATATAAATTAAAAAGACGATGAAATGAATGAGTTGATCACTTGTTTTTTATATATTTGTGATTATTTAAAAATAAATGCCGCAATATGGAGGTCTATGGAGGCTTCCACAAACTTATTACGTACTTGACTGCCTTTAATACAATACATCAATTGCAAACACGATGATATAACTTAAGAGAGGTAGTTCTTTGCACTTTTAAAATTTTATTCCAAAAAAAACCAGTACCACCTGAGCTCCGTTCCAGTTTTTAAATAACATATTACTGTCAATGACGATGAAATCATATATCGAAATTGTCACCAGCTCCCTAACTATTATGTTATTTATGATAGAAAATATGAGCCTACGTATATTCGTTTATAAAAAGTGTTGGATTTTCACTGTGAATAACATTTGAAATAACTCAAAACAACTCTAAATGGCTTCATTAATTCTGTAATAATAATAATGATAATAATAATACAAATAACGTGTTATTTATTTATTAAAATATTTTACTAGACAAATATTAATACCTATTTATTATACATTATTTACTTTCAAGCGTAGGTAATAAATATCGATTATATTTACATAGGTATAGATATATAAATTTACATTAAAAAAGAGAAAAATAGTACGTAGCTTGTTAATTGTAGTAATAATAAAAGCATTGGAAAAATTGTAGTCGAGAAAGGTGAGGCAAGACTGAGAAGTTTTGATTATGAATAAAACTCAGAGCTTTTGAAATCAGGACTTATTTAAATTATTTCTATTATCTTTGACCTTCCAAATTAAACCAAAAGATAAATAAATAAATAAAATAACAACATAATTATGTATAAGTAAATTTACATTTGGATAAAATATATAAGTCCAATAAAGGGGCCCAAACGGGATACCCGACATAACAAAACATTATATATAATCATTTATAATCATTCTGCAGTTAAGTATATCTATTTAATAAGAAAATAAATTTTAGTTATGTTAAGTTCATTCTGCCCCTCACGTAACAACCTGAAACTGAAATAAAATACTTCGTAATCTTAAAACATGTTTTTAACAAATTTTTCGAAGACATATTTTCTAAAAAATTTTTTACAATTTATTTATGCACCAAATACGAAACTTTTAAAATATAAAAATTATTCCGAATTAAAGATATGTATAGAAAAATTTGAAACATTTCTATAGTTTGTTTATTTTATTGGGAATATGAATACCATATTTACTTCTCTGTTTTGCAGAATAGACAAAATGTGCAAAACAGAGAAAGAAATATGCTGTTCATATTCCAAACAAAATAAACAAATTATATAAAGAATATTTTTACTTAAACTTGCTAGAAAATAACGAAGTAATTACAATGTATTGAATTTAATTAGTTCGTTTACAAACAAGGAATGTAAATGTAATTTGTGATATTGTTTTATGAATACGTAATTATTCAAAATTGTTTATTACAAGAAATTTTAAACGCCTTCAAATAAGTGATTATTTGTATAAAACTTTTTAACAATATTAAATAACGAACGCGCACGGTATCTACTTGCTGCAATATACAGTATTCGTATTTCAGTTTCTCCATTTGTTGAAAAATATTTATAATTTTACGTGATTTAAATATAAAAATGATTTTAGCGTCCACATTTAAATAATTCATCCAATAAATATTCGACATCATACACATACATTTTATTAGGTAATTATTAACTTCGCTGGGTGTAACTCATAATTATTTTCCATTTTCGAGACACACGTACTAAATCACTACAAAAAAAAAAAACTATCTATACACATTTGTAAGACATTGACGAGATTATATAACTTTTTTGAACATATTTCCTGATTTGAATTTTCAGACTTTATTCTAGGACGAGTGGAGGAAGTCCCCCGCTATGCATCAATAGGCTATTTAGCAATAATCAGAAATGTAACTTATTTAAGATACAAGTACTTGAAATACAGATACATGATACAAAATAAGTATTTTCGTCTAGTGTCTGAAATACTTTTTTAAAAATGTATTTTGTATCTTGTATTTAGATACTTTCCTTTGGTATCTTAGTATTTTATAAATACTTAGGTTTGCTAAAATACTTTTACCAATTTTTACCAGTTAATCCCATCATAAGGTTGAATTAAAACTGAGCCCTTAAAATTTTAATTTCTCAATATCTATCAAAAGACTCTATGATTTATTTGTTTTTGTCTGCCACCGTCGCGACGCCACTCTCGCCGCGCCTGCGCCCTATTATTATTGCTGGCGTTGATATATCAAAAAAATAATAATAAATTAATCAAAACTTATTAAATTAAATTTTAAAAAATATCATTTGGTTGTAAACAGCACTACAAAAGATTGCGATGTTTGTGACGTCATTAAGATATTTAATGTAAAAATGTTTATAACAAGCAATAACTGCATAGCATGAATAATTCAAAATAAAAATATATTAATGGCTGTATTCGACCAGAAAAAAATTCTTTAAGCGCTTCAAGCCGCTTCATATTTCTGACCAATTTTCTGCTTGGACAGAAATCAAGTGACATGTAGTTCTCTCTTACACCAAATTTAAATTTTACTGCGATAAATTACAAAATTCTGCCATATTGTTGTTTACTCTGATGATTGTTCAATAATATGACCCATAATGTTATCCATATTGTTTAAAATACAAAATAAATAAGAAACTTTATGAATAACTCTTATCAAGGTTATTTTGTTTAAATATCTACGACGACATTTTGCTTTTTGGTGCTTTGTTATTCTTAGTAAATCGCCATTTTGCTTTAAAGCGCTTTAAAGAATTTTTTCTGCTCGAACGTAGCCAATGTTTTCAGTTAAGTAAACATTATGACGTCACATATGTGCTTGGAAACTGTCGGCGTGCTACTGGTTTTAATTGTAAGTTTAAAAATTTATTGGTAATTTGATATAACTTTTTAAATACACTAGCGGAAAAATTAAAGGATCAAAAAAAAATTCCAAATTTTTAGCGATTTTTCGAATGGCTGTATTTTTGTGAAAAATGGTCATATCGGAGTCATAAGCAAAGCAATTTAAAGCTGGAAGTTTCTAGTTTTGAGATTTTGTAATAATAAAATATGCAAAGGAACGTGTATCGCTCAATCCTAATAAATACACTGAAAAAAAAATTTTCGAAATTTTTTCGGTTTCTTTTTTTGGTCCACGGACTTGGAAAAAAATTTTCCGACTTAACCACCATGTGGACCGGATAACTTGTCCATTCAGTTTTAATTTGCTTTTCTTAGACCTTTATACGACCACTTCTCGCTGAGATATCGGACTTTGAATGGAAAAGGATCATTTCGTCCTTGATCATCGATATCTCAGCAACCAATGATCATATAGAAAATTTAAGGTGTGTTTTAAAAACTCGAATAAATTCTCTACAAGGGTTAGCCATTTTTTTTCTAGAAAAAACTTTTTTCCATATTCTACATGAATTTAAAAAATGAAAAAAAGAGCTTTTCGTGGCTTTTTGGAAAATCAAGCGCTAAATTAAAAATTTCGAGAAAATCACTAATGTTAAGTGTGCCCTTTACAACTCAATATACCTACAAAAACCCCACTGAGTTTCAATTTGATCCATCCAGCCGTTTTTTGTTTCATTCGATTGAATTTTTTAAAAAATTAAAGGATCATTTTTTTGGTCTTAAACTTTCATAATCTTCAACAAAATGAAAAATAAAATTTTCTCCGATTTTTCCACATTTTTATCAATAATAGTATTTAAATCTATAAAAAAAAGAAAATTTCTTAAAAAATTTTCAAAAAAGAATATTTTTTAAGAATTTTTCGAAAAAATTTTTCAAAAATTTTCCTGAAAAATTTTAGAATAAAAATTTTTTAAAAAATTACCTTTTTTTATAAATTTAAATACTGTTATTGATAAAAATGTGAAAAAAGCTGAGAAAATTTAATTTTTTAATTTTTTTAAGATTATGAAAGTTCAAAGATTATCAAAAATTCAATCGAATGAAACAAAAAAACGGCTGGAGGGATTAAATTGACACTCGGTGGGGTTTTTGTGGGTATATTGAGTTGTAAAAGGCACACTTAACATTAACGATTTTCTCGAAATATTTAACTCAGCGCTTGATTTTCCAAAACACGCCAAAAGCTCTTTTTTTCGTGATTTTTCAAATTCATGTAGAGTATGCAAAAAAAATTTTTTCTGAAAAAACAATGGCTAATCCTTGTAGAGAATTTATTCAAGTTTTTAAAACACACCTTCAATTTTCTGTGTGATCATTGGTTGCTGAGATATCGATGGTCAAATACGAAATGATCCATTTCCATTCAAAGTCGTATATCTTAGCGAGAAGTGGTCGTATTCAGGTCTAAAAAAAGCATATTAAAGCCGAATGAACAAGTTATCCGGTCAATATGGTGGTTAAGTCGGAAAATTTTTTTCCAGGTCCGTGGACCAAAAGAAGAAACCGAAAAAATTTCGAAAATTTTTTTTTCGGTGTATTTATTAGGATTGAGCGATACGCGTTGCTTTGAAAATTTTTTTAGTACAAGATCTGAAAACTAGAAACTTCCAGCTTTAAATTGCTTTGCTTACGACTCAGATACGATCTTTTTTTACGAGAATACAGCCATTCAAAAAATCGCTACAAATTTGGAATTCTTTTTGATCCTTTAATTTTTTCCGCTAGTGTAATTATTTTTAACCTACTTTTCATCCAACTGAAAATGTCAATCCCAAACTAGCCGATATGTGACGTCATATAAATCAAACAATGAATGCTAATATACTCAAAATGTAAGATTACTTTTTTTTTTTTTTTTTTTTTTATTGTTTAGATGCGCCACAGCTAAGGTGATATGCATCGTTTGGTATATGTTGTACTATTGATTTTGGTGTTGATGTGCTATAGATGATTGGTGCGGTATGGTAGTTTGATGATGATGTATCTCCCCCGTCCGGTTCCGAACTCACGATCTTATTAGTCAAGAGCGGAGTTGCTAACCACTAGACCAGCTCGGGGTTTTACTTTTAAATAAAATGATTTTGTGACAGCAAATCGATTTATTCGAAAACTAATACGAATCCTCAATTTGCATACATTAGTTACTTATCACTAACATTTTCAAATTGTCTTTAATCCACCGTAGGGAAACATATTGCGTCACACTAACAATAAGACTCAATATTTGATAAACAAAGCTGTCGCAGCATTTGCATAACATAGCGAATTTCCAAAGAGTGGACACTGGTGGATCTCATATAACAACCTGTCTCCATTTAATATAGTTAATTTTTTTTTCTTAAAATAAAAACTTTCTAACAGTGAAAAAAATTTCAAAATCAGTTGGATAGTCAATTTTTGGCGCTTTTGGGATCCCCGAACGCTAATGGACCTCTTATAATATTTATACAAAACATTACCTTAGAAAAAAGAAAAAAAATCGGAAGCAACCCTAACAGAAACTAGATCCAGTTTCTAAACCTCATGACCTTTAAACATAAATGGTCAACTAACCCAACCAAAAAATGGCAAGCAAAAAAAAAAAAACGAAAATTAATACAAAACACATTTTGGGAATCACTGGGGTAAAAAATGATTAGACGATCTGTAATAAATTGTTTCTGCAACCCGCCAAAAATTTTTCGCGACCCTCATATTGAGAATCGCTGATCTAGACGATTGCCTTTCAATATGTCAAATTATCACTATATTTTCAAATGTATTTTGAATTTTATTTTTTCGTGGTATTTTTAATTATTATTTCATTCATTAACAATTCCAATTTTCAAAGTAAAATTTCTTAACACTTGTTTCAATTAGCTGTACACCGTTGCTTGGTTAACATTAGAATAAGAAAAGTTTTTATTTTGAAAAGAGAAAAAAACTGAAACGATGTCGTTTGACTAAAAACTGATTACTGATTATAAACAAGATTAAAGTCTTATAAACAAAACCAGTTAAGAAGAAAAAACAACAACAAGGAATTAAAAATTAACAAAGGCGGCTTACTTTATGTTGTTTTTGCTGTGTTTCTCTTCCTATCCAGATAGAAAATTAAAATTTGATTAACTGAAAGTCATTTCATTTTTCTACATGCAATCTTTCTTTAACTTAACAGTAAATAGAATACAATAAAAATATAACAAGGAACTTCTTGAGTTTAAAAACAGAAATTTGCAAATTAACTTTTTATAATGTTCTTACAATTAAAGTTGCTTGGTTAGACATCATTCACTGTGAAGGCAACTACAACTTTGATTTCGTAAGTTTGTACCAATGTTCCGTAAATTTTTGCTAAAGATCCTTATTTTCACTCTCACTAATCTTCACAATCGCCAATCATTATTTAAAATACAATTTTGCAATATTTATGTAAAAAACTTTAAAATATTTAATAAAATATTTTGCATTTTTTGAGCTATTCAATTTAAATAATAATTTTTTTTTATTTTTTGATGTTTTCGGCAATTAATAGGGTAAATGTCCAAAGGGGATAGATGCCCAAAGGGGATAGATGCCGAAGTAATCGTTTAGCGGACTTGTACGAATACGAGGTTCACAGTGAGTCTGTTGTGAGTTTACCTCTTTTCTCCCACCAGTCGATACCAAGCACTCCGCTGAAACGGACATGTCACGAGCTATAGAGAAAAAACGATTTAGTGGGACAATGGATTGTTGAATTTAAGTTTTAATAACCTTTACGCGCCCGGAACTTTTTATATTGTAAAGTAAGTATTTATATTTTTGTATTTATTGTTTATATATGTATCAAATAAAAACAATTACATGTTATTTCATTTTTTTGAAGACGATTTTGTAAAAGATTAGGGCGGGCATCTATCCCCACGAAAAGGATAGATGCCCCAAATTTTATGAGTATAGATGCTCCAGGGGCATCTATCCCACGATGCATCACCATCATGAATTTAATTATTTTTTCTCTCTTTCTAGACATGCCACGCAAGTACCTACGTAAAGCAAGTGCGAAACCTCGAGGTGTGTGGACTGAAGAGGATCTTTTAGCCGTGTTTGAAGAGATGAGACAGAGAAAAGGTTCTATAAACGGAATTTCTCGTCGGTATGGTATTCTATCCAGGACCTTGAGTAGACGATTTGCGAAACAAGATACAAAAAAATTGACACTAGGTAGATATTTAGGTTTTTGAAAATTTTAATATATATTATATTATTAATGCATTAATTTATTTTTTAGGGAAACACCCAATTTTGGGCTTCGATAATGAGAAACGGCTCGTAGCTCACGTTCAAAAATTAGAGGCTGCTGGATTCCCTATAACACGAGACATGATACGAAGACTAGCGTCCGAATTCGCTGAAAAACTTGGCGTAAAACACAACTTCAACCGAGAAACTCGCAGAGCTGGACCTCACTGGCTACAATCTTTTCTAGAACGTCACTCAGAACTTAGCGTTCGACAAGCTGAAGGCTTATCCGTTGCTCGAGCTCAGGGACTTAATCGTGAAGAAGTTAATAAGATGTTTAACCTCTTGCTTCACATTTTAACTGAGCACAGTTTACTGGACAAGCCAGACCGTATTTTTAACATTGGTGAAACTGGTGTCCAATTAAATAATAAACCAGGAAAAGTTATTGTCACAAAAGGCGCAAAATCGGTTCATTCTATAACATCCGGCGAAAAAGGGGAGACAATGTCAATTTTCTCCCTCCAGTTGTTATTATAAAGTGAGTTAACAAGAAATCAGAGTTTGATGATGGACCTCCCCCTGGCTCATGTTTACATGAACAAAAAATCGACTTATGTTAATGCGGAGTTATTCCAAAAGTGGTTAGTACATCATTTTGTACCCCGAAACCCTCAAGGTAAAGTTATTTTCATTCTAGATGGGCATTCCTCTCACACTAACTCTGCTGATTTGTTAGAGACTGCAGAAAAAATGATATAATTCTTTTTTGTTTACCGAGCCACAGTACGCAAGCTTTACAACCTTTGGACCGCAGTTTTTTCAAGCCTTTTAAGACTTTTTATGTTGCTGAAACCGAGACGTGGATACTCGGAAACAAAGACAAAAAAATCAGCCGATTAGTAGCTGGCAAACTGATTGGGAATGCATGGATTCGAGCGGCTACACCTTCAAATGCTATTTCGGGGCTTAGAGCTTGTGTTATTGATCCGTATAATCCAAATGCTATTCCAGAAAGTTTCTTTCCGATTCCCTATTTGTCTACAAATAATGAAGCCTGTAATGAAGAAGAGAGCGTCTTAACTACTGAACGTGATGGATTACAATTACCTGGTCCTTCATGTAGTAACTCAACTTTGCCAATTTTAGATCATGATGAGAGTTCCGTTAATCCAGTTTTGGCACAAATTCAAAATTCTACACCATTGAATCCAGAGCCAACTATGAGACCTCTGCAAACCCTGATACAGTAAAATGGGATCTTCCTGATTTTTCATCCTTGCTTTCTCAACAGCCTGATCCACCCTTGATTGCTCTACAACGTGGTTAATCTATGCTTTCTTCACAACCTGGGTTACCTATGCATTTTTCACAGCCTGGTACCGAAATATAAAAGGAGACGCCTAGTAAGTATTTGCAAGAACTTTCTCCCGTACCGAAAATTCCGGTACCGTTATACAAAAGAGGAAAACAGTCAGCTGCAATATTGACTTCTAAAGAAAATATTATTGTTAGGAAAAATGGAACTACAGTTAAAGGTAAAGCTACTCCCAACGTACCATGTAAAAATAGTAAGCGACCTAAAAAATTGACAAAAAAAGAGCTAGAGCATCTTCAGAGGAATCAAATAGATGTTGTACTTCTGATGACTCTGTTATAGAAAACGAACCCAATGTTACTACGCAAAAAAACAAAAAAGAGAGAACCAAGAAAATGAAGTTAAAAGAAAAAATAAAGTTAAAAATATCAATTCCCAAATTACAATTCAACGTCCTGTCCCCAAAGCTCGGGAAGCAAAACAAATAGGTAAAGTTTTCAACCAACCAGACAAAACTTTTTCAAGTGAGTCTGATTCATCTCAGAATGGGACAAATGAATATGTAGAGTGTTTCGAAAATTTTGAAAATACAAAGTCTAAAGCAGACTGGATTCAGTGCATCATGTGTAAAAAGTGGCTGCACGAAATTTTTACAATGTACGGCGATTACTGTAACCAATGCCACCGTTTGAAACTACGCCATGAGAAAAAAATTAAAAAATATGATGTTTAAACGAAAAAAAAAAATACAAAAAAGAAAAAAAGCAAGAAAGGAAAAGCTATTTATAAAAAGAATTTGAGATTAGTACCAAAGATGATTGTGCCATCTAGCTAATATTAATCAGAGTTAAGATATTTTTTAAAATAAAAAAATATAAACAATAATATTAAATATGTTGCTGGATAAGAATTTATGATTATTTATATTAATCGAAGAATTTATATTATTTATGTTAACTAAATACATGTTTATAAAAATATACGGTTATTTTTATTATTTTTCCTTATTTTATAATTCCATTAATGTTGATTAAAGTCGAGAAAATCAGAATATTTTTCTTGGGGCACTATCCCATACGTCCAAATATTATCGCGGCATCTAACCCACGTATAGAAGGCATCTATCCCCAGCTAAAGCACTTATTTATTTTGTCTACAACTAAAAAGATAAAACAGAGAAAATTAATTTGTCCTGATAATTTTGTTCATTAATAAGTATACAAACTAGCATTAGGGTATAAGATTTTTAAATGCGTATCTTCTGTGTTTTAAGTGGCCATTTCAAAAAGGTGGGCAACTATCCCATATTTACCCTAATTTTTTCCATTATATAGCTGGAGTATTAAAATTTCATTAAAAATAAAACCTAAATTGTTGCTCTTTTTTCCGTTATATATTGTCTTATAATTAGTTTTAGCAATTTTAACTAATATATTAATAGAATTTGTTTTGTATAATAAAATTGCAAAACATTGATAATGAAAAAATTTAAAAAATTCGATAAATGTAAAATGCCTTAAAAAATTTTTTATATTAATATGAGATTTTTAAAAGCAAGATTCTGATAGTCGTTCCAGAATTTCCTAATCTATAATTTGTATAATTTTTTTTCTCATCCAAGTGTCAAAAATTTCCAGTGATCTAAAAATATAGGTACCGTGAAACCGTCTAGACCCGGACACTTTCTTACATTTTTTGGTTAATTTTATATTTATACATGTTTCCTTCATAGATATCACCAATAAAAGTATTACCATTAGAAAGAGTGTATATTATTTGTTATATCCTTGACCCATATGTTTCATTATAAGTAAAAATAAAAAAAATAAATAAAAAATAATTAGTAAGTGTCCAGGTCTACACCCTAAATCGGTCTTGACCCGTACACTTACTTAAATAATGTAATAACATGCAAACTAACCTCTCTCCTCGGGTTTAGGACAGTGTTTTATATCGTCTGATGTCTTTGAACCTGTCAATGCCTTCAAAATATTTTGTGGGAAGGGGGAAGGGGCAATGCATAGTATGCCTCGCTATGAAGTAAACATACGATATGACATCAGAAGGAGGCATAAACCGTGTAACTCTGGCGGGAATATTGACGTATGGAGGGAGTTACCGCTGGTGCGAATCGCGGCCATAATGTAATAAACTGATGTATCCGGGTCTAAACGGATATAGGTATATATATAGCATGTATATTTTTATATATCATGTGAGTTTTTTGAGAGTTGCCATTTCTATTACAACCAAATTTTTATGATAGAAATGGTACTGGAAAAAGTTCTTTTCTTGGATGTAATGGAAATGTAACCAAAAAAAACACTATCGGTTGAAGTAGCCTCAAGTACATATGCATATTTTTACCGCCTAACTGATAAATTAAAGAAAAATTAAAAAATTAAACTTGGGTAAAAAAATTTTTTTTTGCTCATTTATGTTGTTAATTAATGCATTAGATCAGTTTTATCGAAGAATTAATATATAGTCCGATTTAAAAATCTATAAGTTTGTATCATAGCTCGAAAACCATAAGAGCTATAAAGCTCCTGACTATAGCAATCGGTTGCCTCCGTCGATATCTACAGCTCTTATTTAACAATTTTTCGATTAAATCAACGGTTTGGCTGTAATAAAAATGGCAACTCTCGAAAAACTCACACAGTATATACATCGAGTATAACTTCAAACATCATTAAATGATGCGCGATAAAATTCTGAACACATACATATCAAAACTAAAACAATATGACAATTATGACGACAATTACATAATATATAAAGACAAATTTATAGGCAAAAATATGTATGTAGTAATGTAATTCTGGTGTAATAATAAGTAAAACAAGCTGTGGAAACTCTTACAGTTCAGTGAAAAGAAACACAGATTTTATTGAACAGTATTATAATGCAACAAAAGAAAATTTTTAAATACTTTTCACTGAATAAAGCTTGTTTCTTTGGTCTCTTTTTTAAATTTTTACCTCGGTTCGTTTTCGGTTAATTGACGTTTGGGTTGATTGATCTTCGTATAATCGACACTCTATAATATACTGTACGTATACCATTACTACTAAAGTATCAATGTCGTGATTACACTGTAAAAAAATAGGTTAACAGTAAAGCGTAAAAGTATTTAAGTGTAACAAATTTTACGCTAATAAAAGGTGCAATTTTATAAAATCAAATGGAACATATACAAGAAGCTCGAATTTTTTCAGTGTGTTTGTTTTATATTTACACTATAAATCGGTGTATTTTTTATATAATTGTGTAAAATCACATCTGTTAGTGTAATATACATTAAACAAAACAGTAAATATAAATAAAGGCTATTGGCGGATAAGCATGGGTAGAAATGCCCCCGCACGAATTTTGTTGGTTTTTTTTCTGCTAACTGCTTTCGATATAAGATTGAAATTTATTGAGTTTCAACCCTTAAAAAGTCACCTTTTGGGGGTAAAAAATTATTTTGTGAACATCAAAAAAAAATTTATAACTTTTGAGTGGCTTGACGGATTTGACTGGAATTTTTTATGTTTTAAATACTGCCATAGTGTATCTCAAAAAAAATTATCAGCTTCAAAAAAAATTATAACCCCCCCCCCCCCCAAAAAAAAATTGTTTAATTTTTCAATATTTTTTTTCATCAACTTGTAGCTACGGTACAATCACCAAAATTTTTTTGCAGGCTTCCTACTATGACCGATACAACATATAATTTTTTCAGATTTTTTTTCCGGGTGCGTCATAGTTAAAAAAAATAAAATGTCCGAAAAGATTTTTTTTCGAGGTTATGTTCGTTGTAGAATCACCAAAATATTTCTACAGGCTCCTCACTATGATTGATAGAACATATAATTTTTCCAGAATTTTTTTCCGGGTGCATCATAATTAAAAAAATTAAATGTCCGAAAATATTTTTTTAGAGATAGGTATAGGCTTCCGGGTACTCAATCGATTGGAAATCGTTAGCAAATTTTGAATATGTTCATAAAAACGTTTGTGATTGCGTAGTTTTAAAAAAAAAAATGATCGACTCAAATCTTCAAATTCCCCAATCAGCCAAACACTTATCATGAGTTTTTGAAACTACCAAAATGGTGATTATTGCAAATGAGATTGAGAAATATTGTTTTAGTGATTACGTTCGCGGTACATTCACCAAAATATTTTTACATGTCTTTGATGCAACATGTTATAACATATAGCAAGTTACATTTCATAGAACATATGATACAATATTATAACTACATATAACAGTAAGTTCTGTTAATTATTGAATACGCATTAGGTCGGATTAGATGACGGGGTCTTCCTAGACAACAAAGATTAAGATACTATATAGAAGTTTATCCAAGTTTAATAAAAAAAAAGTACCTGTCCATATATTATATTAAATATTATGTATTCTTCATCAGTCTCAATTGCAGGAGGTAATTGTTATTTTAATGGTTTCAAAAATTGATGATAAGTGTTCGGCTGATCGAGGAATTTGAAGATTTGAGTCGACCATTTTCTTTTTTTCGAAAACTACGCAATCACAAGCGTTTTTATGAACATATTCAAAATTTGCTAACGATTTCTAATCGACTGAGTACCCGGAAGCCTATACCTATCTCTAAAAAAATATTTTCGGACATTTAATTTTTTTAACTATGATGCACCCCAAAAAAAATTTTGGAAAAATTATATGTTCTATCAATCATAGTGAGGAGCCTGTAGAAATATTTTGGTGATTGTACAACAAACATAACCTCGAAAAAAAATCTTTTCGGACATTTTATTTTTTTTAACTATGACGCACCCGGAAAAAAAATCTGAAAAAATTATATGTTGTATCGGTCATAGTAGGAAGCCTGCAAAAAAATTTTGGTGATTGTGCCATAGCTACAAGTTGATGAAAAAAAATATTGAAAAATTAAACAATTTTTTTGGTGGGGTTATAATTTTTTTTTGAAGCTGATAATTTTTTCTGGGATACACTATAGAGGTATCTAAAACATATAAAAATTCCAGTCAAATCCGTCAAGCCACTCAAAAGTTTTTTTGATTTTCATAAAATAATTTTTTACCCCCAAAGGGTGACTTTTTAAGGGTTGAAACTCAGTAAATTTCAATCTTATATCGAAAGCAGTTAGCAGAAAAAAAACCAACAAAATTCGTGCGGGGGCATTTCTACCCATGCTTATCCGCCAATAGCCTTTCCTAAAAATACATACAGTGGCTAGTCAAAAGTATTTGGACAGTCGTATAACAAACAAATTTTAATAGTTAAAACCAGCTGAACAGGGAAATTAGTAAAAATTTTGACTTGTACATAAAATGATTTATTAACTATTTTTTTTTTTTACAATTTAATAAAAAAAAACTAAATCCAAATCAGTTACTATTCAAAAATTTGCATTTTTCACTTTAGAGTGTTTAGAGTAAATAATTAACACATATCAAAAGTATTTGGACGATACAATTTCCATTCTTTTAGCAGCAATAAAAAAATTGTTTTAAGTATTTAGTATTTAGGAGCGTATTCCACTGCCTTAATCACTTTTTTTAGTCGATTACGCATTCACTTCCCTAATTTCGATGTCGTTTCAGACCAAATTTTACTCCATTCTAATTTCAAAGTCTTAATTAAACTTTGTTGATTTAAAATGTGATGGCTTCGAATTTCTTTCCCCAAATGTGCCAAAGGATCCGGACTGAATTCAAACGATTGATGTGGTGTTTGTAAACTTTTGGGGGTATTATACAGGATGAATTGTCTTACAAAGTATGCGGAACGCTTTGTATCATTATTCTGTTAAAATGAAAACGATCCTCCAAATTTCATTTTTTAACATTTTCATGTAAATTTTCTTTCAATATGTTTAGGTCAAGACACTTATTCATTATTTTGTCTGTTATATGAAAATTTCCCACTCCACTTTGAAACATGCACTCCCAGACAGATTGTAAGTAGATATACTGTTTACCGATCTACCACCATATTTGACAGTAGGAATTAGTTTAATAATTTTTTCTTGAATTTTCCAGTCAATTCTTTCTAATTTTTACTTTATGTCCTTTATGTAGAAAGAAGAAGAATTTTTTTTTGTTACACTAAAAATATTGGTTTAATATCCAGGAACAAGTGGTAATATTAATTAAATTTTTCTGCATTTTTTGCAGGTATTTCTAAAATTACGTATTTTGTAACCAATTTTTTACAGTGTACGTTTTAATTTTTTAATATGATATTATTTATAATCTAAATTTTTGCATATACTTGCAAAAGGAGGGTAATGTATTTGACCGGTCTGTATGCAAATATACGCTTTTGACTCGTAAGCAACAATAAAAAAGATTGAAATAGAATTATATACCTTACCCTTTTTAGATAATAAAATTCGCATATATGTAAAAAGAGTAAGGCTTATGATTCTATTTCAATTTTGAGGTTGCTTAGAACGAGTTAAAAGTGTATCTGTTTCTATACATAGGTATTCTTCCATAACTGCCAAACTATAGCCATTGGATTTTGACAAATGACATCAACCGCTTCGGCGAATGGTCTCATCCGTGGTAAATAATTTAAGCTAGTTAAAATAAATATGATGAAGAGAATCCGTCAAAAATTAATGACCTAAAAAGTTAAAATTGCACAAATACATCGTGTATATGGTATTACATGAAAGGTCTTAAAGAGTACGCGTACGTTCTAAAAATATGTAATTGCTCAACTGCTCAAAAGCAGAACCGTTTCAAACTTTTTGCAACGGCATGTGTAAAACTCAAATACTTTTTGCAAGCTTACCGTAAAACAAACTTCTAAACACTTAAAGCTTCTTATGTACAAAAGTTCTAAAGAACTAAGACATGATCTAATTCTTTGCATTTCAACAATTAACCAGTTACTTACCATCATGTAATTATCTTGCGATTGATATGACTGACAGAAATTTATATTGTTTGTCAAATACAAACCTCTAAGCCATATCAGCAGGCTGATTCCAGTATCGCAAAGTCTGCTCAAACAGCCTATATAAACTGAATGAAATATTGAGTATATATATATATATATATATATATATATATATATATATATATATATATATATATATATATGATTATATTTGTCCTTTTCAGAAACCGCAAAGTTGGTGTTAACTTTATGGAAACAACGCTGGGAATGTGAAAGTTTAATTAACTTTAGAATTATAGTTTATCGAGACAAAAATCTCAGATCCAGAAGGTCCAAAACGGGTATAAACTTTGAAGTATTCATAGTAATATCAACACTAGTAAACGGGTACAATAGTATATTGTGCAATAAGTGCGGGAAATTGTCGATTGCCCACGAAAGCGAAGTTGAGCGGACGAACGTAGTGAGTGCGCTCATTCGCTTGAGTAGGGCAATCGACAATCCCGCACGAGTTGCACATACTATTTTTTATTACGAATTTCACATACTTTTTTCTATTATTATCATTATTTTTGACATTTATATTACTTTTTAAAATAATATTTTTGAGTGTTCGTTTTTTTTTTCTGAATTAATTATCGTTTAAATTACTTTTTTGGTGGTTTCTATAGAAATAATTATGAAATAATTATTAAATGAAAAATTAAGAGGCGGCTTTGCGTGTTTTGATTAAATTTTGCGTGTTTTATTGTCAATTTGCGTGTGGAAAGTTACTTTCCACACGCAAAAAAGTAAGCGGCAAGAGTACAGTTGGCAAACAGCCATTTTGCGTACAGAAATATGTGCGCCAAGTTGGTACTTCTCCCGCATGAGTAATAAAAAATTATTTATCTGAGTTATATGTAGCCATGTAAGTATGTTTTGTTACCTTTGCACAGCCTGCAGTATAAATGACTTGATGGATTTTGACAATGAAAATGTGACTGAATCGCCTTAAGCTCGAGAATCACATAGGATACATGGAATGTCAATAAATTCAATATGGTGGCTGTAAAATACCATATTAGATTTTTGGCGAAAAAATATATAATCAGAACTTATCTAAGGGCAAATTAAAAAAAGGACTAAAAAGACGCAAATTATAAAAAAATCGGTAAATAAAAAATATAGAAAAACCCGGACTGTACAAAAAGCGAACTAAAATGATGGAAACAAGATGAAACAAAAAACAGAAAAATAATTGAATAAAAAAGTACAGCAATCGAAGAGATACATGTCGTAATAAGTTGAACAGAAATATATGTTGTCTCCCACTGCTTTAGTTTTTATTCATTAATAAACATGCTTTCTGTTTTTCTATAGTTTATTTTGTTTCCTTTATTTTGGTTTGCTTTTCACGCCGGCGAGCTTTTTGATTACTTTAATTACTTGTTTTGTATAGTTATTTATAAAGTTAACAAGTTATAAATAGGTAGTTAAATCAATAAATAAATAAACTCTTAATAAATGAATATATGTAATTGAATTTGTTTGCTTTTTTTTATACAAACACATCCACACAAGAACAAAGACAAGATGTAAAGTTGGTACCCTGCATACGATGCTGATCGCAAAGTTAAAAAAAAATATATGACACGGAGCTAATCTTCACACCCCTGTGCCGATATGTTAAGGATGTCGGCCTTTATTTTACTTACCGCTATTTGCTAGTTCTTTCCCGTCTACACTAGACTACTATTTGACTATAACTCTACTGCTAATATAAAAACTGAACCCACGATTTCCTGCAGCATATTTAAAAATCAGGTTTCTACTTTAATAAAAAGCAATAATTACGTTATATTGCTATTATTCAAAAAATACATAAAGTAATGAAATGATCAAATATATCGTTCGCTTGTATTCATACCTTTAGCGTATCTACAGATATTTTATAAAATAGAAAATACAAAATGAATATGTTCCTACTCGTTCGTAAATATCTAGCCGAGTCGATATATGTACGTATGCAATAGTCTATTGAATAAAGTCCATTATTGGAAAATTTAAATGAAACCAATCAAATAAATTTGATTATTTCAATAACTGGATAACTCGATTATTGGATCACAAATTGAAAATTTAATTACAACATTGGATAAACACCGTCATAGTTTAATTTCATACTCATACATAAGCATTTAGATTCAGCCGTACAACATAAAATCAGTGGCGTAAAACACCTACTGTTCAATAGTAACTAATTTTATATAAAATATGCTTTGAAGTAATTATAATATTTAAGCATATTTACCTATATCTTAGGAAATACAAGTAGTAGAAGTTATAAAAGTCTAACTATAATTTTAAATTTAACAATTTTGCATGAGAGTTGAACTAAATTATAACTTAATGTTCTTAGACAACTCCCAAAAGGTTGAACTTTCAAAGTAATTTAGAACTTTTTCCAGAAAAATTTTTGAAATGAAATTTAAATATTTTATCAAAATTTACGTTCTATTCTTTTTACTCTTTCATTAATTTCTATTCAATTTATAGTCTATAACTCTATGCGTCTAAGCTAAGAATATGAACTTGGTTTTTCTTATTGTACGTGAAGAAATTTTTTTCAACTAAATGCTTCCTTTTCTCCTCTGTATAACAATCCCTATTTTGACAAAATTTTCTCTAAATCTGTGTAGAGGAACAGATAAATTACCCGACAAGTACCTATCTAGCTAAATATAAAACCTGATAACATACAATAATTTACTAAAAGGAAATGGCGGCTTACAAACTCACAAATTTGTTAAATGCTGTCTAGTTTTGATAATGAGAGCTGATGCCATATGATTTCAGTTCGTTTTCGAACTTCCAGTTTTGCAATAAACGTTTTCTTAAATTAATAATTGAATGATATCTAGATTTAACTATACAGTGAGGATAAAGACCGCATAAAAACAAATTGCACAAAAAGAATAATATTCAAAAATTTTACAGATAGCTATAAACAGTGTCGTGGAGAGAAATGGTGGGCCCCAGGAATACACATCTCTCTTACAATAGGCACTCCCCCAAAAAAAAAAATAAGTGCCAAACAAGGGTGACGAGGAAAATTTACTTTTTCTCGATCCCCTACCGGTGGCTACGGACCCCCTCTTTCAGCCCGTGCCCCGACGCTACAACCTCGGCTACCCTACCTACGCGTCAGGTCTGGCTATATAAAACGTCATATTATTAGCAACAGATTTTAGAAAAAACCTTTCTTATGCGGTGGATCCGGACTACATCGAAAAAAGAAAGAGGGAACTTTTACTTTCATTGTAAAATACATAATTCAAGATCTCATAATTTCTCGAGAAATTGTTTTCCTAAACAAGATAAAGGAACAATCTACATATGGGAATATTTTTAAATATTTTTTGCATTTTTATATTGTTATAAAAATTACAACAGATACATGTGTACAGAGACTTAATGATGGAATAATTTATATTTTTTGTAATACGATGATAAAATACCTTAAAACGAGCCAGTAGCTAAACTTACCACAATTTGCACGTTATGCACTTTAATCGGCATTTTTAAAAGCCGTATAGAAATAATTGCATAAAAAAAATTGTACAGATAAAGACCGCACCAAAACAGGTTTCCCTGTATTGTGTTTATTTGTAAACAGAAAAAAAGCGTTTATCTAGACCGAAATTTACTTCATGCTCCATAAGATAAAACAAAAGCTCGAAACTATAGAACAATGGCGAAGAGGCCTAGAACAACTCAGAACAAAATTTTCAGCGCGAAAACAATCATACAAAGGGTACTTTACTCTTGGGGGTAGATAATTTTTTTTTTTATTTTTCGGATTTTTTGATCGAAAAAGTTGGCCAATCGGCTCGAAACTATAGAACATTGACGAAGAGGCCTAGAACAACTCAGAAGAAAATTTTCAGGGCAAGAACAATCATACAAAGGGTACTTTACTCTTGGGGGTAGTTACTTTTTCGAAAAATGTGGGGTCAGTCCAAAAAAGGGATTTTTTTGATTTTTTGCCGCATTTTTTGGTTTTTGGATTTTCTATTCTGGAGCAATGTAGAACAAACATAGAACAACCTGGAACAACTTTGAAAATGCTGAAATTCGAAAAATGAGTGGCTAACTTCATACAGACAAATTTTTAAGGAAATGTTTCACGTCCGAAAGTGCTATGCGTCAGAACGTGCAAATATAAATACTATAATTCTTACCAGTAAGAAATTATTGGAAAAAGAATCAATTGTAATTCTGCATTTTTGGGCTATCGTTACTAAAATACTTGGAATTTGGAACCTTAAATGTAACATTCTACTCACCCAGTATCAGGGTTCGCTCCCAGGACAGGCAACCCGGGCATTTGCCCGGGGCGGCAAATTTCAAGGGCGGTAATTTTGGAAATTTTTATAAAAAAGGGATGACAATTTTACAGTTCGCTCATTTTGTACAGGGGCGGAATTATTCCCTTTTGCCCGGGGCGGCGTAAACGCTAGAGCGGGCGTTTCCAGTATCTCTGCATAATTCATCATCTTCTACCGCATTTACAAGATTCCAGCGTTAGAAATTTTGTTTGGGACACCTGTAAATTTTTACGTAGGATATACACCAAACACTTCCTGAATTTCAAAATATCTATCAACGATATCAGTTTTGTCCCTCAAAATGAATGTAGGTTTTAATTCATTTTTACTTACTACTCCGTATATTTCCGATTTTCGAGGCCTTACTGTAACTCGATGATCAAATTTACAGAAAATAAACGACCATAAGCAATTTATTATTATTATTTCTTCAAAAAGAAGAAAAAATTAAATATTCATATAATTTACATTAACATAGTTAATTTGGTTTTAATTTCCTAAATTTTTTTCCAAATAATAAAATATTTAAAACTGGTTTTATCAGAAAATAACAAGAAACTATTAATTCACATGCATAATATAAAATAGGTAATATAATCATTTTAAGAATAAAACAAGTTGTAAAATCGTAAACAATTTAATAATTATTGAATATATTGTAATAAGTTTATAGGTTTTTTAATTAACTGTTAACATTCTTACCGACTAATCAAGTGTTGTCTAATTACGATGTAATTTAATTACATTTGAAAAAAAAAAATGCTAACCAAGCAGAAAGATATGCACCCTACCTAAATAAAAATAAATGTATAAGGCAGGTAACCGCAACGTGCTACGGTGAAGTACGTACTACATAATCATCATCGCCAACCCCAGTTCTTGCCACACAACGAACATGAACACAAAAATATGGTAGGCGGAACAAACAATAACTCTACAATAATAAAATTGTATTTTTTTTTTATTACTAACATTTAAAAATAAAAACAACTTCAATCGTATTTTTAAGATGAAAACGGCAAAACATGATCCAGCTAAATAAAGCTTTTCGTAGCACCAGGAAAGAGTCGAACGAAGAAGTCAAAGGCATGTGTATAGTTGAATGTTGCTTAGCTAAAAATAATCGATTTAGCTCATCAGAAATATCACGAAGGCATACCCCACACATTGTAATATGTAATTCTTACATGTAGTAACGCCCTTTTATGAAATAAAAATTTTCTCTAAAATTTAGACTAAGAATTTAATTTTTCCGAATATCTAACTCAAAAATAATAAAAGTCAAAAATTGGCAATATTGATCCTTTTATTACACAGATAGAAAAGGTATCTGTTAATATGTATGTATATAAATTGTTTAAGTTATATCAACAACTGAGAGTTAATTTAACCAAAAAAAGATCAAAGGAAATAAAACTTTTTTTAAAAAACCGACTTCAAAAAGTAATAAATAATTAACAGCAGTTATTTTGAAGCCAGGCGTGGGGTGGTATACAAAGATGCGATCGGATGTGTTTGTAAAATTAATGAATTCTTGTGGATCTACATCTTCATACTACGCTTTTACGCCTGACTTCAAAATACGTCCTATTAATTATTTATTACTTTTTGAAGTCGGTTTTTTTAAAAAAAACTTTTATTTCATACCTTTTAATGACAATGTTTATCAGCCCTAATTTGGAAATTTGGAATATACCTAGCGTTCAAAGTAGTAATTACTAGGAAAATAAAAAATCGATGATAATCAACCAATTTTTTAAGTCATTAAGGAATTTTCTTAAACTAGGTAGTTACTAGGTAGGATAGAAAATTATTTTTATAATGACCATAAAAAAACGCCGTGAGCAGCGGGGCCCCATCACGGTAGTCGAATTTTCCCCTTCATCTTCGGTATTGACTTGCCTTTTGGGGGTCTCGACTTTTAACCCCTACCCCCACCATTTTTATACCCAAAAGAACATGATTTTTCTTGTTTTTTAACAGTTTCGTTCGGGTCAAAATCTCCCCAAATAAACCTAGAGGGCTGAAATTTGGTGTACAGGTTAAGCTAATAGCCAGACACTGTTTTTTGGAGGTTTCAACTTTTAACCCTTACCCCCACGATTTTTACGCCAATATTTCCTTAATTTTTTTGCTTGTTTTCTAACACGTCTAGAGACTCCATAAGGAAACCTAGAGGGCTGAAATTTTGTACGTGTATTCAGTTAGTATCCAGCTAGTACCTTGCAGGGAGTCCACATCACTTTTCCCCCCACTTCTCCCATTTTTACATCGGAATTGAATGCTATTGTTAAATGTGTTTTAAAAGCATTATGTTTATTCTAAATACAAGTAGGCGAATAGTAATTTTAAAAAATTTAAAAAAAAGTGAATCCAATTTTTTAACAAATGAAATACATACATATTAAGTAATTTGAAAATGTTATTAAAGTCACTGTTTATTTATAAATTAGGAATTTTGGATTTTTATTATTTATAAAATAGAAATTTTGGATTTTTTTGGAAAGAAAAAATATCTTCATAAAAGCCTTCCAGTTTACTATTTAAGTTCCTTTTTTAATGTCTACAAGCGAAATGTGATTGAAAGTCTATAACCGAATTGTCATTTTGTTGGTTTCAAAACTGGTGATGAGTGTTCGGCTGATCGAGGCTTTAAAAAAAGGTTTTAAGTATTTAAGGGCTGAATCACAGTAAATTCCAATTTTGTGCCGATAGCAGTTAACAGGGAAAAAGCCAACACAATTCGTACGAGGGCATTTTATTCCATGCTTATCCGCCAATTGCCTTTGTGTTTTATTTTTAAATATTAAAAAAGGAACTTAAATAGTAAACTGGAAGGCTTTTATGAAGATATTTTTTCTTTCCAAAAAAATCCAAAATTTCTATTTTATAAATAATAAAAATCCAAAATTCCTAATTTATAAATAAACAGTGACTTTAATAACATTTTCAAATTACTTAATATGTATGTATTTCATTTGTTAAAAAATTGTATTCACTTTTTTTTAAATTTTTTAAAATTACTATTCGCCCACTTGTATTTAGAATAAAAGTAATGCATTTAAAACACATTTAACAATAGCATTCAATTCCGATGTAAAAATGGAAGAAGTAGCGGGAAAAGTAATGTGGACTCCCTAAAAGGTACTAGCTGGATACCAACTGAATACACGTACAAAATTTCAGTCCTCTAGGTTTCCTCAGAGAGTCTCTAGACGTGTTAGAAAACAAGCAAAAAAATTAAGGAAATATTGGCGTAAAAATCGTGGGGGTAAGCGTTAAAAGTTGAAATCCCCAAAACACAGTGTCTGGCTATTAGCTTAACCTGTACACAAAATTTCAGCCCTCTAGGTTTATTTGGGGAGATTTTGACCCGAACAAAACTGTTAAAAAACAAGAAAAATGATGTTCTTTTGGGTATAAAAAGGGTGGGGGTAAGGGTTAAGAGTCGAGACCCCCAAAAGGCACCCCCTTGATACTAACTCAATCCGAATACAAAATTTCAGCCCTCTAGGTTTATTTGGGTGACCTGTGTGAGTGGTACAAACTTCGAAAACGTCGAAAATGCATGAAATTGTAGTTTAAAAATGAGGGGGGTGGGGGTAAAATATTAAAACCTCCAAAAAGCGCAACCTAGGTACGAACTTTATCAACACACCAATTTCAACCCTCTACGTTAGGGGGCTGGGGGCCTGTTAGATTCAGCGAAAATTGTTTTTCCCCCCTCTACTCCCTTCAAATCATCCTAGGAAGCTGAATTTTGGGTATGTTGTAGATAATTGACCGAAACATTATTTAAAAGCGGTTTGGAAAAGTTTTATTGCTTTTCCGCCCCCCACCACACCCTTAAAGGTCGGGTCAGAAAAAAAATTTGCCCAAAATTTGACCCCACTTTGACAGTATGAGGTGCCTCGAAAATGAGCCCCATTTACCAAATTTCATCTCTTAACTTCGATAGGGGGGCCCTACACAAATTAAAAGGTGGCGGGAATATATATATATATATATATATATATATATATATATATATATATATATATATATATATATATATATATCAGACATTTTTTTTCTACATATTCGTGTTCTACGGGTCCGAAAACGGATAGCGCCCCTACTCTCGCCTCGCGCAGCTCTTATCGTATAGACTGTATAAGTCTAATTTTTCGGAGAAAATTCAACTAAAAATATGTTATTATAGTTTTCAAAGTAAATATTTTTGCATATAAAAATTTTAAAATTGCCATAATTATTCGTATTATTGAAGATGTGGGAAAAATCGGGAGAAATCGGTGTTCAGACATAATATATAAAAAAGAAACAAAAACTGGTTGAATTGAAAACCTCCTCGTTTTTGAAGTCGGTTAAAAATATTAAAATTTTGTTTACAGAATTCGGATCTATGTCACAAAATCTAGTTTAAGCTCATTCTGGAAATGTTGGGTTTAGGGATCAGTTAATTAGAGGTAACTATGTGTATGAAAGTAGGTCTCTTTGGCGGTCTATCCACGATCAGTATTACTGTTAATATTTCGAAATACTGACGTATTACTGATCGTAATACCAACAATACTGAATGAATGAACAACACCTTTTTTTGTGGTGAAGTTTTTTAACTTTTGCAAAATTTTTTAATCTCGCAAATCGAGAAACAAGCTCCAGACGATTATGCAGCAAGAAGTCAATTTTGGTGTTTTAAATATCTCCTTTTTCATATAATAAGTACATATCTAAATATATAAGATAACCATAAATATAACCACAACCTAAATATATAAGATTTTTTAACATAAATTATAATAATGAAGTATACTAAAAGTTACTTAAAAACGTAAAATTAAAATAAAAAGCAAATATTTCATATTAAATTTTAATTTTGATAGCAAGTATAGATAACAACAAAAAATTAATGCATATTAATGTATCATAAATTAAATAATAATATGACACCATTTATGATAATATAGGAAATTATATTGTAATACACTGCTTAGTACGATACTTGGTTTATCTTATTGTTTTCTTACAATTTTATTAAGTAGTACAATTTAGCGTCTTAGCCTATTTTTACTTTACACAACAACTAATACAGGGCAGTGTAAATGGTGCAGCTGCACTAGGACCTGAGTTTCTGAAAGCCCTATACCGCAGACTGATTTTCTAAAATCAGAACCTTAAATGTTACTTTTTTTTGCAAGGCAATTTTGAAAATAGAATAATAATTGCATGTTAATGTGCTAATTGTTATTGCAGTTGTAACTGTAAAATTTCGTTTTTTGTCAATTGGAACTTTTGTATAAAAGTATTTTGTAGGGTAGGAACGGAGCTAGTTGAGCAATCGAAATATCTCAGAAACTATACATCGCACACTATATTTAGAAAGGATTTAGTTCTAATTTAAACAGTTTTTTCATAATCTCACTTTTTTTTCAAATTATCTGAGTGGGGTAAGCTGAGCAATAGAGCTTTCGTTTACATTAATTCCAACAATGACAATGATGATGAAATTCTTAATATCTACTTAATGTTTCTCTTTTAATTTAAATTCTTTTTGATTAATTATTTAAATGTTAAAGTCTGATATTAAGTACAAAGACTGAGTAGGTAGGTATATTCAAAATATTAAGGTGAATCGTTCAGTACTGACAAATTTGTAACAAATGAATTGCTAAGTTTATTTTTAGTCGAATTTTCTCCGAAAAATTAGACTTATACAGTCTATACGATAAGAGCTGCGAGAGGCGAGACCAGGGGCGCTATCCGTTTTCGGACCCGTAGAACACGATTATGTAAAAAAAAAAGATGTCTGATATATATATATATATATATATATATATATATATATATATATATATATATATATATATATATATATATATATATATTTTCCCGCAACCTTTTAATATGTGTAGGGCCCCCCTATGGAAGTTAAGAGATGAAATTTGGTAAGTGGGGCTTATTCCGATGCACAACAATACTATCAAAGTGGGGTCAAATTTTGGGCAAATTTTTTTTCGGACCCGACCTTTAAGGGGGTGGTGGGGGGCGGAAAAGCAATAAAACTTTTCCAAATCGGTTTTAAATAATGTTTCGGTCAATTATCTACAACATATCCAAAATTCAGCTTCCTAGGATGATATGGTGGGAGTAGAGGGGGGAAAAACGATTTTCGCTGGATTTAACAGGCCCCCAGCCCCCCAGAATTAACGTAGAGGGTTGAAATTTGGTGTGTTGATAAAGTTCGTACCTAGGTTGTGCTTTTTGGAGGTTTTAATATTTTACCCCCACCCCCCTCATTTTTAAGCTACAATTTCATGCATTTTCGACGTTTTCGAAGTTTGTACCACTCGCACAGGTCACCCGAATAAACCTAGAGGGCTGAAATTTTGTATTCGGATTGAGTTAGTATCAAGGGGGTGCCTTTTGGGGGTCTCGACTTTTAACCCCTACCCCCACCATTTTTATACCCAAAAGAACATGATTTTTCTTGTTTTTTAACAGTTTCGTTCGGGTCAAAATCTCCCCAAATAAACCTAGAGGGCTGAAATTTGGTGTACAGGTTAAGCTAATAGCCAGACACTGTTTTTTGGAGGTTTCAACTTTTAACCCTTACCCCCACGATTTTTACGCCAATATTTCCTTAATTTTTTTGCTTGTTTTCTAACACGTCTAGAGACTCCATAAGGAAACCTAGAGGGCTGAAATTTTGTACGTGTATTCAGTTAGTATCCAGCTAGTACCTTGCAGGGAGTCCACATCACTTTTCCCCCCACTTCTCCCATTTTTACATCGGAATTGAATGCTATTGTTAAATGTGTTTTAAAAGCATTATGTTTATTCTAAATACAAGTAGACGAATAGTAATTTTAAAAAATTTTAAAAAAAGTGAATCCAATTTTTTAACAAATGAAATACATACATATTAAGTAATTTGAAAATGTTATTAAAGTCACTGTTTATTTATAAATTAGGAATTTTGGATTTTTATTATTTATAAAATAGAAATTTTGGATTTTTTTGGAAAGAAAAAATATCTTCATAAAAGCCTTCCAGTTTACTATTTAAGTTCCTTTTTTAATATTTAAAAATAAAACACAAAGGCAATTGGCGGATAAGCATGGATAGAAATGCCCTCGTACGAATTGTGTTGGCTTTTTCCCTGTTAACTGCTATCGGCACAAAATTGAAATTTACTGAGATTCAGCCCTTAA
Source organism: Brachynemurus nebulosus (assembly GCA_035578155.1). Classification (NCBI taxonomy): domain Eukaryota; kingdom Metazoa; phylum Arthropoda; class Insecta; order Neuroptera; family Myrmeleontidae; genus Brachynemurus; species Brachynemurus nebulosus. Next base: position 129,027,352 of record JAPWDM010000001.1, on the reverse strand, counting down.
AAACTTAAAACCTTTTTTTAAAGCCCCGATCAACCGGACACTCAGCATCAGTTTTGAAACCACCAAAATTACAAATCGCTTGTGGACTTTCAATTATATTTCGCTTGTAGACACTCAATACCGAAGATGAAAGGAAAAATTCGACTTCCGTGATGGGGCTCCGCTGCTCACGGCGTTTTTTCTCTACAATTAAATATAATTTATGTGTAGAAAAATAAGTTAAATTTTATAATACATGTAACAGTATTAATATTTGGTTATTGTTCAATCTTCTAATTTTAATCATTTTAAAATTAATGATTTTGATTCTGGTAATGACGTGTACGCACACATAATAATTAACACGTACACAAATATACTGTGGGTGTATTAGTATAAAATGACATTTTTATAGTTTTTTTTTTTCTATTTATTACAATAACTAAACGTCCAATATTAAACAAAATAGTTTTTTAATGATTCAAAAACATAAAAGAAAATAATTTTCAGTTTTCTAAATCTTAAAGTTAGTTTTAAATGACACAACTTACTTAAATATATACCTCTGATTCACCTCTAATCATTCTTTTGCATTTACTCGTACGTTAAAAATTCTAATTTTGAAAATTTATTTCTTCTAATCTCATTTCATCTCTTGCTTATTCAATTTTTAGAAACGAATAAACCACTGATATCATACAAATGCACCTGCTACTATTGTTTAAATGGAAATAAGATACTAATTTTGTACCTTTCGGAATATCTAATTTAAAAGTAAATACGAGGTCAAAATTATCACCCAGGGTCCTAAGACCCCCCCCCCCCAAAAGAAAATTCAAATTAAATAGCTGGACGGATTTCGACAAAATACTGCGAAAATTAGATATGCTACTGGAATATGAATGTTATCTACTTTTAGAGCCGTTGAGCTAGCGAAGCGAGGCACTATAAGTAAGTGATTTTGTACAAAATTACAAAATATCAAATTAGAAAGTGGAGTAAAGTCAAAATTGTTTCCCAGGAATATTAAATAGGACTCATATTAAACAGCTAAATAGTTCTTGACAAATCTTCTTTTCAGATACTATTGGTATTTCGAAAAAGATGATAGAATGATTAAAATTATCCCCCCGAGCCTCAGTTCCACAAAGAAGACTGAAAATTGAAGTACTCTTACGGGAGTTTGCAGCAAGATCTCGACGTGTGTAAATAGGCAAATAGGCTAGCCTATTGAAACAAGAATATTATTACAGCAGAAACATCGTTCGGGTGAGAAAATAGTGGATCAGATCGAGATTGAGAAGTATCATTTAGATACCTCAAAAGTGAGTTGACTTTTAGAAAACGGACGAAAATAAAGAATTTTTGTACGGAATTAGGACGAAAGTGACGGAAGTGGCACTGAAAATACATAATAAAACTCCATTTCGGGACCCGAACTAACAAATAGGAACGGAATTAAAATTGATAAATATGAATGGAGTGGAATTGAGCGGGATTTGACGATTTTTATCGAGACAGACTGAGTGAAAATGGAAAATTTATATTTGGAATGAGTAGAAATGGGACAAAAATATTACTCTCGGCAACATCTCTACGTAAGAATCGTTTAACTAACGAAGCCAATCACCTATAGGTAATTCTGATAACGCAGATGAAACTGCAAGCTAGAGCTATACAATATATAAATGTTTTACGTTGCAGACACTTAAACGAAGCCAAGATGAGCTGATAGTTTATAATATACATCCAGGTTTCCGAAAAATATCTGTCTTTTGATTTTTAAATTTTCTCTTTTGAGACTAATAGTAATTAAAACCAAACAAAATATTTCGAAATATAGCTTACTGGATAATACAGCAATACAAAAATAATCTATTTTCACATTGCTATAAAGGTACACATCACACCTTTATAAAAGGGAAATTAATAAAAAAAAAACAATTGTTTCAGAAATTATTACACGCCACTGCCCACAATAACCTTGCGTTAGGGAACGTGTTAAAATAGAATTAATTGCTAATTTATTTCGAGTTTACGACTGCTTTAAAATTATAAATATCTGGTTAATCCAATTGTCTGGCCTGCTAACAGATATGGTATTTATTTAATGTATTTCTGTTAGTATTTCTGTTAATAAAAGTGCGCCTTACGCTTATCAAAAGGATAAACAAAAATATTTTAAGATAATAGTTAACATGAGATATGAACACTTGGTGGTATATTTTAACAGAACCACTTTCATTAGTGATTAGTTACTATCATTATCTTGATAAAAAACATAATCCCCGTTGTGAACATTATAAAAACACAATGATGTTGTGTTTTCATTAATTTACCGATATCAAAAATCACTAGTAGTAAGAAGTGGTACTTATTAAAAAATATATCTAGGACCGCCAGATGGTGTTATTTTTAATGTTTTGCATAATACATTAGTCCTAGAAAGTTGGTCTGAAAGTTTCATTAAAAAAACTAGGTACCTATATAATTGCTGCTACTAAAAATAAGTTGGTTAATTTAAATTAGCTGCTCCGTTAACTTTTTGTAATTCACTGTACTGTCTAATAAAGTCACTGAAATAAAAGAAAATTAGTTGCGATTACTAAAAGGGTTTGAACAAAATATTTTTTTGTAATTCCGGGACTAAAATACATGATTTAGTTCCTCATAATAGGGAGTAAAGAGTCACTTTTAGTCCCAAAGGACTAAAAATACTTTTGCTCCCGCTTGTAAGTCAATTAAAAAGTAGAAGGTACAAAGTATCAGCAATCAGCTAGTGAAAAGTTTTAATTAAATGGTGTTGCTAGGTAATTTATAATAATAACGAAATTCAAACTTGTAGATAAAGAAAAACAGTTGTATTGTACAATTCGATTGATTTATCCAAAGTATAGACCGGACGGAAAATGAACTGAGAGATGTTCAGGAACGCATTTTAAAATGCGTCAGTCTAGTAAGATATTTTGAAGGTAAGATAGATAACTGTCAAATACACTTGCCTTATGAACCATATATTAATGAGAGGATTTATTTTACCCAGTCCACCTGCGCAAACGAAGGAAGGTTTCTTAGTTCAAAATCGTATTGCTATACTTGATGTGATATTAGTATATATAATTTTAAGGACATTTAATTAATTTCTTTTTTTTATAATCTTAAATTATCCGGAATTGCAAAACATAATATATACGCCACAGGACTAGAGTGTTTTTGTTTTTTTTTCTTTTCTTTTTGATCCTTCGTGTGAATTCCTGCCCTTGGATTTTCACAGGCCCTTTGACAATAAACTTCACACTCGGGCCCAAAACTCACACTTTAGTCCCTTTAAACCATAAGTTTATAAGTATGAGGTATAAAACATATCAATATTATAATATATTTAAACCTAAAAAATAGTGATGATCCTATGGCGTAGTCGATAAAAGCGCACATATTTTATGAAAAAACAGATATTATTACGGACAATTTAACTCATGTATATCAAGTCCCATAAGAATATTATGGTTTTTTCACTTTTACCATGAAAAAAAAGTTTTACAGCCAAATAAATAGTACAAAACATTTAATTGGTCATTTCACTGTAGGTAAAAACGATAAAAACTAAATAAAAATTCCTATTGGTAAATTTAACTGATTTCAGAACCATAGTAACAATGTATTAAATATAATAATTTATTTTATTCGTTAAATTATCTTACCGTATTACACTTGAGTTTTATATTTTTTCTGAATATAAATTTGTATTTTCTACAACTCAAATTTCTTATCTAAAAGCAATTTAACTCGGAAGAACTGTCAACCCAAACATGCTTCAGCTACGCTGTCGCGTTTTTGTTAGTTCACAGTTATTCTCGTTAAATTGCTAGACTGCAAAGTTTCGTTAGACAAACCCAAATTTAATCGAAAAAAAACCAAAAACCTCTCGTGTAATAATAAGTGATTAAATAAAAAATTAAATAGGTATGTAAAAAAAAAGAAATAAAAAATTCAATAAATAAAAAAGGGGAAAAAAATTTAGAACTCAAAGGTTGTCTATTAAAAGTATCAGAAATTATTATTTGAGATGATGATGATGATGATGTGTGTCATGTCGCAGTGATGTTGACGAGTTTGAGTAACTACAACAAAACTGCTAATGTATGCTTAATGTTTTGATCACATTAACAATATAATATATAGTTACTAATACAGTATTATTTATTGCCTGTAACAATAATATCTATGGCTATAAAATGATTTTGTGTATGTATATATACGAATACACTTGAAGTATTTGTTACTTGAAATTAATAATCAAATTCAAACTTCTAGGTAAAGAAGAAAAGTCGTAATGATGAAAAGAAATTGTATTGTGGAATTTGTTCAATTTGTCCACTGTATATTTGATGTAATATTATTTTACACAATTTACTAAATAACATTTAAATAATTTCTTCCTTAATTTTTATAATTTTGAATTATTCCAAAGTGCAAGAAATACTGTATTGGTACACCAAAAGGGACTAAGGTGTTTATTGTGATCTCTCTTGTGGATTGTCACTAGGGTTGCCAACTCTATCAATGAATATTTCGGGATTTAATGAAAAAAAAAATCGGGAAGAGACAAGTAAAATCGGGACTGTTAAAAAAACAAACAGAAAGAAAAAACAAACGTTTTTAATAATCAGCCAGTAGGAAAGATATTATTTTTATTTTTATTATTTGTTAAGAACAGCTACATATCTAAACCATGATCTTACAAACCTGTAAACAAAACAATTTCTAGAAGATAATTTTTCTTTATTTTATTAAATTAAAAATCGTTTTTTTAATTTTTAGATTTCTAATTTTTTTTTTTTTTTTGCTTATCAAGTGTATTTTTGAAAAAAAAAAATTTTTATAAAGTTGACCGTCTTTGGCATTCATTATTTTTCGGCTACTCGAACGCCGCTTACGTATTTCATGTACGTCAGATAATATCTCCCATTTTTTTGGAGGGATTTTAATGAGTTAATCTGGCAACACTATAAGCTGTATAAATGATAAATCACTAATCAGTAGACAGAGTACACTTTATCAATAGGTACAGCCAATATACTTACTTCTTTGGCCGTCATGACATGCAAGCGCGATAATTTGGAAACAACAATAGCGAGACTAGCGGGACTAAAAATGTAAAAAAATTGTAGATGTTAAAAATCGGGACAATTAACGTCCCGCCACTACTGTTGCCGGAACACGGAACGCATAGGCCTAAAATCGGAACATCCCGATTAAATCGGGACAGTTGGCAACCCTAATTGTTACCCTCGCGCCTTTAGAGACGCTCTGACAACAAACTTCACATTCGGGATCAGAAATCAGGCTTTAGTCCCTCGATGTGTAATATATTATTTATTGCTTTTAAGTAGGCAAAAAAAATGGAAACTAACTTTTGTTGTCTACAAATTTAGGGAAAATTTTACCATTAAATTTTCTTTTTATAAAAATAAAAATTGGATAACACAATCTTATAGACAAAATGTTACCTATTATGAAATCATATTTAACGTTCATTACTTACTAACTTTAGATGGTTGCTAAATGAATTTTGATTAACGAGCTCATTTAGCAGCATCTACCTTTTAACTTGTCTCACGTATGGTTATTTATTGTTGCATTAAGTGCATCTCAACGTAATTACGTTGTTATAAATTCAGTAAAGCAGATGTTATAAAAACAAATAAAAATTATACCACACATACATAAACATGAAATTAAAATTATGTGAAATTTTACCTAAAACTCAATAAGTTCAATAAAAAAAAAAACTATTTCAATTAAAGAATTTTTGTTTTTATTCGAAAAGCTTTCGTATAAATTAAAAAGTTATGAATAAAAACTTATGAATGCTAGAGTAGCATTAAAATAACTTGTCGGGATTCTGACTCGTAGTTCAATTAATATTTTATTATTCCATATACCTAACTAATACATGAAAGCCATATAAACAAAGTTAAAAAAAAAATTGATTTTTGACACAAAATCTACATCTTTTTATAGCAATAAAAAGGTGAAGGAAGATTTTCAAATTTTGTTAGTTTTGTTTTTGTTTTCTAGAACAAGAATTACCGACTACAAAACGCTCATTAATATTAGACATCATTACACCACAGCAACATTTGGTGGGTTTTAAAACAAAAATTTTTAATTTTCTTTGAATGGGATACAAATATGGTAAGGTACAAATTAATTTATGTACTTAAAAATAATAATTTTTTAAAAACCCATCAAAGAAAGACCAAGTCTATATAACTTTATGTATCTCGAAGAGAATTTTACACTTTTGTTTCTAAATTTAAGTTGAAGGTATACTGTCCGTATAACAGGTTTACGTCTTTTCTAGACGTCTAGCTTAGATCTAAACGTAACAAAAATATACTTTTAAATGATTCCAATATTTCTACTTATCAACAAATAGGTATCAATATCAAAATTATCCTCCTTAATTTAATTAATTTTGTACGAGCCTGATTTTTGTGTGAATGATGAGAACATTCATTAAAACTGAGAATTTATTTGTATTGCACGACCCTTTCTTAAGGTAAAGAAGACTTCATTTACACAAAGAAATAATTGTTGTTTTTTTAAGCAATGCATCTTATAACCATTTTTTAAAACTTCGTACATATGTTTAAATAGACTTGTCTATACCTACTAGACACAATTTTAAATATTTTTACTAGTATTTTTCAATGCAGTATAACTAAAATTTCCTGTTTTACATAAGAGCACATATAGTTTTCCCATACTTATGTATTTTTCTCAATAACGTATTTCTTAGAAAACACGAAATTCTCAAATCGATTCAATCTTCTTAGATTCATTATTAATTTACTGTATTGATTTTCTTCATTTTATTTCGTAGCAACCCAATTTCCTTAAATTTAAGAGTGTGATATTATTAAATTTATTTTTAGAATTAATTAATTAATTAAAATACCAATAATTTACAAATTATAAATTATCTGTTAATAATTTTAAAGAGTAACTTGTTTATCAAATATAAAGTCACCATAGAAATAAACATTTCATTATATTTACATACTTTTTATACAGTTTTCCTTTTCTTATCAGAATATTAAAAGAAAAAATTAGTAAGCAGGGAGTTTTATAACTAAAAACATAAAGCTATGAAATATCTGTTTCTGGCACCTTTAATTATTTACTCTATGAATGTAAAATACTATAATAAATTTATGTTTCCCAACTTATATACCCACAGTTAATATAAATATAACAAGACAAGCTACGATTTCATTTAAAGATACAAAGTCGGATCAAAATTAACAAGAAATTTATTTTAATTATCAAGTTTTGAATTAGATGAATGTGTTATTACCGGCGCCTCCACCATATATATTAATGTTACTTCAAATACAAGATAATATTAGGCGCCTCATGAGTAATAAAAATTACAATTTTTTTTGTATCAAATGACGAGAAAAAGTATGAACAAAAATATATATTCGTCCAATAATCAATAAAGAAAATACGTCTAAATATAATTAATATCTTCTAAAATAATCCTATTAATTATAATTGTATTTTATCAGTTTATTTTGCTACCAAGAAACAACATACAATGCTAATTAAAAATGAAATATGGAACTAGTGTAATATTTCAAGTAATTTAATTAAACTTCATTAACAATGAAACTTTTTCTTTTTTAAATAAATAAGATTACATAATTTATAAATTTATCAATAGAAACATCATCACAACTTTTCCCATTTTTCCAAAACTAACAAGAAAACTTAAATAAATATTCACTGTTCCACAAAACTTTTACCATGTACAAACATTAAGTAATTTATTAACAACTTAGACATGTTTCCAATCATTAAATATTAATTTAGAAAAAAAAGTAGCACAGATACCTACAATATAAGCGGGTAAATGTCATCAAATAAATACCCTTCTTTTCAACATAATTTAAAAATCGCTCTAATATAAATTAAATGAGAACTGATCAATATTATTAAAATCGATACACCACCACTGAAAAGTATTAAATTGCTTTATACCTCATAACAATAAAATTTCAAACATGTTCAATACTTCACCCTAACATGATAAATATTTCAAAAATTCAAATCAAACCCAATGCGGAACTGTTTGGGAACAGGAAACACTCGAAGAATATCAAATAAAGAACGAAAATCAAACACTTTCAATTACCTTTTAATTGAATATCAACACTAATTCGGGAGTCAAGAACACTTAAAACACTGTCATAATATATATTTAACTATCAATTAAGAACACTGATTAAATACTTATGTCACAACTTTATTTTTAAATTTTTGAATTAATTGTAAAAAGTATTGAAACTCACAACGATTTTAGAGCAACAAATTCACTAAACTTTTTATGACAATTCAAATTTGTTTTTGCTTAAAATTAAAAATACATTCACCCGAACACAACTCGAAAGAAAAATGATCGTACAATCCAATGTAAGTGAGACAACTACATATTATTTAAAATAATATGATAAACAGAATTGTGCTTATACTGTGAATGTAATATGTATTGTATACACACTAACTGCTTAGGATACTGAATGATAATATTATACGTGTGAACTATCTAGTTTATACTGATATGTGATATATCATAGTCGGCGGATAAAGCACGCGAACTGCACGCGTCTACAGCTATCAGTAGACTGAGGGACGCGTCATTAAACGGTGACCGCGAGAGTGCGCGCGCAAACACACCCTCCAATATACAACAATCACAACACAAGACGGTTTCAAAACATATTCCCTTAATTGTTGTTGGAAATGATAATATTCGGCCATATGTTGAATATTTCTCTTTACCCTTTTACAGTATTAAATTGTTATTACTTATAATAATTTATTTTTATTGAATGCTGTGAAAATTCTTCCTACCTAATAAATAAAGGTAGGTAGGTACATGTATTTATTATTAACCCACAAGTGATAAAGAAAAATTACCAAGGAGCCTTTGACACCATACAAGAGCGTTAGTGGCGTATTAATGACTGAATTTTTTGGCGGCAGAATGTTTGACGCATCTACGTAAAAAGTGATAGGTATTGAAAATTGAACCTTTCAGAATTATCCTCTTTTCTGTGCGAATATCTTCCACAAGCTTTTTTTAACTTCTAAACTATATCTATTATAGTTATTAAATTTGTTATTGCTGCCTCATAAAAAAATAAATTATAAGCATTTTTGAAGTTGTAGATCTAAAGAATAATCTTTCTTCTTCCTTTTTATATAATTTTGAGTAAGTTTTTATGGAACATTTGAAAATGGATCCGAGCTTTCTAACACCCTGGTTTTTACTCACGTATCAGATTATTTCACATATTAACTTTAAAAAACGTATTTACTTAGACACAGGCATATGCATACATATCTATACATTAATAATATTTGGGTTATGTGGCAACTGGCAACCAGCTAAGGCCATGTTACATACGACTCGCTCCAATTCGCTCAAAATTTCGTGAACCATAGAAAATTTCGGGATAGAATACGGGAAATCTAAGTGTATTTCAAAACAAAAATAGGAACATATTGTATTTGATAATATTATTTAAACATTGGTGTGCACATTCATTGTATATGTTACTACTATACAGGGTGTTTCAAGCAACCAAGAACATATAAATTTTAACACAGGGAAAATTTATTCTGATCACGGGATCCTTTATTTTATTATTATTAAATATTTAGCAAAAATTTAAATAATATTGCGTCAAAATAATGTTTAAAAGTATTAAAAAACAATAGCAGTATTGAGATAACTATAAATAAATAAAAAAATTGGACACCTGTTGTTTTGCTTTCAAATTTATTTTTTTGCAAGTAAAGAAAATTTTAATAACTATGGATACCTATATAAAAATAATACCCATAAAAAGTAAGCATACTCTGATCCCAACAATTTTTCCCATGTTAAATTTTGTATGTTCTTACTTCGTTGAAACAGACTGTATATTTGTTTATAGTTAAAAATTCTGAGCTACTATGCGCAGTTTTTTTCAAATTTTTTAAATCCACAGTTGAAAACAACTATACACACACTTTGAAACTCAGTATCTAATTTGGAGGTGAGCCCTATAAATAAAAAGTGATTAAGGGACACCAATCTTTATTTGAAGAGCTCTTCCAAAGCGTATGTTGTCATGGAAATATTTATCAAGCTATTCTAAAATTTCCTGTAATATCTCCTGGACATCAATTTATGAAAGCCTTTTTCGGATTGAAAGAAACTGGTGGAAGAAATGCTTCTCCTTACTTTTTGATACAGTCAAATAAGAAAAAATAATTTTTTAGTTGTTTACTAATTAAGACCTCCACAAGTAGTACACACAAAATTTCATGATCAACAAATTCCAACTATATTTGTATCTAAACATTACTCGTATGAGGATGTGACAAGAACAGGCAGACATGATAAAGTCCTAAAATTACCAAGAGTTTTCTAGAGAAAAAATAATAAGCGTTTGTATTATTTAAAAAAAAATCTAATCACAAGAAAATTATTCTTGCAATTATACTATGTTAAACTGCTAAGGGTTAAAAGTTAAACTGGCAGAATTAATAGTAATTAATAATTATTATTGCTGCTCTTACATATTGGAAACTATTTTTTTTTTTTGATAGGTTACTGTAATCATGATTTTAAAACAATCACCCGCCTCTGATAGCGAATAAAAAGGAGGTTTACGAGAGTTAGCAAACATTGATGTTAAGAATAAGAAAAAACTGGATAAAAATTTCCCGTTGCCGATATTATTAAATTTTTTTTGTATTTTTACACAAACGTGTTCTTATAACTAGGTATTTTAAAGAAGTAAAATTTTTTTTCCAGATTTAATTGCACTTGTAGGAAGAAGTACGTTAAAAATGTTAGAACAAACACTCAGGGACAAGAAGAAAAACGTTATAAAGCTTATAATCCTCTTTATTCTAGTATCGCTTCCAAAAATATTGCTCTAATACTTATTAAATGAAACATATGGTGGTGGTGCCGGGAAGTCATGTTACTAATTTATAGATTTGAATTACCCTAAATTTCTGTACGATTAAAACGAAATAATATTAACACCTTGACATCATTGTCGTCATTAGACGTCAATTGGAACCTTACCAACTCATACACCACGTCGTACGACGTCAACAATTCCATACAAAGTGTATTGGGTGTCCAGTACCACAGTGTACAAGTTGGTCATTTCGGCATAATTCTTCATGGCCGTCACCGTGTTAAAATACGGCTAAACCTTTTTTCTATGCAGTGGATAGGGACCGCATAAAAAAGCATAAAAAAATATATTCAAATACCCTGTTGCAGCATTCTGCATAACATAGCGAATTTCCGTTTACAAAAATTAGTTTTTCTCGGAAACTAGTTGACATAGAATAATAGTTTAAAGACCTTTTTTGTGTGACTTTTTATAAAAAAATGTCCCAAAAATTTTTGAATAAGGGAAAATTTTGGCAAAAAACTAATTTTTTTTTAATTGCCAAAAAAACCATGTCCGGCCATCGGACGTGTTTCGTTAACGAACTCGTCCAACGGTTTGGAACTTCCAATATTTTCACCAAATTTCGTAAAAGTAAGACATTTCGTTCGAGAGTTATCGTGCGGATATATATATATATATATATATATATATATATATATATATATATATATATAAATTTTAATGAATATTATTTTCGGTTACTAGGGACCTCAAAACAAATTTTTGCCATAGTCCCGGGCTCAAATCGCGTTATGACAGTGGCTGTAATAGCTGAATTCCATTCTGGAAATTTGGTAAAACATCATAAATAGCTATAAAAAGTTTAGTTCGGTCGAGACTGTAAAAAAAAACTTTTTTATGCGGTGGATCGAGACCACATAAAAAAAATTTTATCGAAAATACATAACTTAAAACGCTCAAAAACTCGCGATTTCCTTAGAAGTTGCTTTTCTGAAAAAGATAAAACATTAATTAATTTACACAAGAGAACATATCAATTGATTTTTATGATATTATGAAAATTGTGAAAACAACTGTAAAAAAAAAAATTAATGATACCATAACTTATATTCTTACGCAATTAACTGACTAAATGCTTAAAAACCATTAAAAAGTAATTTTATCTAAGAAAGTTGTTGTAGTTAATGTTTAAGTTTCTTACTTATCTTGATTTTGATTCACATTATGCATTTTCATGGTCAGATTCGCATAAAGAAGATCGCATAAAAAAAGTCACACAAAAAAGATCGCTTAAAAAAGGTTTAGCTGTACCTAAAGGAGAGTTTTTATTACTTTTATATATAAATTTGCTTAGTATTTTTACTTACACGTCGTATGCTTGTAGCTTCTATGGCGATTTTCAGCGGACATAATTACTAGTAAGTACTTTTATATACTACTTATATACAATAGGTACCGTATTAGAGTTTCCATACCCTTTATATGGTATTTCTTCAAACCGTCATCGGACTTTTCATTTCCATTTATTACCATTAACTGTGACATTGTGTCTCTTTTTTTTTCATCAATTTTAACTGTTTGTTAGAAGTTACAATCTTTTTTTTTAATCTTTAATTTAGAACCAATTTTGTTTTTCGATTTGTTATTAATTTTCTTATTTCCTTTTTTAATTCGTTCTCGTATATTTAAATTTATTTGATATTGTTTCTACATTTATGCTGTTAGAACTTGTGTCTTCATTTAATTTGGTATGTTAAACTTTATGCTTTGATATTTTTTAAGCATATTGAAAAATATAATTTCTGGATATTCTAGGTAGATACAATATATTTACAAATCTTAGCGTGATGTTTTTCTTAAAATATATATATATATATATATTCTTACAAAGAAACTGCAAGAAGTCGAAACTTCAAAGAAATCTGAAACTTTGGCAGTGTAGAGGGTGACTATGTAATAACATGAAATATATGATTACTGCTAAACAACGATTTTAACCCCTTTAAGGGGTGAAACACCTCCTCAGAGTTGGCACTCAAAAATTTAAGAACTGATACGATTTTGTTTATATGTATCTTACGGAATTCTAGCAATAAATATAACTCTTTTTTTGCATCTATAGACTTTTAGGGGATGATATCCCTTGAAGTGTCTACTTAAACGTTTAAAAAATTCGAGATTTTGCTTATATATACTATACAGAGTTCTAGCAATAAATATGTATAACATTACTTGTGGCATCCACATATTTTTAACCCACTCATTTTTAGCCACCCCTTCAAGTGTTTACTTCAGAAACTTAAAAATTATGAAATTTTGCTTCTATATACTATAGTTATACAGAATTGTAGTATTAAATATAACTGATAACCTGTAGGTATCATTTAAAATTGTGGGTGCCAAAATTGTACATTATGTACATTACTAGACTGTTATATGCAAACAAAATTTCAAATTTTAAATACACATTTAAATGCGTCAACTCCTTAAAAAAGTGTGGACGCAAAAAATAATGTAATATTTATTACTATAACTCCGTATATTATATAAGTACAGAAAAAAACTTCCGCAATTTTAAGTACGCAGTTGAAGGGGTGATTTCATCGCTTAAAAATGTGTAGATTCAAAAAATAATACAATATTTGCTACGAGAACTCTGTAAGGTACGTAATAAATAAAATTTCATCAATTAATTTTTGAATTCCTGCTTCGAGGGGGTGTTTTACCATTTAAAGTCGTTACCTGATAGCCACTGATATTTTTGGTTATTAGATAGTTTTTATGTTTATACCTTTTACATGCTGGCAAAGTTTCAGATTTTTTTTTTGAATTTTCGACTTCTTACGGTCTCCTTACTAGTTGTATTGTAAATAGCTCATTTTAAATAATTATTGTATACTAGCTGCACCCACAACGTTGTTCGCGCGACGCATTGTTACAAAATCAATAAGAATTAGTATATAAGTGTGATAATTATGCAGAACTTGCATATATTATACAACAATAATTTTTGCATAATGCATGCACACGCTCAAAATGGTTTTTCTATTTTGTCGTGGCAATGAGACAATTTCCCGGATTAAAAGTTATCTTAAATGTTGACCCAAATAATAAGTTATCAACACACCAAATTTCATCAAAATCCGTTCAATAGTTTTTGCTTAGTGTGTGCACATATGCTCAAAATGGTTTTTCTATTTTCCCGTGGGAATGAGACAATTTCCCGGAGTAAAAAGTATCTAGATGTTGACCCAGGTAATAAGTTATCATCACACCAAATTTCATTAAAATCCGTCCAGTAGTTTTGGTTTGATGCATGAACAGACAGACAGACAAAAATTTTAAAAATCGCTGTTTTGGTATCTACGTTGTTAACTATTTACAGTAGCAGTACAATTTTCAAAAACTATTTGATGTACAGAAACGGTCTCGTTACACTTTTATTATAAGTACCCGGAGAGAAAAATCCTATAATTTTTGTAGAGAAAATTTCAGAAAAATTACCATGCTCCCCTATAATCCGTGCGCGATCGACGACCAAAATAAAAAATATGTGCTAGCATGGTAAAATTTAATGTGGTGCTAACACAACTTTTATCACACTCTAATGCATATATATTATGGTTTAATTCTTGTTGTCGTACTCTTTCATTTGCGCATCTGACTCGCGACCTTATGTTGGTTGCACTGTACCTGTAAATACATGTATACAAAAATGATTGCCAACAGTATATTCTAATACATATACTAAAGATAGGTAAATAACAAAAAGATGAATTAAACGATGACATCGTCCTAAGAGAGTGTAAAAGAAACTGACTACTAGCTGTGCTAGCTGCTTGTAACACAGTCTGATAAATCAAGGTGCTTGGTGCGAACTGTCTGACAAAGTTTCTTCCACAGTCCACACCTATGGTTCGCATGTAACTCGCTGAGTGAGGTACATTTCATTACAGCGTTCCCAACACAACCAACCTTATTTCTGTTTTTTTTTTCTTTCTATTATTAGCATGTTAGCATGGTAATTTTTTTAATAAAAACAATTAAAAATTATTTTTTTGTCGGTAATGGAACTTTTTACTGTGCTGTTTTACAAATTTTACGGAGATAATATTACGAAAAGAACATTCCATCCTTTAAATTTTTTATGATTAATTATAATCTTTATATTTTTACCTTACAGAATTGAATATGTTCACCTTTTACACGTCGATTGTAGTGCTGAACACAGTAATTTTTATAGGAATTTTCTCTACGTGTATATACATATGTATAGATAGAAATAATTTCAAACAATATTTTGCCGTATGAAATATCTACAATTCGTATTTATGTACCTTACTTACACAACCTTAGGAAGGGCTCTATATGACTAGTTAGGAAAAGACTGAGCTCTATTTAAGATGATATTAAAATTTATCGGACGAAAAACTGTATCTCTCACAAATCTATAGTGACTGGTCAAAAAATTTTTTTTTACAATTCCGGGACTAAAAGACATGATTTCCCTCATAATATAGGGAGTAAAGTGCCACTTGTAGTCTCAAGGGACTAAAAAATTCACTTTTAGTCCCAAGGGATTAAAAAATTATTTTGCTCCCACTTTTAATTCAATCAGTAAGCACAATTTACAGAAATTTTTACAAAAACAAATTCAAACTTGTAGATAAAGACAAACAGTTTTATTGTATTGTACAATTCGATTGATTTATCCAAAGACTTGATGGAATATTATTATACATAAAATTTGAATGACATTTAAGTAATTTTTCTAATTTTTCTAATTTTGAATTATCCGGAAAATATAGTACATAAGGTAAGGGCACCAGTAGCCGTCATGTTAAGACATGAGCAGGACTTTATATTAAATTTTTTCGTTCATAATTACACGAAATAACTAACAGTAAATCTGAAACGAGTGATAATTTTATGCTTTCAGGAATATTTTAATTTATTTGAATATTTTTATAATAAATATATTAATAAAAATAAAATAAAGGAAAAAGTGTGGTGTCCCAGTATCCGTCAATAAAAAATTAGGAGTGTTCCAGTATCCGTCAGTGGGAACACCCAGTACCCGTCATTCTTTAGAATATGATTAATCTGAGCTATATAATTAAAATACTTATGAATAAGTTTTATTTAAAAAAATTATTATTTGATTCTATTATTTGCTTTACAAAATGCCGAATATATAAATAAATTTTAGTTATTTAAATTAAAAATTTTGTTATTCGTTTCTGTAATTCCTGCAGATATATCGCTTAGATTGGCACTGAACTGATTAATTCTTTTAGAATTCTCGTTAACTTTAGTCTTTAGTACAATCATCCGTGATGCTAATTCTTCTGAAGCATTTTTCATAATATCCATAAGTAGTGTTGTTTTTGTACATTATTTTTCATTGGAAGTAATAACATTATGTACTGATTTTTGTCCTTTCTATACAATGTACATGGTTATTAGTCGGGCTCAAAAAGATACTGATCCGTCATAATTCCATCAGACCCTCTGTATCTTTCAAAATTTCTATAAATTCTTATTTCTTAAATATTCTTCAATTTCCTTAAGCCAGTTTTTGATATGTTACTCGGCTACCGAAGACCTTGATTTTGTTAAATTTTGAGATGATTGCTTAGATAACTCCAGATGTCTATTACAAAAAGACAAGAACCATTTTTGTCCAAGTCGACCATGAGTAAATGGATTTTCTCAAGTTTTGGATTAGTAGTTGGGTACTGTCTAGCAGTTAAAGATCACAGTTTCATCCAAATGTATCATCCGCTTTACTACGTTCTCATCTTCTTTGTTGGTTAAAGTAATTGTGGAGGCACTTTGTGCATAATATGGGGTACTTTCCTTTAAATTTATCTGGCAATGTGGTCTGACAATTATCTGTGATATACGAAATTGTTTGACTACGATAGAGATGGGAATTTTTTTAACGAATAGCATATCAAAAGCATTTATTAAATCTTCGTTACTGTATTTTATATTGAAATTTGCCTACAAAAAAGACGGCACCAAGAACCGTTACTACAGAGTACCAGTATCCGATATTAATTTATGAGGACTACTAAAATTTAATTGTTACAGAAAATAATGACGGGTACTGGTCAGTAGACGTATCGAATTGTTGTGAGGTTAATCCAGATTTTAAAATTTTAGTGTAAAAAGCATAGGAGGGTATGTATCCTTTTTTAAAATACAATTTTTTACCCCAGAAACCGTCACTATGACGGTTACCGGAAAATGCCTGTATTTAATGTACTAGTATCCCCATCAAAAATAATAAAGGCTATTGGCGGATAAGCACAGGTAGAAATGCCCCCGCACAAATTTTGTTGGTTTTTTTTCTGCCAACTGCTTCCGACATAAGATTAAAATTTACTGAGTTTCAACCCTTAAAAACTCACCCTTTGAGGGTAAAAAATTATTTTTTGAAAATCAAAAAAAGTTTATAATTTTTTAGTGGCATGACGGATTTGGCTGGAATTTTTATATGTTTAGAATACTTCCATAGTGTATCTCAAAAAAAATTATCAGCTTCAAAAAGAATATATAACCCCCCCCCCCCAAAAAAAAAAAAAAAAAATTGTTTCATTTTTCAATATTTGTTTTCATCCACTTGTAGCTATGGTACAATCACCAAAATTTTTTTGCAGGCTTCCTACTATGACCGATACAACATATAATTTTTTCAGATTTTTCCTCCGGGTGCATCATAGTTAAAAAAAAACATCAAAAAAGATTTTTTTTCGAGGTTATGTCTGTTGTACAATCACTAAAATTTTTCTACAGGCTCCTCACTATGATTGATAGAATATATAATTTTTCCATAATTTTTTTCCGGGTGCATCATAGTTAAAAAAATTGAAGGTCCGAGAATATTTTTTAGAGATAGGCATAGGCTTCCGGGCACTCAATCGATTGAAAATCGTTTGCAAATTTTGAATATGTTCATAAGAACTTTTGTGATTCTGTAGTTTTCGAAAAAGAAAGAAAATGGTCGACTCAAATCTTGAAATTCCTCGATCAGTCGAACACTTATCATCAATTTTGGAAACCGTCAAAATAACAATTATCTACTGCAAATGAGACTAATAAAGAGTAATATTTAATATATCGACAGGTACTTTTTTTTACTAAACTTGGGTAAACTTCTATGTAGTATCTTAATCTTCGTTGTCGAGTAAGAACTTACTGCTATATGTAGCTACAATATTGTATCATATGTTCTATCAAATGTAACTTGCTATAATATGCTATAACATGTTGCATCAAATAGAATCAATCACTAAAAAAATATTTCTCAGTTTCATTTGCAATAATCATCATTTTGGTAGTTTCAAAAACTCATGATAAGTATTTGTCTGATTGAGGAATTTGAAGATTTGAGTCGACCATTTTCTTTTTTTCGAAAACTAAGCAATCATAAATGTTTTTATGAACATATTCAAAATTTGCAAACGATTTCCAATCGATTGAGTACCTACCCGGAAGCCTATGCCTATCTCTAAAAAAATATTCTCGGACATTTAATTTTTCTAACTATGATGCACCTGGAACAAAATTTTGGAAAAATTATATGTTCTATCAATCATAGTGAGGAGCCTGTAGAAATATTTTGGTAAATAATTCACTGTTGAGAGATTTACTTTGTGAAACTCCATTTTAAATATTGAAAAATATTTAAAGTTCGATTACTTTGTCTATTTCACGAATTAAAAGTTATTTTTACATTATGTATCTCTTCCATTCTTAGGTGTCATCTCACATAAAATTGGTAACCTGTTTACAAAATATAATATATCACCAGCTTTTCATTCTGTTGGAAATCTTGGCCGTTTCCTTTACAACGCCAAAGAAAAAACTGATCCACTAAAAAAGAGTGGGGTCTACCGCCTAGACTGTTGTCATTGTAACGCCAAATATGTGGGACGAACAGGACGAAGTTTCGACATAAGATATAAGGAACACATTAGTTCACAAAAACACAGCTCTAACTTCGGTCTACACATCTTGGAAACAGGTCATTTTCCTAAAACAGATCATAAACCAAAAGTTCTACATGTTTGCCATAATGGTTTAAAATTGAATCTTTTAGAGGCTCTAGAAATTAATAGAATAAACAGTGACCCACAAATAGAAGTTTTAAACGATCAAAATGATCTAAATAATTCTCCTCTATTAAAAATAAATTTCTGAACGAATATAATCACTTCAGTCTTTCAATAATTTTGGACACCCCTATTTTAGTTTTCATAAACAGGTCATTTATCTGAATAGTCATATTATTAGGTAAAAATAAAAATTTTTTCATATCGGTACCTACAAACTGGTTTAATTGCTTTCTTCTTTACACGTATATTTAGTTGCTTCGATACAAAAATTTTATGGGTTTTCCCAATTCAATAATATTACACCCCTCCTATATATCTTTCTTACCTATAAATTCCCATTAATTATTTTCATCTTTCTACTCTGAGGATGACCGACAGGTTGAAAACGCATTCAGTAAAAATAACTTTTAATTCGTGAAATAGACAAAGTAATCGAACTTTAAATATTTTTCAATATTTAAATATTTTGGTGATTGTACAACGAACATAACCTAGAAAAAAAATCTTTTTGGACTATTTATTTTTTTTAACTATGACGCACCCGAAGAAAAAATCTGAAAAAATAATATGTTGTATCGGTCATAGTAGGAAGCCTGCAAAAAAATTTTGGTGATTGTACCATAGCTACGAGTTGATGAAAAAAAATATTGAAAAATTAAACAATTTTTTCGGCGGCGTTATAATTTTTTTATGCTGATAATTTTTTCTGAGATACACTATAGAGGTATCTAAAACATATAAAAATTCCAGCCAAATCCATCAAGCCAATAAAAAGTTTTTTTTGATTTTCAAAAAATAATTTTTTACCCCCAAAGGGTGAGTTTTTAAGGGTTGAAATTCAGTAAATTTTAATCTTATATCGAAAGCAGTTAGCAGAAAAAAACCAACACAATTCGTGCGGGGGCATTTCTACCCATGCTTATCGGCCAATAGCCTTTCTGTTAGGTTATCTTGTCTAAAAACTAGATTTTAACAAAATTTGATTCATAATAAACTTTAAAAAATAAAAAAAATATAACAAATTGTTCGTTAAAACAAAGTTACAGTAAAAGTAAATCAGTGCTTACCTTAGTTAAAACTTAAGAGTTTTAGTGCCTATATACAAATTTTACAAACACTAACTTTCTGATGAGCCGTTATTATATCTAATGTTAACTGAATGCTGTCATAAATAGAATAACGGTTGGGCATAGGTACTTTCCAGAACTTGTAGCAGGAAACACAAAAAATATATGCTTGCGTAATCTCTTAATATTTATCATTTTACTGAAACTTGACGGCTATTGTGTCAATGACGTCTACTGGTGCTCTTATCTTACATCACAGGACTAAAGTGTTTCTTTTTCCATCCCTCGTGTGATTTATTACCCTCGGTTCTTTACAGACTCTCTGGCAACAAACTTCACACTCGGGATTAACACTCACACTTTAGTCCCTTGGTATGTAACATACTATTTTTGAATTGGTAGACGAAAATTGAAGTCTTTTAATTAAAAATAGTACAGGGGAATTTGTAGAATATGTGAGTTGTACAATCTACTATACACGGTCTCAAAAAATGATAATGGTACGACTATACTGTACTGTCAAATAAAAAATAATCTTGGCTTTTAGCTTCCATAAAACTCTTTATCTAGTTCTTGCAATAATAATGCAGATTGAGCTTTGTATAAGCACCTTCTAGAAGGTGGTCAGTCGCCGGTTTCACCGATAGTTTTCACTATCCTACTCCATAAATTATACTCTGGTAATTCTCTAACCTTTGTAATACCCTCTGATGGTACCACTTTTCAGTTTAACTTTAAAAGACCACCGATACCCCTGAACTAGAAATGCTGACCGTAATATGTCACTTCGGCCACAGACTTTGGTGAATCTGAAAGAAATTCTAGAAGACCAATTACAGCTAATATAAGTACCAAATATTAACTTTCCAGTATAGAGTAACTTTCTTAATTTTTATGGTTTTATCAAAAATATGTTTGACGTGAATCCAAACATACAATTTTTTTGGGTCAGCTCATATAGATAAGAAGAAATGTATCCGCTGTCTTCAAAATATACGTTTCCTTAGAGTAGGTACAGGTAGGTAGTATATAAATTTTCGAAAACTTACTTATCAATACTATTTAAGGACACTTTTGCTTCCGAATCTATTATAAAATAGCGAAAGTAATGTACTTAATCATATTTGTATGATGTAATTTTTTCGGAAATCAAAATTTCCATTCGTATTTCACGTTTCAAAGTTTCCTAACTTATTTTGATTCGGTGTCTACTGTCAGTCCTCTGTGTGTCCATAAAATCTTGCAATTTACATAATTTCGAAACTCTTTGATCTATTTTGATGAAATATTCAGGGGTAAATATCATCGTGTCGTATCGATAGTGTTGTCGTGTCGTGACGTGTCAATACTCAGTCATGTGAATAGCACGAGAGTCGGTCGGTCTGTCTGTCTGAAAAAGATTTAAAAGCATGTAAGTCCAGAATTACTAGATCAATTTTGATATAATTTTCAGGGAGTTGGTCTCTAAATGATCACCTGTAATCAACGCATGTGTAAACATGAAATCCATTAAACTTCTTAAAATTTATAAGTGTATTCTATTCTATTATTAGACTAACTGTAAATAATTAGCTACTAGATAAACTCTTTCTTTTTACTATGGAAAAAATTTTTTAAATTCTTTAAAACTATTTGTCAATTTAGGGAGTTAAATAATGTCTAGTGATTTCTTTAATATTTTTTACTGTTTGATTTGTGACCATAAAAAGCTATGTAGTCAGTATTTTCCATAATTACATTGTCAATTTCAGTGTCTCTAAAATATGACGTTCACAATGTGACAATAGACAGAAATTTGAGATTTTATTGGAAAATCACATTAAAAATTGCAAAAAGGGCAACCAGCCCTTATTTTACGAAGAAACTACGTACCACATCCATTTAAAATGTATTCTCATTTAAAGTATCCAAATCTTAGAACAGTTTTGGCATTAATCAACTGTTGTAAATGTAGTTAAAACCATCTAACCGTTAAAACTATAGTAGTTGGTAAATAGGAGAGCAGTTACGTAAAATAGTAATAATAATACTATATGGTTGTGTGGCCTTAAATGCTAGAAGTAACAAATAACAGGCTGCTCTGTATTTAAAAATTCATTGTTGTCTATGGTGACTGGATATAAATGGTTTTTTTTCAAATCTTTTCAGTGCATTTTACGTTGCTACTGTTACGTACATATGTGGGTCTATAACTTTCGTTTTATTTAAACCAACCTCGTATATCTTACCTACGTTCGCATAGACAAAATCCCCACAGTATCATAGTACTACCTACATACACATAGTGTATTGTGAATGGTCTCTGGTTATTTTTTTTATTCTATCCCTGATGCTTTACTATCAAATGATATTGTGCAGACCAGCAAGTAACATGAACGGACATGGTCTGTCGCAATGGAAAATGTTTACTTCCAGATTTTTTATGAGCTTACCAGGGAAAATTTATCAATTATAATTTTTTCTGCATAAAATAAGCGTTTTTCTAAAAAAAAAATCTGTGTGTTGAGGAAGACAAACCATATATTTTTGATACAGCTAATAGAAGTATCTACCAGTTATCTAATTTTTTAATTATTAGATGTAGGAGAGAGGTGTGTCAGTAGTAACAGTGGGTCAATTGTAACTGAAATTTGTGATATATCTATCAATCCTATTGAGAAGTATTACGTATCATAAGATGTCTACTGAAGTTGTGCTCTACTCACAAAATTTTCAGTTAATATCATTTGGCGGTTTTCTCTCAGCAATATCAAATGTGTTTATATAAGCTAATCGGCATCATGACGCTGGCCGGAAGTTTTTTTGTAGTCAAAATGTAATAACTTCAATCGATTGTAGGCCGTTTGTAGATGTTTGTAGTATATTTATTTTCGTTTGTAGCCCTTTAGTTTATTTGTAATTAACAATCAAAATTTTGTACTGAAGTTAGCCGGAAGCAATCGTGAATGTAATTTTTTTTGGTTACAATAGAACGATTATCGTTTGTAGTGTCTAAATATAACGGTAAAATGTTAGTAACGTCGCCTGATAAAGCATAATTAATTAAAAAGTTATTTAAAAAAATTGCGCATGCGTACCATTTTAAATTTGCTCTATGTGAGTTCGTTATTTTAAATTTGACCAGTGGCGACGCGTGGGAGTAGACAAGGGAGGCAGTGTGTACCCAAAAAAATTAAATTTCATAAAATTTAAGATCCTTTAGAAAATTTAAAATAATTTATTATCTAAGTTTTATAATATTGGCCATTTTCAATACATTCACATTTTCAAATAAAACGTATCTACGAATATATGTACATATAATATATATACGTTTACACTTTACACCCATATACAATAATATATACATATAACCTGAAAAATATGAGCCTCTGTGGTCATACAGAATGAAAATAGGTAAGTTACAAGCACGTTACAAGTCTATTTAAAGGCAAAAGACATTTTTATATTTGTCTATCCTGGCTCTACATATATGTGTGGACAACTGCCTATATATTCACACACACACACAGTCTGCATGTATGTAGAGTATTCTTGAACATTTTTTTTACATCATTAATTCATTATTACTCAAAAACTAAGAACGATTTTGGAATAATTTTTTTTTTATCTATGTGTAAAATGTAGTATTCTTCTTAATAGTACAAAAATTATCAAAATATATTCAATACTTTTTGAAAAATAATAAAAAAACTGAAACAATAATATAAAAACGGAAAAAAGACATCTTTAATTTTGTTTACCCTGGCTTGCATGCATGTGTGATAAGTACCCATTTACACATTCACACACACAGTCTGCATGTATGTATGTAGTATTCTCATTATTTTTTTTACATCATTATTACTCAAAAACTAAGAAAGATTTTGGAATAATTTTTTCTTATCTATGTGTAAAATGTAATATTCTTCTTAATAGTACAAAAATTATCAAAATATATTCAGTACTTTTTGAATAATAATAAAAAAACTGAAACAATAACGCGATATGCAGTGTCAGGGGAAACAGAAAAATTTTTGTCTTCGCTACTGATACGTATGCGACGTATGCCTTTGGTTACTGATGTATACATTATTTTATCTTTTACTGAGAATCCTATATGCTTTAAAACTTCAAAATTAAAAAATATTACAAAAAGTTAACCACATGTAACAGAATAATTATGTCGTTTTATGAGGTTGTTATATTTTTGAAAATAAAAATAAAACAATGAATTTTAAAAAAGTAATTTTTTTATTTCAATAAAACATGTTTAATAATATATAATACATATTATTAAAATAATTTTTCTTAATACACTATCAAAAATACATCGTAGTTTCTTTTAAACTTGTGTCAGCAATTGGTATGAATGAAAAATTCTAAAAAAATAGCAGCTTTAAATAATAAAATCACACAAAGATTTTCAAAAATGTGCAAATTAAACAAACTCATCAGTTACGGAAGCAATTCTTTAAAAAATAATTTACTTAATATGAAAATAACTTTGCTTTGTTACTTTTAACCAAATTGAAGTTTTCTTGTAAGGAGCCATCTTTCGAGTAATTAACTCAATAGCAGGTTTAACACAATTGAAAATTATTTATTATTATTATCTTTCTTTCATTAATAATTTATTATTATTATCTTTCATAATTAATTAAAAATCAAAAATTTTTAGACTAAATTTTACTATAATCATAAACGCAATCTGTTAAATTTTGAATAATACATGCGTCAAGTTTAAAATAACGAACTCACATCGAGCAAATTTAAAATGGTACGCATGCGCAATTTTTTTAAATAACTTTTTAATTAATTATGCTTTATCAGGCGACCCTACTAAAATTTTACCGTTATATTTAGACACTACAAACGATAATCTTTCTATTGTTACCAAAAAAATTACATTTACGATTGCTTCCGGCTAACTTCAGTACAAAATTTTGATTGTTAATTACAACTAAACTAAAGGGCTACAAACGAAAATAAATATACTACAAACATCTACAAACGGCCTACAATCGATTGAAGTTATTAAATTTTGACTACAAAAAAACTTCCGGCCAGCGTCATGATGCCAAGCTAATCGTAAATTTTGAGTTTGTTGACAATTTTTTCATCTTTGAAGTAAATACCGCATCAATTTGAAATAAAGTGATTTTAGCAAGGAAATAATATTATCAGATCGGTAGTATCGTTTCTTTAATCACAGTTAATATTGTATAAATTTTTTTTTATAAAACTAAACAAGACTGCAACAATTGTAACAAATTCAATAGTGTCAATTGTAACATGTTCTAATCGACACATTCCAGTAGTTTTATATATCCACAATTTTTCTTTTCAGTATTTTAAATTTAAGAAACTGAGTACATAGAGTCAAGAGTAAATAAAGTTTAAAAACACTGACGGTTTTTCAGAATTCTGGTTTTTATGGTTTAATTTTAGATTTTGTATATGGATTAATTTTAGATTTTGTACCTATTGCTTAATTTTGTAAATATTGCTTTGTATTGTTTTAAAAATTTTAGTTGAATAAAGTTAAACTTTGTATTTCTGGTCTAAATTCGAATGATAAAGGTAACGGTTTCGATTAATAAATAATTAATAGAAAAAAAAGAAAAAATACCTTCCATTTATGGTTACATTTTGGCAAAACCCGCTGGCTTTATATTATAGATTTTCGGTTACGGTAGTCGTTCGATTTAATGCTACTATGATTAGCTTTGCCTGTTGGATCAGTCCCTAATTTAATTCACTCGGTTTTCAGGACAAAAAAATGCTATATAAAATAAAACGAAAAACTAGGATAGGAACTGTATTCGATAATGTATAATTGAATACTGCTAGAAGAGTAATTGAAGGAGAAAAAATCAGACCTGTTACCAGAGACTACGGTATTTGTCACCTTACTCACTCGACGTGTGAGGAAGAATTTTAAAAACTAAATTAATTATAGTAACGAACATGTAAATTCAACTAAATAATGAGTGTTACAATTGAACCTAAGCCTGTAACAATTGATCCTCTGATAGTGACGATTGTAACATTACACTTTGGTTCATAAAAATGCAGTTATCTTAATTATAAGCTAACATAGAATATTTTTGTGTAGCTCATTCAAAACCTAAAAGATGTCCGTATCTCGAACCAAAAATTTAATTCTCTGTGACTAACAGATACAAAGTTACTAGCCCGTATATTTTTTTGTTACTACTGACACACCTCTCCCCTACAATTAACAAGGAAAGGGCAAGAAGTCGAAAATTCAAAAAAATCTGAAACTGTCAGTATATAGAGGGAGGCTACCTAATGACATAAAAAATATCAGTTGCTGCTACAAAACGTTTTTAAGGGGGTGAAACATCCCCTCAAATTTGGAACTCAAAAATTTACAAATCGATGAAATTTTGTTTATAGGTACCTTAAAAAGTTCTAGTAACAAATATAACATTATTTTTTACATTCACACATTTTTAAGGGTTGAAACCACCCCTCAACTGTGTACACACAAATTCAAAAATTGGTGATATTTTGTTTATATATACTATATAGAGTTCTGATAATAAATATAATATTATTTGTTGCATCTACAAATTTTTAAGGGTTGAAACCACCCCTTCAAATGTGTACTTAAAAATTTATAAATTGATGATATTTTGTTTATATATATACTATATAACGCTCTAGTAATAAATATAACATTATTTTTTGCATCTATAAATTTTTAGGGGTTGAAACTACCTCTTCATATGTGTACTTAAAAATTTATAAATATTTTGTTTACATATACTATACAGAACTCTAGTAATAAATATAACATTATTTTTTTCATCCACAAATTTTCAAACCACCTCTTCAAGTGCGTACCTAAAAATTTGAAAATTGGCGATATTGTGTTTACATATATTATCTACATAGAGACCTAACAATAAATATATTATAAATATATTCTTTCACACAGTTCTAGGGGGGTGAAACACCCCCTGGAAGTTGTAAACTAAAAGTTCCAAGACTGACAAAATTTTGTTTACATATACAACAAACAACAATTTTACAATAAATATAATAATAATGTATAAAATTAGCAATACAGATAGCTTTCAAATAGTGTATTAAACTACCGTGTAGTACATGTGAACAAAATTTCGTCAATTTTTGCTTCTAATTTCTACTTTGGAAAGGATATTTAACCACTATAAATGTATGGAAGCAAAAACAAAAATTATTAATCCATTTTTATGTGATGAGAGTATGTGAATAAAATCTCGGAATTTTTAAACTTTCTACAAATGAAGGGGTGTTTTCACCCCCTTAACATATGAAGGGGTGGTTTCAACTCCAAAAAATTTGTACATCCAAAAAATAATGTTATATTTGTTACTAGAACATTTTAAGGTACGTATAAACAAATTTTCATCGATTTTTAAATTTTTTAGTTCCAACTTTGAGGGGATTTTCACCCCTTAAAAACGTTTTTTAACAGCAATTGATATTTTTTATGTTATTTGGTATCCACTCTTCACAGTCTACATACTAACAAAGTTTCAGATTTTTTTGAATTTTCGACTTCTTGCCCTTTTCTTGTGAGTTCTACCTGCTTTTTGCAATAAAAGCATGTAATTTTTTAGAAATTGCTTGTCGAGTGACGTTTAACTTTTCTGCAAGTTGTTGTGTTTGCGCAGAAGCTTGGTCCAGTTATTGTTGCAATTCCTCGTCACTGACTGTTGGAGGCTTTCCAGAACGTGATTTATCATTTAAATTGAAATCTCCAATTGAAAATTTATGAAATCATCTTCGACACATACTGTCATCAATAGCACTGCCACACGTTGCACAGATTATTCTTTGAGCTTCAGCAGCACTTTTTCCTTGACGAAATTCGTATAGAAGACAAGGGCGGACATGCATACTACTTACTTCCATTTTCAACTCAATAAAAATATATAAATATTGAAGATTAATATATTAAGAGCGTAATGAATTTACAGAGTAAAAACAGCTATGTATGTATATATGCGTATTAATAATTAACTTATAACCGGCTGGAGATAGCGCCATCTTTTGAAAAGGGGTAGAACTTAGTTCTACACTAAATATTATTATTATTATTATTATCGAAAACAAAAATGTTTTGATTCTCTTTGAGTATGTGGTTCAGGCCAAATTGGCTTTGAATTTCCATTACTGAAGTCTTGTGATTAAAGGATGACGATTGACGACAGTCAATTTCGCACTACAGACTCGTAATATGACAACGAAAATCGGGCAAAATTAATCTAAAATTTAAATTCGTTAATTCTTTTTCCATTAATTAAAGAGTTAACTTCGTTAATCGTTACAGCTTTAGTTTACTGGCAGTATAATGTAAATTGAAGATTAAAATTAAGTATTACGTATACTACCAACAAGGACGGATCCAGCCAGTTAAAAAAGTGAGGGAGCTGCCTCTAACCTCAGGAGGAATTTTGGGGAATTGTGTGTTCTAAATTAGGTATTTAACTAAAAAAAGTTACCTACTGTCGGGCAAAGGGAGGAGGGGCTGAAGCCCCACAGCCACCCCCCTGGATCCGCCTATGACTACCAACAAATATTTTTAATGTTATTTCAGTCAATTAGTCTGCTCAATGATTTTGTGATCTGTTAAGCACGCAACTATTCTCTTATATACTGAAAGATGGAAACAATAAAGCGAGCCTTTTAATATAAAAACAAATATCTAAACTCAGTTTAAAGAAATACTAATTTTACCTTGAAGGTGCCTTCTAGTTTTCCTAAATACATTGAAAATCATTTAAAATCTTCTTGATGGTAAGGAGACCGCACTAATTTGGAGCTAGGATCTCCTATAATAATAGGTATAATAATCCGAATTTGGTATTTGCTTACCGTATTACGAACCCGAGAGAAACTATACTCCTAACAACTTTCTGAATAGAGCTTGTCATTATATTCTTGCTTACCTTTAAGGTAGTACTTCGACATTCAACTTTTTGACAGAATAGTTTCAAATTTTAATAGTATAAAGAAGAATACTATATCTGATTGTTCTTGTAATTTGGGAAAGATTTATCGTTTCAGAGTTAAGATAATTAGAGTTAAAGTTTGTATTTACTCCATGATTGTATTAGATCTCAAAATTCTGACTACGTACCCTTATTTTGTATTTAACAATATAATGACTCGCAGAATTCAATAAAAAACTAAGGAAAGAAAGATTAATAAGTCCTGAATGTAAAGAAATTTGAATTATTTGTTGATCGTTTTGAATTGAAAATATCAGAGAAATTATAGTATTTTAATAAGAATTTAACATCGATATCAATTTCAAGCAACTCAACCGAAGCAGTCTGGCAACGCTGTATATTAAAAACGCCCTCTGAGCAGCGGGGCCCCATCACGGAAGTCGACTTTTTCCCTTCATCTTCGGTATTGAATATCTACAAGCGAAATGTGATTAAAAGTCCACAAGCGATTTGTCATTTTTGTGGTTTCAAAACTGATGATGAGTGTCCGGCTGATCGGGCCTTTAAGAAAAGTTTTTAAGCTTTTAAAGGCTGAATCTCAGCAAATTTCAATTTTGTGCCGATAGCAGTTAGCAGGAAAAATGCCAACACATTTCGTACGAGGGCATTCCTATCCATGCTTATCCGCCAATTGCCTTTGTGGTTTATTTTTAAATATTAAAAAAGGAACTTAAATAGTAAACTGGAAGGCCTTTATTAAGATATTTTTTCTTTCAAAAAAATCCAAAATTTCTATTTTGGAACAATAATAAAAATCCAAAATTCCTACTTTATAAATAAACAGTGACTTTAATAACATTCTTAATTTACTTAATAATCGTGTATTGCATTTGTTAAAAGTAAGTTCATTTTTTTTAAATTTTTTAAAATTACTATTGGCCTACTTGTATTAGAATAAAAATAATGCATTTTAACCATACCATTGGATTCCGATGTAAAAATGGGAGAAGTGGGGGGAAAAGTAATGTGAATTCCCTAAAAGGCACTAACTAGATACTAACTCAATACACGCACAAAATTTCAGCCCTCTAGATTTCCTTAGAGAGTCTCTAGCGTGTTAGAAAAAAAGCAAAAAAATCAAGGAAATATTGGCGTAAAAATCGTGGGGGCAAGGGTTAAAAGTTGAAGCTTCCAAAAAGCAGTGGCTGGTTATTAGCTTAAACTGTACACAAAATTTCAGTCCTCTAGGTTTATTTGGGGAGATTTTGATCCGAATGAAACTGTTAAAAAACAAGAAAAATCATGTTCTTTTTGGTATAAAAATGGTGGGGGTAAGGGTTAAAAGCTGAGACTTCCAAAAGGCACTCCTTTGATACTAACTTAATCCGAATACAAAATTTCGGCCCTCTAGGTTTCCTCTAGGTTTATTTGGGTGACCTGTGCGAGTGGCACAAACTTCGAAAACGTCAAAAAAGCATGAAATTATAGCTTAAAAATGAGGGGGGTGCGGGTAAAATATTAAAACCTCCAAAAAGCACAACCTAGGTACGAACTTTATCAACACACAAAATTTTAGCCTTAGGCGTTAATTCTGGGGGGGGCTGTGGGCGTGTTAGATCCAGCCAAAATACTTTTATCGCCCTCTATTCCCCCAAATCATCCTAGGAAGCTGAATTTTGGATATGTTGTAGATAATTGACCGAAATATTATTTCCAACCGGTTTGGAAAAGTTTTATTGTTTAGTATTTAAGTATTAGGATACTTTACTATCTCATATTAGGAAACGCTTTTTTCAATGACCAAAAATTACACTTTTGACAAAATCGTGTGCCAACAATAAAGTTGAACTACTATCAGATTTTTACTTCTGGCAGTAAAACTAGAATATATTTTCCATAGACTAGAGATGATTTTAGTAGCTAAAGTCGAATATTTTTAGAAAACCACGGCTATCAAAGGTATCTCATGTTAGCATAATAGGCAACTTTACCCTATATATATATATATATATATATATATATATATATATATATATATATATATATATATATATATATATATGTATATATATACAGCGTGAGTTTTTCGAGAGTTGCCATTTTGATTACAGCCAAACCGTTGATTTAGTCGAAAAATTGTTCAAATAAGAGTTGTCGGTAACGACGGGGGCAACCGATTGCTATAGTCAGGAGGTTTATGGCTCTTATGGTTTTCGAGTTATGATACAAACTTATAGTTTTTTAAATGGAAACGTATGTTTCCAAGATTTTCAAAAATTTGTTTATGATTCAAAACTACCAGTAACACTCAAATTCGCATTGTTTTATCTGATATTTTTGAGTAATTACCTTTTATAAATGACCCTTTTAAATTTCGTACTCAAGTACTTGCAAACGATTAGGATTTTACATAATTTAAAAAGATATTGACTCAATATGGTTGCCATTTTTGACAATGTAGTAACGAACAATTAAACGATTATTACGTTTTCTATCGGAAATTAGAATTATTAAATAGATTAAATTATCTTATAAAAATGATAACTAAGTACAATAAGGAAATGAAATTTCAGTTCTAATTCATTGAAAAATAAAAAAATTATTTTTCTGAAATGTCACTGTTTGACAGATACATAGGCGCCTAAACATATTTTTGTAGCAAGTATTTTTAAAGGAAATGAAAAGTTTTGTGTGAAAACTTCTCCTTTTTAATTTTGTTTGTAATAAAAAGAAAATACTATCGAATTTCAAATATTTTTACACTATTTGAGTACATTTATTAATAATATTTTCGTTCCCAATTCACCTCAATTTGCTACTATTAAGAAACGCTAATGTCATTTTGATTTGTATTGTGTATATACATTTATTTCACCTGCCATATGTCCTTCTATAAATAAATGAAAAATAAATCTATTTTTCAGTAAATTAATGAAATGCTTAAGTTACCTTAAACACTAATCTTTTAAAATAATTTGATTTTGTTATGCAAAAATGTTAAAAACTGGAAATAGAGCCTGACATCTATATTCCAAAATCTGAATTACTCCAAACCTATACTCCAAAAACTACCACTTGTATTACAGAGAATGATATTAAATGAGGTTCGCTTCTTGGATGTAATAGAAATGTTAGCCGTCTGAAACTCTGTCGGTTGAAAGAGCCTCAAATACGTAATTCTACCGCCTAATTGTTAAATTAAAGAAAAATTCAAAAAATAAACTTGGGGAAAAAACTTTTTTTTCTTCATTTATATTTTTAATTAAAACGGATTAGATCAGTTTTATCGAAAAATTAACATTTAGTCTCATTTAAAAAGTTTGTATCATAACTTGAAAACCATAAGAGCTATAAAGCTACTGAGCATAGCAATCGGTTGCCTCCGTGGATATCTACAACTCTTATTTGAACAATTTTTCGATTAAATCAACGGTTTGGCTGTAATAAAAATGGCAACTTTCAAAAAACTCACACAGTATTGTATATATTTTTGTTCAGGATGACAAGTAATACAATATACTAAAATTTCAAGGTAATCGGAAGGTGGGCGTTAAAAGACAAAATTCCTTAATCTTTTTATTGATGTTGTACATGAGTATATTTCAGTTCCGTTTTCTTCTGTAAATTTCAAATCATCCCCTCAAAGTTGGAACTCAAAAATTTAAAGATCGATGAAAATTTTTTTATACGTACCTTAAAAAGTTCTAGGAACAAATATAACATTATTTTTTGCATCTACAAATTTTTAGGGGTTGAAATCACCCCTTAATATGTGTACTTAAAAATTTAAAAATTGATGATGTTTTGTTTATATATACTATACAAAGAACTAATAATAAATATAACATTATTCTTTGCATCTACAAATCTTTAGGGGTCGAAACCACCCCTTCATGTGTGTACTTAAAAATCTATAAATTTATGGTATTTTGTTTTTACACATTATAGGAAATTCTAATAATAAATATAAGATTAAATTTTTGTTCACACATTTTTAAGGGGTGAAACCACCCCTTCAAGTGTGTGCTTAGAAAATTTAAAATTGACGAAATTTTATTTATATATACTATAAAGTATGTTATAAATAAATATAATATTACTTTTTAAACCTAGACATTTTTAAGGGGGAGAGACTACACCTTCAGCTGTCGACTTGAAAATTTAAAAATTCCCAGATTTTATTCACATAATACAATAGCGGAAAAAATTAAAGGATCAAAAAAAAAAATTCCAAATTTTTTCAAAAAAAAATTTTTGTCTATAATTTTTCAAGAAATTTTTTGAAAAATTTTTTCGAAAAAAAGCCACCCAAAGCTCTTTTTTTCCTGATTTTTCAAATTCATGTAGAGTATGCAAAAAAAATTTTTTCCGAAAAAACAATGGCTAATTCTAATAGAGAATTTATTCAAGTTTTTAAAACCCATCTTCAATTTTCTGTGTGATCATTGGTTGCTGAGATATCGATGGTCAAAGACGAAATGGTCCTTTTAGATAAATACCTAAAAGAACATACCAGTATAATTATTACCACAGCAGATAAACGAGGTACTACAGTAATACTCAGTAAATTAGAATACACATACAAAATAGACCAACAGTTACAAGATACACATACATATCTAAAAATCAACAAAAACCCAATTGAAATAATTTAAAATAAAATAAAAAATTATACCCATAAATTATATCACAAACAACTAATAAACAAAAAAACAAAGTACAATTTACAAAATTCTGGATTAGACATACCAAAAATTTACTCTAAACCAAAAATCCATAACCCAAACTGGCCACTTATACCCATTGTTGCACAAATAAATTCCCCTACAAATAACCTAGCAAAATACATAACTAATATACTACAAAAAGCATATAATAGTAAATACAGTATTAAAAACTCCTTTGAATTTGACAATATGATCGATAATTTAAATGTTACTAACGAACATTTATTCCCTGGATGTGTCAGCCCTGTTCACCAATATCCCGCTCAATTTTGCCAAAACCATAATCAAAAAAAACTAATACAACAAAAAAAATTTAACTAACATAGATAAAGAAATATTTTCCGAAGATCTAGACCTAATCCTAAATAATACATATTTCCACTCAAAATACACAAATAGTTATTACCTCCAAAAAATTGGAGTACCAATGGGAAGTCCAATTTCCCCTATTATCGCTGAATATTTCATGGATTATCTAATAACACAAGCAAAAAACAGATTATCCAAAAAAATATACATCTATACAAAATAATACGATATGTCGATGACATATTCGCGATAACTAACAAAGAAAATTTAAATCAAATTTTAACAGAGTTCAATAATACCCACCCCAAACTACAATTCACTATAGAAACAGATCTAAATGGCGAACTACGATTTCTCGATACATTAGTAACTACACACAAAAATAAACTAAAAACTGAGTGGCACACTAAAAAATATCATTCAAACAGACTATTAAACTATCATTGAAATCACACCAAAAATATCAAAATCAATAATATTAAAAACTTATTACACAGGTCAATAAATTTAACAGATCCTTTATATACACCCAAAACCATCCAGAAAGCAATACAAATATTAATTAACAATAACTATCCGCATAAACTAATATACAACATTCTTAAACAAATAATATACAAAAAATATAACACACATAAAAAAACAACAATAACAGTCTTAATATTGACACCAATTTCATCACAATTCCATATTTTGACGAACAGCCTAATAACAAATTTAAAAAAAATCTTAAATAACGAAAAAAACAAAATAGTATCCAAATATCTTAAAAAAGTACACCCTAAAATATATACCAAAGTTAAAACCCAAACCAATAAATTCGAAAAATCAAATGTTGCATATGAAGTTGCATGCGGACCGTGCTCAAAAAAATACATAGGTCAGACAAAAAATAAACTCCGAAACAGAATTTTTACACACAGATATCAAATTGAAACAGGAATTAATTCAACGGGACTACAGTTACACACATATGAAAACTCACATAATTTGAATTTTGAACAAACTCAAGTTTTTGTTTGCGAACCGAATTATTATAGACGCCAAATTTCAGAAAAGTTATATATAAATATCAACAATAATTGCAACAAACAAACAGATATCAACAATCCAGAATTAACTAAGTATTATAAAGAAGTCATTGATGCAGTTAAGAGGAACCTCAAACCCTAAATTATTTTAACTTTAATTTCAAAACATAAACTTCTTATAAAGATCATATCAAAATAACTTCTAAAAATATAAGTTTTTCATAATGTCATACACATTATTTCTAACTCAAAAATTTTTGCATATCAAAAATATACATATATGTGAGTACGTATGTAAATATAAATGTATGTAAGAAAATGTGTATATACGCGCATGTATGTACGTATATGCACATATTAAGTATAACATACTCTATTGTACCTGCCCCATCATCACTTCATAACAAAAAAAGTTAATATGATTAATTCCATATTCAAATTTCCCACCACACATACTAATCATTACGCAGTCGCATGATCAACCAATAATAACCACTACCACACCTTGTCAACTTACAGTTAACAAACAACACACAAACAAGCATGGTTACTTAAAGTTTCTCACATTTTATTAACAATTATTTTAATTTTTATCTAAATTTTATTTTAAAATAAGTTTTATCAAGTGAGGATGAGGAATGTACAAAAATAATAAATCAAATATAACTTAAATTCTGTAAAATAATGGAATAAAAATAAAATATTTACATCATATAATAGTAAGTAAGCAACAACGAAATTGCCGACATTTTACTCAAACCAATATATCATTACAGTTATATAATATTATCTTCAAAATGACGTGAACACTAAATGATATAAGGATTTGAACATTATACCAAAAACTTAAAAATTTGGGGGATAGGTCTACCCACACTGTCAACTTTCCATTGGGTGCCCTTAAAGACTAGAGACTACTGTACATAAATAATTATTTTTCCATTTCAGGCAACTTCTCCCCTGGGCCCTCGATAGAGGCTTTGCCCCTTGCACCATACCGGGGGCTGGGCCTTCTGTACCTAAGGGTGGGGGCTCCACCCTTTTAAAAAAAACAAATGATAACATGATTTGTTCTCAAGATATGCGAGACAAAATATATTTCAAAAACAGTTTTTTATTTCTTTTTTTTTTTTAAATTTTATAATAATATACTGGCGTTTTTAACATCAAGGAATTATATTATATAATAATGTTATGGTAAAAAATCCATATAATCTATGTTATCTTAATAAAGTTAATTCTGGTTTTCTACCACAAAAAACAAACCGGTAATCCGAATTTGCTGGAAACTTTATCCGGTCTTCATTTTTTGATTACGCATCTAATAAAATTAGTGCGGAGTTGATATCATCATTTGTTCTCGAGATATGCGTGACGAAAAAAAATTCACGAACGAACGAACGAACGAACGAACTAATGAACGCACGCACAGATATCACGCTAAAAGCGATGGATTCGGATTCTAGCGATTTTGAAACGTGGAGATATGTCAAAATTAGCGATTCGTAAAACCGGACCCATTACAATAAATTCCTATGGGAAGTTAGAAACATAATGAAAACCAAATTGACAATCAAATTCCAAATTTCAAATTTATTTTACAAAGTAAAAACTAGAATTAAACTGACAATGGAAAAATTCTTTCCAAAAAATTTTGTATAAAGAAACCTTTGTAAGTATAAATTGTCTTACTACTAATTTACCAAAAAAAACCACATTGTATTCTAAAAGAAAAAAAAAACTTGCAAATTAATTTATAGATTTAAAATGTACCTGAGGAACCCGTGAAGGGTGAAATATATATCGCAGAATCAATTTGAGATTTTATTCATGGTGAGAAAAGTCCTAAAACCATTCTCAAAATTATTTGTAAAAAACTCACCAAAAACCATACTAATAATAAAATGTAATTTTAAATTAAATTGAAAATACAGCCATTCTTTTGAAACGTACCCCTTGCAGTCAAAATGGTGCATTCTAGTTCGCTCCCGCAGCCATATTTTAATCTTATCCTGAAAAAGGGTCGTAGGTTAGTTCGCTCTCGACGTGTTATCTACTGACAGGTAAAATTAATTACCTAAAAATATTCAAACTCATACATATACAGCCATTCTTTTGTTACGGACGTGACATTTTCATGCCGTTTACACGCCTTCTTATAAGAAAAAAAATAGAAGTTATTTTTTTCTTATAAATTTTCAATACTAAGCAGATTGACAAATGTGTAGACAATATTTGTACTGAATATAAAATACATAACATTATTAGTTTTAATGCTAGAGCTAATAAAGTTTGTGTTACGGACGTGACAAAACAGGCACTTTCTTGTCACGTCCGTAACACAGCTAACATTAAAACTAACAATGTTATGTATTTTATATTCAGTACAAATATTGTCTACACATTTGTCTATCTGCTTAGTATTGAAAATTTATAAGAAAAAGATAACTTCTATTTTTTTTCTTATGGTAAGGCGTGAAAAGTGCGAGAAAATGTCACGTCCGTAACGAAAACAATGGCTGAATAATCAAAGACAATGAAAAAACATTTTGCATTCTTCAACAGTTTTGAAATTACAATTACGCCCGATTTACATTAATGCTCCGCTCTCGGTACGCTCCCGCTCCACTCTCGCTCCGATATAATCTTGTTGTGTTCACATTGCAGTGCTGATATCATGCTGGTACCTATTCGTTCTCTATTCACATTATAATGCCGTTCTAGGTACGCTCCCAGCTCGGTCTCAGTTTGATACAAATATCTTTTCATAACAATTGAATGCAACCAGAGTGAATTGGAATCAAAAAAGTGTTTACACTATACGTACAAGCCATAACAAGTCCGATATCGCTCCGATAAAATATTACCTGAGTAGTATTGATATTGGAGTGGCATTGGAACGAGAGCGAACCATAACTGATATCGGACCGATATCAGAGCGATAATGTGAATACACTCACTGTTTATTGTGTAAGAATATTTTATCGAATCGTGAGCGTAGTGATATCGTACCGGGTAGTGATATTTTTGACAGGATGATTTATAATACACTAAACGTCAGCGCTTTAAATATAGTAAGTACATTTTCACACGATTGAAAAGTAGGGGAAGTGAGAGTTACAGCGGTCGACAGGAATTCTTAAAATTATATTCTCTTACAGCCCCGTAAGCGGACTGATAAAGAGATTCGAATGTATTATATAAGTTCATGATGAGTAGGTCAACAGACTTAGACAAATATTTGTCCCGAAAGAATTTATCTAGACACCGCACAGTGGTCCCGATTCCCAAAACACTGGCCAAATATGAAGATATTGTTTAATACTAGCAAAACCGTATACGGGGATTCTTAAGGCCGCTGACTATGAAACTAAAGTCCATTCTTTGAGAAACAAAATGGTGGATCCAAGATGGCGGATCACTTAGCGTAAAACTGCATCTACTCCCACGAAAGTAGCGTATATGAGGGTTTCTAAGGTCAGTAATTGCGAGTACCAAGTTTCATTTTAAGAAAAGTAAAACGTTGTGATTTAAAGACCTAAAAAATGGTGAAATAACCAGTAATATTTATGCAATAAAATTTTTATTATAATAACTAGTTGGAAAAATCACATTTGTAGATAATTTTTGTAAATAATAAACAAATATTTTACTTTGCAAAATACCACTTTTATTTTTGAAACTGTGACAATATTGTTTCGAACCGTTAGTTCATTTTCAAACAGAATAAAAATTATATTCGATACATGCGCTTATATACTAATTTTATCTACCTATACTTATGAAGGGGAGTGGTATATGGTATGGAAGTAGAAGGGGCGGGGGTAGTGGGAGAATCCGAAAAACAAGAAAAACAAGATTACATTACATGTGACAAATGCGAGCAAACACGTGACAAAAGATTGAAATTGACAAACAAACAATATTACAGAAAATACAATTTTAAAAGTTTAATTAAATTGTACTATTGAAAATAAAGTTGAACTGTAGATATCGGTGTAGTCATTTAAAAGGTGATCGGAGTTTTGTTTATTTATTTCTATTGCTTCTAGGATTGTTAACTTCTGTGCTTTGTTTGCCTCGTGTAGCACGGTAATTTCCCGTTCTGGTGTGTGTCCGGTGTCAATTAAATGCCTCGCAAAAGCAGAGTCGGATTTCTTATTCCTATAGGATCTGAAATGCTCTGCTCTCCGGGTTTCAAAGTTATTCCGAGTAAATTTCTTTTAAAATTCGTGTATGTATCGAATATAATTTTTATTCTGTTTGAAAATGAACTAACGGTTCGAAACAATATTGTCACAGTTTCAAAAATAAAAGTGGTATTTTGCAAAATAAAATATTTGTTTATTATTTACAAATATGGAATACCATAAAGTAACGCTCAAATCTATTAATAAGATAATTTTTGATTTAAAATTCGTGCTGGATTTCAAGAAAGTCTATTTGAAGTAATTAGAGACTATTAAAGCCGGAATTTTTTGCTATCTGTGGCGTAATAAGAATATAATTTGACCTAAATTAATCTAACCTAGATTCCTTATAGACATCTATCAGCGGCCAATTCTTTGATATCACTTTGGTACTTACTTTTTAAAAGCTAATTAATATTCACACGTATATGAGACATATATTTGTTAACGTAAAAATATGTAGGTAGTGAATAATAAATAATAATCAAATATCAACTGCAGGTAAAAAAGTTGAAGCGAATTTAGAATTCGCTTATGTATTGAATTATATATACATTCATTAGTAACGTAAGTTTTACGTTATTAATGTATTTTTGTGTAACAATCCTTTTATATTTTATTGGCTTATTTATTGGTTATTGGGATTACGAAGGTTTTTGATAAACCACTAAAAACAACAGCTATACCTTGTTATGTAGATAGGGAAGCCACATATACATATTTTATTTTATAAAACTGATTGTATTATTATTACATATATTAAAAGAGCTATTTAGTAGGATTTTAATAAACATTTTCTAAGGGATTGTTATATACATAACATTAAAATTAATATCGGCCAGCCACATAAATAAAATATATTAATATATATGTGTGGTTTCAGCAACTCAATATTATTGGCATCGAAATTGCATATTACAGGTAAAGAATATATCATAATAAAATAAAACAATTATATAAATTTTGAAATGTTTTTGCGATTTTTTCTAATAACTTCCTCATTACTATATGTGTAGATAGTCAACTGTTATCTATTGTTATTTCTCAGTAAGGAAAAATGCTGAATGTCATAAACCAATACTAACACCTATTGATATAGCCTCACGAGACATCCAAAAGTGTCAACGGGGCTAACACTTTTCGAGCCGGTGGTGCTCAAAAATAATAAGTAACAAGTTTACCAAGATAAATTTAAGACAGGCGTCTAACAAAAAATAAATTTCGAAATGAAAATTTTACTTGGGTTCTTTGACAATTCTCTCAAACATTACACTTTTACTGACAATTTACCTGGATTTTGAATTAAACAGGCTGAAATTTACCATACACTAGATACCAAATGACTATGTCCGTGACCATGTTGTTGGTAGTGAGCAAGCCCTAAGCGTATGTGTAAAAAATTGTGGATAGCAGTGTGGCTGAGAGTGGCCGATACCGCTTAAGGTATTTAGTTGGTCGGTGTCAATCACCGAACGCACAATGCATTGTAATGTATTGTTAGACCATTGTTGCTTGAACAAGCACGTTTATGTGTCCGCATATGCGTGTTATGTAGTTGTGCGTGTGACGACTCACACAGTTGCAAACATCAAACCAACACTACTACAAACAGTGTGTACCTACACAACATAGTGATGGAAAGAAGGGATTTTTTGTCTATACTGGGATCACTAGTGCAGAGATAGCAACTTGGTTTCTGATTATTCTGTGGTTAGTGACCCTGTATGGTTTCGCTATTAACCTTTACGCAATATATAATATCTTTTATTGAACGCGGTCAACTTTAATTCTCCTACGAATCAACATAGGATTATCAACCGAAATTTCATTAGCGCTAAACAAAAAGACCCAAAATGTACATGAATTTGGTATGGACAGCTAGCATTTGCATGATAAAACATACTCACTTACAAGTAAATACTACCGAAGTGTCAATCGCCAATTTTCTTAAAACTTTGCTGGTATGTAGAATAGGCAAAGATAAGGGATCCGTATTTTCTTTTACCAGTCGCCGTCCACTTTTATGGGGTGAAACCAGCCCCTAAAGTCTGGGGTTCCAACCGTAATCATTAAGATATCTCGAAAACTATACGAGAGAGAATAAAACATTAAATTGACGAAATGTTCATCTTTAAATGCCCTATAATTTACCTGTATAAGTTATTCCAGGGTCGGATTTATAAAAGGGGCTGGAGGGGTGAAAATGGGGGTAAAATTTCCTGCACAGCCTGATTGGTTTAATGTATCCAATATTTACCATCATAAATAGACAGAGCACCAAAAATTAAGGGATGCGCGTTTTTGCGTTTTTCCGAAATATGTGTGGTATTCAAGACATATAAGGAAGAAGAAAAATAGGATAGATTATATTGCATTATTATTGATTGAAAATACCTTTTATTTCATCATGAAAATGTAAATTTTTACTTTTCGATAATGATACATGTAGTTTCAGTATTTACTTAATTGATAAATTACTAATATGAGACCCTTGAACTCTGGCGGACCTCATATAACATAACTTATATCCATCTGAAATAGTTTAGCTCTCTAACAGTGAACAAATTTTCAAAATCGGTGATAACGCGTTCTTGAAAAGTTAATTAATTTTTATTTTGAAAAATGATAGATATATAAATCTTGTCATTGTAATGATAAAAATGATGAAGCATTTATTGTAACGAAATTCAGCAACTTTCTTAATTTTTCTCAAAAAATAATCCACTTAGAACAATGTTTTAAAAGTTTGTCTTATGTAATTATTTACGCTCTTTTCGATGGTATAAAAAAAATAAAAAAATTTTTAATATCTGGCCGCAAAAACTTCGCAATAACTTCGCAAAAAACCATTAAAAATGGCGGAAAATTTTGGCTTCTAATAATCGGACTTATCTAGCTGACGAACTCATCCAAGCTCCAAGATATTGGGACTTTTAACTAAACCAAATTTAGTATATATATATATATATATATATATATATATATATATATATATATATATATATATATATGTATATATATATATATATATATATATGTATATATATATATATATATATATGTATATATATATATATATATATCGCGCGTACTCTTTCTCAACCTCGTATCTGAACAGTCCCAATTTTTGGAGACACAAATAAAACGTATTTAAATCTGCGTTTTCATCATTATGAACTTAAGATTTATGCTAATTACACCCTTTGTTGTTGGCTACCTACATATATAAATATATATAGATAAGTATATGTATATATAAATACAATATTTAATGTTTTTTGTGTGTCCTAAAACATGCATTTTTTGATATACGAGGTTGAGAAAGAGTACGCGCGATATGTATATGTATATATAGGTACAAATTTTAGTGAAGCTCATTTTCGGTTTCTCGAGGCCTCAAAACAAAATGAAAATTTGTTTAATAAAAGTAGTACCGTAACCGTGGATTACTTGAGTCCAAAATGAAAAAAGTATTATTTTTTGCTTTGTGCCTACTTTAGTCAGTAGTAGAAGTAAGTTACATGTTTATACAGGGTAAGTCAAAAGTATGGAAACAGTGACAAATTTCAACCGGAAAGCATTTTTGGGATAAATGATAGTGACAAAAGTTTCAGAATTTTTTACGGCGCATTCGATGGTGGCATCAAGGTCATATCAAAGTCATATCAAATTCTGCATCCGAGTATGACCTTGAAGCCAGTGATCAAGGTCAAATTAAGGTCAAATGCTACAACTTCATTACTACCTACTTCACTTACTGTGCACGTCTACATCCTACCTGCACCTAGTGCGCACGTCTACACACTGGCAACACCTATTGCGCAGGCCTACATCCTGGCTACACCTACTGCGCAGGTCTACATCCTGTCTGCGACTACCGCGGAACGTCAAAATTAAAAAAATTAGAGTAGAATTCTCAATTAAAAATTACAGTAAAAATCAGCATTGGACCTGAATTTGACCTTGTCATTGACTTCAAGATCATATTCGGATGCAGAATTTCTGCTCTTTCCATTTCTGGGGTGGAAAGGGGGGTTTCCATTAAAAAAAACTGACTTGACTTTGGTATGACCTTGATCCTTGACCTTGAGGTCAAAATCAAGGTCACCATCGGATGCGCCGTAAAAAATGCTGGAACTCTTGTCCCCATAATTTATCCAATAATGCTTTCCCCGCGGCTGTTTCCATACTTTTGACTAACCCTGTATGATAGGTAACGGCACTAGACTCCCTATGTTTATGTTTACGTAGTTCTGAAAATTAACGGTAGATGTCAGGCGAATGTTGTTTACTCTCTACTTGAACCAGCGTCTCTAATTAGTAAAAAAGTGCCTACATGGTCCCAAACTGTTTTCAAATGGAAATTACATGGAAATTTAGGTTTGGGCTAAAGTAACCCAATCTTGGGGTTAACTGGAACCAAAAAATCTAAAACTTCATAAAATTTATGTACCGTAAGAGAATATCCATATGATAATAATAAACGAATTCCCTATCCCAAATAAATACAACAGTTACTCTCAATTTTAGAGATTATCAGATGATTTGTAAATCTGGGCTCAAGTAATCCGTGTTTACGGTAATTTCTTACCTATATTGTAATCCGTTATTTTATTCTAATCACACATAACTATACCTAATGTAATGTAATGCCAGTGATGTACATATTAGAACGGTGCAGTTATTCAAAAAAACGGCCTAACCTCAACATCCAAAGTAACAGCTTCATTCCAACTCCAAATTGTTCTATACAGTCCACATATTGTTTGGCAACATGTTACACCATTTTGAGCGTCGGGTTTTGGAGGCAGGGGGGTAGAAGTATTCAAATTAACGGATTTCATCAGTTTTTTTTTTTTAAATATTTCGCAAATTATGGGGTTTAGCGTAAAAAGTATCATATACAAAAATAATCTACATTAAATTGCGAATAAAAATGGTCCTGTGCATAATCTTGCTAAAGTGAACAGTTCCAGAGTTACGAAGTGTGTAAAAGTAGCAAGTTTTAGTATTTTTAGCCACTGCTGTACCTATCACTAGGTGCAACAGTGGCTGAATAAGAAGAAGAATCCGCTCGAGTGGGGGTGGAAGAAGATTGACGAACACCTGAGACCATTTACAACAGCACGTCCTACAGCTCTCGAGGA
Source organism: Brachynemurus nebulosus (assembly GCA_035578155.1). Lineage (NCBI taxonomy): Eukaryota > Metazoa > Arthropoda > Insecta > Neuroptera > Myrmeleontidae > Brachynemurus > Brachynemurus nebulosus. The sequence continues at coordinate 128,982,837 of JAPWDM010000001.1, read as the reverse complement.
ATTACTTTCCCTCATAGTGTGCGCTTGCAAAGACGAATGTGTCCGTAACTGCGAATGAGTGGTCTAAACTGCTCAAGCATATGCGGTAATTGCTCAGGCCTAGGATGTGATAACAGGGATATGAACATCATAGACGAAGATTTAGAAGAGGAGAGTGCTATGTTTGAAGAGAACTAATCGCAATTTCCTTTTACGAAACACAATCCTGTATAAAAAAAAAAAATAGTTTCCTTAGTGATAATGTGTCATATTTTTCCAAAAAATTTAAAAATTGTTACTTTTACACCCGCTATAACTCTGGAACTCTTCACTTCAGCAAGATTATGCGCAGAACTATTTTTGTTCGCAATTTAATGTAGATTATTTTTGTATAGGCACTTTTTGCGCTAAGCTGCATAGTTTTCGAAATATTTAAAAAAAAACTGACGAAAACCGTTAATTTGCCTACTTCTACCCTCCTCCCTCCCAAACCCGGCGCTCAAAAAGGTGTAACTTTTTACCAAACAATATGTGGACTGTATAGAACAAGTTGGAGTTCGAATGAAACTATTACTTTGGATGTTGAGGCTTGGGCCTAATTGCACCGTACTATATGCCTACCTATATATAACGAATATAAAATTTGTCGACAATATTTGACAGCTAAAAATGTCAAAAAAATTACACAAGACTAAAAATCAACAATTCTAGTTTTGAGGGAACTTTAAAAGTATATAAAACTAATTATACAATATTGCATGTCATCAAAGTTATACGCAAATGCAAAATTTGCAACTTCTAGCTCAATTAGAAACCCTACTCGACCTAACCCCTCCACCTTTCAGAATTGAAAAAACAAATAGCGCATAATTAGGAGCTATTTATGAGCTTTCGTATTCCGTGAATTAAAAATTTTGAGCTCGACACACTGAGCAAGAATTTCATATTTTTAATGGGGGGCTGAGTCGAGTTCGATTCAGCTCCCCCACTGCTTAAAAATAAAAATTTCAGACCAATTTTTGCGGTAGAATTAAGAGCTATTTACGAGCTTTTGAACAAGTATAATTTTGATTTTTGAGTTCACCCCCGTAGTCTCCAAACTACCCTTAATTGATGAAATTTGAGGAAGAAGCGGGTACTTGAAAAATCTAAAATAGATTATATTTTAAAAAAATAAAAGGGAGATTATGTCTGAAAATAAAACTCTAAATTCTAAGCTTGGAAATAAAAGAAAGCAATTATAATTAAAGTGAAAAAAATAAACTATATTTATTAAAAGCAATTAAATATTATTTACGATTTATCAGCTCATAAAATACGTGAATTTCGATTATTGAGTTGCAACCTCTTTACAAAAAAATGATTTTGCACATAAGAGAGAACTACACTTTGAATCAGGACTTTACAATTAATTTTTTTTTAAATTCTTTATTATATGAATATTATCTTTAATTTATTATTTATTGGTCGCTCTCATCTTTTAGGATTAAAACAAATAATAGCCCAAAATTATAAGCAATTTAGGATTTTTCATATTCTACGAATTAAAAATTCTGAGCACAACACACAAGAACTTAATATTTTTAACAAGCAAAAATTTAATATTTTCAATGGTTGCTACTTTCCGGATACTTGAAATTATCTTTTCTGGAAAATTGTTGGTATACCTTGTTTTTTATCAGCACATCTAAATAACACCTAAAATACATACATATATTTTTCATGTACAGTGTTCCTTCTCAATAGTTCCGCAGAATGAAATGAGGGGAATAGGTTTTCCAGGAAATGTTGTTCTCCCACCAAAGGCCAATCGCTCGCTGGCAAAGTACAATAATTTTTTTATGTCTAGATTTAAAATTTATAGTTCAATAATTTATGACCAGGTCAAAATTAAAAGCTTTTCTGGAGCGTCGAAACAAGTAGGTGGGTCTGAATAATATTATTTAAAAATTCAATTTAAACTAATATTCTTTATACACCATTCCATACGATAAAACTCTAATAATATAATGATAACATTTTTATTGTAATCGCCTATTTATGCATGTGTTAACAAAATACTGTTTCCTTATTATTCAAAATCGAATTAAAAAGTACCTAGGAAACTCCCATCACGTAATCCACTGGGACCAAACTGCTAAATGAGAAAGTCAAAGATCACGGGCGTCAATGTTTCTGATTTATATATTTGTATGATTTACTGTTACAAACTATTACTTAGGCACTAACACATTCAAACATAATTGCTTTAAAACACGGAGGGGTGTGATTATACACATCTTGTGTGCAACGAAATTGTTAAATGGGGGCGTCCGATATGGTAGTTTGCTATGTATTGACTATTGTGTAACATTTTTCGTTTACTGATAAAATAAAATATGTATCTCCTCATAAAATTTTGTAAAACTATACGCTCACTTCTCTAAATGTTTTTTCTTAATTTTTATTTTGTATAAACAAATCAATTTTTTATACCTGCTTAAGATTTATGTTTAATTGTTTACATAATGACAATGAGGGTACCAGTGAATACACTATGAGCGTATGCAGTGGATCAATATAAGCAATGCTGACTAGTTAGTCGAATAATGATGTTACAAATTTAAGTTGTCTTACTATATTTATCTAATTTAGATAATTTTTCTTCAACTTAATGTAAACAGAACAAACTTTTTGATTTTTAGCTTTGATGAAATAAATAAATAAATAACAGGTGGTAGAGTGATGGTAACGCTCGAGTCTCAAACTGGGGAAGCGGAACTATTGAGAGCGGAAATGTGCACTGTAGTCGTTTTCTAGGATTTCAAAAACTTGTTTTTTGGGGATGGCTAGTTTTATGAAGGTGTAATTTTCTCCATTTTAATTTTAGTTCCCGTTTATACCGAGGAAATTGAGGGCAGAGTATAAAGATTTGCAAATCAATAAAAAAAATACGTGTATTTCAAAGGTTTATTTTAAGTTGTTATTTTTTGTCAATTAACTATAATTTAATTTCTGTTTCCCTAACATACTTTTTTCATAAATTCCATCAATTAAGAGTTGTTTGAAGATTAACGGGGTAAGCCTAAAACCTGAAACTGTACTGATTCAAAACCTCATAAAAAGTTCTTAATTATATCACAAAGACGGATTTGATATTTTTATGCTTAGATTGTGGAGGGTCGGGTCTGAGTCGAGATCGACTCAGCCCCACCACGAAAAATATTAAATTCATTCTCAACGTGTCAAACTCAAAATTTTTAATTCGGGAAATATGAAAACTCTTAAATAGCTTATAATTTTGTGCCATTTGTCTTCTTAAATCTAAAAGGTGGTAGCGATCACGTCGAGAGATGATTTTTAATATCATTTTTCATTAAAATAAAGCAAAATTAATGCTCTATACCATTTCCATCCTACAAACTTAGTCACAAGTCCTTACAAGTTACAAGTCCTTAAATAAAGGCTTAAATCTTAAAAACAACTTTTCTACATAATAAAAAAATAATCCTAATCATACCCAAAATTTAAAAATTTCGCATGTAAAATAATATACTTTATTATTATTAAAGTAAATTAAATTAATAAATTATAGGCAGGTAATAGACATTATAGAATAAAGAATTTAAAAAAAAAAATTAATTGTAAAGTCCTGGTTCAAAATATAGTTCTCTCTTATGTGCCAAATCATTTTTTTGTAAAGGAGTTGCAACTTGCAACTCAATAATCGAAATTCACATATTTTATGAGCTGATAAATCGTACATAATATTTAATTGCTTTTAATAAATATAGTTCATTTTTTTCACTTTAATTATAGGTAATAGCTTTCTTTTATGTGTAGGAGATGCGGGGTGATTTTTATAAGGGGTTGCGACTGAATAATTAGAATGCTCGAATTTAGAGCTTTATTTTTAGACATAATCTTTAATCTCCCTTTTATATTTAAAACATAATCTAATTTTGATTTTTCAAGTACCTGCTCCTTCCTCAAATTTCATCAATTAAGGGTAGTGTGGAGACTGCGGGGATGAGCTCAAAAGTCAAAATAAAATTTATTTTTATTTTTAACCGAAGGGGGGGTCTGAAATTTTTATTTTTTTAGCGGGGGGGGGGCTGAGTCGAGTTCGACTCAGCCCCCCACTAAAAATATGAAATTCCTGCTCAGTGTGTCGAGTTCAAAATTTTTAATTCACGGAATACGAAAGCTCATAAATAGCTCCTAATTATGCGCCATTTGTTTTTTCAATTCTGAAAAGTGGGGTCAAATAGATCTTGTTTAAATTTTGATTTCAACATTTGGTGAAAACAAACAAACAAATACTGCAAGTTAAATAAAAGCTTTTAATAAAAAATGAACATTTCGTTATGCAATTGAAATTATTATTACCTGTACCTACATGTTATGACCCAACTAAATATATGCACGTAAATGTACGTTCGAGTGAGTTAGTGTGTAATCAGATGTAAAACTCGTCCTTCCGATAATAACTCAATTATTTGTAAATTAATGTTTGATGGTAGTACAAATTGGAATTATAAATATACAATTTTGGACGCACAGTTTAGGTGGCTATAGTGCATATAGAGAGGGAGAATGTAAAACCAATACGATAAAATAACTTTTTTATTATGTATAATAAATAATATAGAAACCTCAAAATTAGAATATAAGACAATAATAAAGCGAAACCACATGAAAGCTGACCACATTATTTTTACTGTATTATGGTTTTTGACTATATTTACTTATGTTTAACAAACAAAAACTCTGCCATACTCTATTGAAATAGTATATTACGCAATAAGTTGCGGGAAGTTGTCGATTGTCCACGAGAGCGAAGTTGAGCGCACGATAGCAGTGAGTGCGCTCATTCACTCGAGTGGGCAATCGACAATCCTGCACGAGTTGCATATACTATTTTTTATTACGAATTTCACATACCTACTTTTTTCCATTATTATTAGTATTTTTTAATCCTTTTTAAAATAATATTTTTGAGTGTTTGTCTTTTTTTGTGAATTAAATATTGTTTAAATTATTTTATTGGTGGTTTCTATAGAAATAATTATGAAATATTTATTAAATGAAAAATCAAGAGGCGGCTTTGCGTGTTTTGATTAAATTTTGTGTATTTTATTGGTAATTTGTTTAGTTTACTTTCCGCACGCAAAAAAGTATGTGGGAAGAGTACAGTGGACAAACAGCTATTTTGTGTCGTACAAAATGTGTGCGCCAAATTAGTATTTCTCCCGCATGGGTAATAAAAAATTATAAAAAAATAAAACCAGTTAAGTACTGTTCGCATCTTAATTTTTAGTAAGACAAAATTTAAATTTAATAATAAATTTGGAATTATTATGAAAATAACACTACACACAGGAACGTCCACTATGTCCCAGGATGATACAGACGGTATGGTCGCACTAGACGTTAGTTTTCTGATGACCTCGCACCTTGACTGATTTTGAAAAATTAAAACCTTAAATACGACCGTTACAAGACGATATAGATTTATTTGATGAAATTCAAATTTGCCGTCGACTTTTGCGTTCAAAACACCAATTTCACAAATACGGATTGCAATATTTATTTAAAAATATGTGTTTTATTTGAATTGTATCCAAATTTTGTCAGTATACTAAATTAGTACCTATATTACTTTGCAAGGATCGCAAATGTTACTTTTGTGGCCTCGGGTGCGCTTTGAAAATCTGAAACTGAAAACCAAAAATTATTAAGCCACCATGGCCACAAAAATAAACTGACGGGCAGAGTGTGAGTAAGTTGTTGTTTCAGCCGAAAAAAAAAGATGTATAAATTGAAAAAAAAAATGAAAGAAAAATAATAAAATTCGTCGAAAATGCAATTTTAATAAAATGTCTAGTAGGCGTCTATAAAGACACGTTTTCATAAAAAATCAATTTTTTTTTTTTTTTTTGACGGCAAATAATTACTTATGTTCCTAGGAAGGTAAGTATAGTATATTGTGCAATAAGTGCGGGAAATTGTCGATTGCCCACGAAAGCGAAATTGAGCGCACGAACGTAGTGAGTGCGCTCATTCGCTTGAGTAGGGCAATCGACAATCCCGCACGAGTTGCACATACTATTTTTTATTACGAATTTCGCATACTTTTTTCTATTATTATCATTATTTTTGACATTTATATTACTTTTTAAAATAATATTTTTGAGTGTTCGTCTTTTTTTTCTGAATTAATTATCGTTTAAATTACTTTGTTGGTGGTTTCTATAGAAATAATTATGAAATATTTATTAAATGAAAATTTAAGAGGCGGCTTTGCGTGTTTTGATTAAATTTTGCGTGTTTTATTGTTAATTTGCGTGTGGAAAGTTACTTTCCACACGCAAAAAAGTATGCGGGAAGAGTACAGTTGGCAAACAGCCATTTTGCGTACAGAAATATGTGCGCCAAGTTAGTACTTCTCCCGCATGAGTAATAAAAAATTACTTACGTTCCTAAAAAGGTTTCTAAAAAGTTACATGTTATGTAAGCGCCAAAGTACGATTCTAAAGGTTGAAAAATTATATTAATTGTACCAGTTGAACTGTTACTATTAGATCTTTTTCAAGTTTGATCATAATAAAATACTACTTGGAATCTAGTCAAGATCGACTTACCTCTTCAGTAATTTTACCTGACAAATTCGTATTAGTCATTAATCTAAATTATGGTGTTATCAGACCAGCGACAATGCTATAAACATATTTACGAAGTATGTTCCTATTTAGTAAGATGTATTAATGTAACGAAGCCTTAAATTTCTTTTAAAGTCAAAGTTGGAATTGTTGAATTTCAAAAATCAAATATTTCTATTTAGTTTTTATCAACAGGATCAAGGTTTCTCGACTCTAAATACGTAGTGGCCATCAGTCTAATACCAATCTTTTTTTCCAACTGGATAATTCTCGAAAATGATAAATACTGTAAATAATAAAATATTTTTTGCCTTCAACAAAAAGGTTGTAAACTTCATACAGCCACAAAACAAGGTAAATTTGATTTAATATTTCATTGTCTATTCTAATCTAGACGAATTCGGTACATACTACTAACACAAATTTTCCGACATTCGTAACTGCAAGTCCATTGTCCATAATATGTATATATTCCATATAAATACATACATATCTGTAACTCGTATGTGTGTAAAATTCATTTTATGAAGTGTAGATTTTATTTCAATGTATATTATTGTCAGCATATTGGAGATAGCAAAAAAAAAAATAGATATGAAGTCTACTAATACATTTCCATCATATCGCCAGAAACAGAAACTTGTTCAGTGTAACCATTTTTTTCAAATTTCATATAAATACAAAATGTTGTACCCATAAGTCGATAGATATTGCAGAGCGATCGATAGCCTTCGTGATATAAAATATTCGACAGAGTCTAATATATGAGTAAGCATATGTGTTTTCGGACTAGCGGCTGTTCGGCTATTCTTTTTTATAAATGTTACTTATGGTGAGTAATGTTCGAAAATATAGGTATTGGATCTCTACCCCCTATATTGTCAGAGATATGGGGATAACAATCCTTAATTTAAAATTTCTTTCCTTCGACCCTATTAAAGATATGTAATTAGCAGGGAGCGAAGGTTCGGTTGCACGAACAGGACCGGCTTTAAGCTTCCAACTATAATTAAGATATATAAAATAAAATATTAAGAAATTGTAACCTATTTTTGTATATTAAATTAAGGCACTAAATTTCTTATTAAGAGAGCATTAATCCAAGCACAAAAATATATTACAATTCGTCAATATTTTATTTGATATATATTAATTTATACTTGAAAATCTAAAGCCGGTCCTGTTAGTGCAACCGAACCTTCGCTAGCTGGTAATTAGATGAGATTAACACACGTTAATATAAAATAGCTTTAAATTATACATTTTTTACATTCGTATGACGTAATTTATTACATTTAAATAACAATTGAGTTTTTGAGGATGCATTTTTTAGACCAACCCTTTGAGGGCCACCCACCAAAAAAATCTGTCCTATTTGGCTCTAACATAATTATCGTGTGTAGAAACTTCAGCGAGATTAGAATGGTGGAAGGTGTCTTAAACAAAAAAAAAAAAAAAAATCGAGGTTAATAAGTAACAATAAGACACCTCCACGAAAAAAATCAAGGTCTTGATCTGGATGACTTACTATGGTATTTTTATGCATTTTTCGACACCGAGTCCGAATCCGAGGTCAAAAAATTTCTATACTTCTTAAATTTTTGTATAGAGTCAAAAATATCATCCCTAAAATTGGTGTAAAATTATGAATATCATTACAGAAAGGAATATGATTAGGTACTTTACAACTCTCGTGCCCTCATATTATTGACAAGGGTTCCGTCAAAGATGGAACATCCACCTAAAGGGTTGATATACCCTCTACAATTTTTTTATATCTCTCTGGACATAGATTTGGGTCATGACAGCTTCTAGCTTACAAGAGCATTTTTCTGGTCTTAAAAGGTCTTCTAATACTACTTGTGGCCAATTCGGGGTTTAGATTGAATTACGTTTATTTACAGAAAATAAGTGGTTACTTTACTCTCGCACACCAAAATCGAGTGCAGTCTTTTTCTTAGATTAAAAGGCGTGTTGGAGAAATATTACGGCCGCCCTGCTGATCTGACGTTATGACAAATAGACGGACAGATATAACGAAATCATAAGCATTCCAGGGTTTTTTTTATGGAACACTAAAAAACGATGTTGCGTTAGAAACATTTCAAAGTATCATTTATACGATAACGTTACAGATTATATTATAAAAAGTAATGGGAAAAAACAACAGCGATCCGTGTGTTTAGCGTTATAACTAAAGCTACTATGTGAGTGTATTTGAATATTGTGTAGCTAAAGTTAAATCATCATTGCTGGTACAGAATGCCGGACCTGTACACGAATCTGTATATACAGTAGTAAACGTATAAAAGTATTTTTGTAAAAAGCATATTGATTGCTAGTAAAAAAGCTAAATGTTAAGTATACCTAAAAGTTTCAAAATGTTTTAACAATTTGTGAATTTTTATCTTGTTTTTTATTTGTGAAATTTGTAATATTTTCATAACCTATATTCTTGTCGTTTTCCTTCCTGGGAACATATTTTTATTCTTTGTGCCGATATGCGTTTTGTTATCAGTTAGTGCGTCAATCTCGGAATTTAGCGATAAAAGTTATTGTATTGTGGATAATTTCTTAAAAAATTAATATAAGAAGGTGCTGTAACCCAGGCATAGTTGATTCAAACAGAAGGCGTTGACAAAAATACATTTGCAGCCCAAAATATTTTTAAATATTAAATGAATTTTCAAAATTGTATTTAAATTGGTGTGAATGACCATTGTTCAAATTTAAATGTCATTCACCTCAAGTAAGAAGTATACTTTGAATAAATGCAATTATTCTTTTTGTCATTCACATTTGATTAATGCCACACGCAATTTATAAAAAGTAAAAGTAAAAAGTTTTATTTATTGTAAAAAAGTGGAGTTCATCCGAAAACAACGTTACCAACTTAATTATCTCAAAAAGATTAAAAATCAGGGTAATCAATGACGGTGGGTGTGGGGAGGGGTATAAAATGGCTATTACACACTTTGTATTATAGATTGTTTCCCATTAAAAATTTGTGATGGGATATGATGTTTAGGAACTGTGAGACAGTGTTGGATTCTCGACACTCCAACGTTATGAGATTACCTGCAAATATAGCGTTGATTCTTAGTTTGAAACTTTTTTAAAAGATGGTATCATTTGCTTTGTAGAATCGGTATTTTAGTCAATAAAAAATTAAAGGGAACTTTTTTTAAAATTGATGTACAACGTTTTAAGACAGCTAATATTAATTTTAAATCAATGACATTTTAACATATAAACAAAATATGCAATATCTAATTTTAACAACAAAAGAGACTTAGGAAATTGTAATTTACCTAATATAGTTCTACGTTGACTATACTGATTTGAGGTTATTTCGGATTCTAGTAGTGACACTTTATCATGTATATAATCTCTCTCTCACACAGATTCATAAAGATGATTGTACAACAGTGTGGACAATAAATAAATAGAATAGAATTTGTTTATCATTTGTGAAATATTTATGCATATGCATCTATATACACATACATATATAGGTATGTACGTATGTGTGCTATTTGTACATTTGGATTTAAACAACGCGGAACCGTGGAACGTCAATCTAATTGAATCGCCCGCTGCATCTATCATTTGTGAAATAGTAACTGACTGTCATTGATAGATGGAAACGTTAAAATTTACGAACCGATATATTATTTTGTTTCGCACTGGTTGACTGTGTAGTTTATCAGTTACATTTAAATCAAAATCATTATTTAATCAATTAATTTATTAATTATTTGTGGGCTTCAGTGCACACTATATCTAGATATATTATTGTTCGTTTTATTTTATTTAAATAATAATAAGTCATTAAATGTGTTAAGTTATAAAATTAATTATTTCCGGTATTATCATATTTTACGTACATGATCAGAATATTTACCTGCGCTGGAATGGTTTTTATTATATATTTGCAAGCCTATAATTCCCGTAGATCTATCCTTAACTTTAAATGGTTTGGAATAAATTTAAATTGAGACAGTGAAAATGATGTAAATGATATATTGAATAATTTTATCGTCGCATCCTACTGTGATATTTTAATTTCATTTTCGGGTTCCCCTTCAGATGAAATAAAAAACAATTCACCATAAATCATACATATTTTAATATAATTTCCAATAATCTGTTTTACGTTTACAAGTTGTGTAAAGGTGGGCCTCTATAGTGTGCGTTATTTTTTCATGCAGTTTTTCTCACTATGAAAATCTAAAATAAGTACACAGTCTTAACTTCCACGTAAAAAATACTGTAGTGAGATAAGTAAACTCTTAAAAACTTTGCACGACCCTTGTTCAGCTAAGTATTCTAATAATACTGAGCTGAACTTGAGTTTCGCCATTGTTTCTCACGTGTACCTTTTTACAGTAGTGTTGATTTCACCTGGCAACGAGTTATCTACAAATATATAATTTTACTGTAGGTACAAGAAACACAAAGTATTAAAGGTAATTTGCCTAGTTTTTAGAAAAGACAGAGTTTCCATATTCGGTACCACGGCATGTGTAACATTTACTCATTAAATACATCCTATAATTATAATTAATAAACAAGTGATATACATATTACAAATTTATTTATTCAATTGGGCATAAATTTATTAAAACTATGAAGCCCGTGCATTTTCATAGTAAACTTCCCCGGAAGTCGGCAATATTTTTGTATAAACTTTACTACTTTATATAAACAAATACATAAAATGATTCAACATGTTATTTTTATGTATTTGTTTATTTAAAATTTTTTATAGAATCGAAGAGACTAGTGTGTGTGGATAAATTCGTATAGAAGGCAAAACCAGAGACATTTACATATGCTCGGCGTACCTTCCATATGAAGAAAACTCTCCGATAAGCGAAGAACTCCGCAGGCTAGTGGACAAATGTTCAGAGGAGAATGCAGAATTAATTCTGTGCTGTGAATCGAACGCACATCATCAGACCTGGGGCAGTACTGACACCAATCAGAGAGGTGAGTTACTACTTGATTTCATACTAGATAATAATTTAGATATAATTAATCAAGGTAACAAACCTACTTTTATTACTTCGGTAAGAAAGGAAGTTTTAGACATCACGCTATCCACTTTTCGGATACGCAGGTGGATCAAAAATTGGTATGTAGATGAGAAGCCTTCAATGGCAGACCATCAGTACATTCGTTTTAATATAGAGTCTGATACAGTAGTAGAGAGGACATTTAGAGATCCAAGGAGGACGAACTGGATTAGTTACAGGGAGGAACTCCAAGGATATCTAAATGGTTCTCCTTCTAAAGTTAGAGGCACATATGACTTAGAAATAGCATCAGAGACCTTACATCAGGCGCTAACTGAGTCATACCAAAATAACAGTCCTCTGCTGTCAAGGAAAGTTAAACATCATTGCGTATGGTGGAGCAATGAACTTGCCAAGCAGAGACAAGCTGTTCGGAAACTCTTTAGAAGAGCTAAACAGACTGATGAGTGGCATGAATACAAATTCAAACTCATGGAATACAACAAGGCTGTCAGGAGGGCAAAACGGAATTCGTGGAGGAAGTTCTGTGAAGATATTGAAACAATATCAGAAGGAGCTAGACTTCATAAAATTCTTAAGGATGACTTACCAAATATGGTAGGCACCTTAAGGATGAATTCTGGAGACTATACCAGAACTGGCAAAGAAGTCATTGAAACTTTGGTGGAAACACACTTCCCCAATTCAAAAATAGTGAGTGTTGACAATGATATGCACCATATTGGACCTCTTAAAAGAGTGAGAAGGGAACATTGGATGCTTGCTAAACAGATAATCACACAAAATAAAATTATATGGGATATAAACTCTTTTGAGCCCTATAAATCACCAGGACCTGATGGCATACTACCATGTATGCTGCAAAGTGCATCATACATGGTTGCCCCAATCCTTTGTACAATCTTTAGAGCAAGTTTGGCTCTTGGATATATACCAAATCTATGGAGAAAAGCTAAGGTGATTTTTATACCTAAGCCTGGAAAAACTTGTTATGACCAGGCAAAAAGCTTTAGACCCATTAGTCTATCATCTTTCATATTGAAAGTAATGGAAAAAATCATTGATAGGCACATTAAGGGATACAATGGGGTATATAAGAACATTACATAAGAACCAATTTGCCTATCAACCAGGTAAATCTACAGAGTTGGCTCTACACCATCTAGTTGGGCGGATAGAAAAAACAATGGAAAACAAGGAAATAGCTTTAGCAGCCTTCCTTGACATTGAGGGAGCTTTTGATAACACCTCATATACATCGATTACCAACGCAGTATTAGAACGGGGAATTAATCCGATAATCTGCAACTGGATAAATACACTTCTTGCGGATAGGGTCATTCAAACCAATTTCCATGAAGAAACAATTGAGGCAAAACCTACAAGAGGTTGTCCGCAAGGCGGAGTACTTTCTCCTCTTCTGTGGAATCTTGTAGTCGACGACCTCATTACGGAATTAAATGAACAAGGTATCTATGCCCAAGGATACGCTGATGACATAGTCATTCTTATTAGAGGCATGGATATAAACACGATTCTTGATCTTATGCAACAGGCCTTTGATAAGGTTGGTAACTGGTGCATGGAAAGGAATTTGAGTATAAATCCTCAAAAGACCAGTCTTGTACCTTTTACACGCAAAAGATTGGGATTCGACAGGCTTAGAACGCCAACATTATTTAGTGACAATGTCAATATTACGAGGGAGGTTAAATATGTGGGAGTTATACTAGACAGTAAATTAACCTGGAATCAACATATTGACTACAAAATCAACCAAGCGAAAACTGGTCTACTAAGATGTAAGCGAGTGCTTGGAAAAAAGTGGGGACTGAAACCAAGTATAGCTCATTGGATATATACTATGGCGATCAGACCCATCATAACGTATGCAGCGGTGGTGTGGTGGAAGAAGACTGAGCAGAAAACTGTAAAGACCAAACTGGAGAGCTTACAACGCTCAGCATGTCTTGGGATTACAGGGGCAATGTCATCCACACCCACAAAAGCAATGGAAATCATTCTGTCATTAACTCCTCTGGATATTTTCATTCGTGGAGTTGCCAAAATGACAGCCTACAGGCTAGAGAAGACTGGACAGTGGCTTAAGATTCATTATGAGTCTTCCCACACCAGTATCTCTCACGAAATATGTAGCAAAATTCTACAAATGCCATCTGACATTGTAGAAACTAAATACCTCTTTGAAAGGCCATTTGAAGTTAGCATTACACCGCGAACTGAATGGCGAGAGGAAAACATGGAACATAGAAGTGGGGATATAATATGGTACACTGATGGTTCCAAAATAAATGACCGAACAGGAGCAGGAATATTTGGTGTTTGTCCAGCAGTTGAAATATCTCAACATCTGGGGCAGTACGCTACAGTGTTCCAAGCAGAAGTGTTTGCAATAATTTGCTGTCTCTATGAAAATATAAGAAGATCTTATGAAAATAAGAATATTTTCATTTTCAGTGACAGTCAGGCAGCACTCAAAGCTATTAACTCATTTCAGGTTAAGTCAAAACTTATCCTGGAATGTAGGGAACTCCTACAAGAACTAGGTAGCAAGAACAGAGTTTCTCTGATATGGGTACCAGGCCACGTGGGAGTTGATGGCAATGAGAAAGCTGACAAACTTGCAAAGCAAGGTGTATTAAAAGATGACTACAGCCCAGAACCCTACTGTGGGATAACGATTAAAACCGCGAAAGGGGTAATTGCTGAAGCCATGACAAACGAAACAACTGCAGTATGGAGAAATACTCTAGAGCAAAGACATGCGAGGCTTATGATTAAAGAACCTTCCATGAAGTTGTCATCCGAAATTCTACTACTGGATAGAATGAAGATGAAAGCTATAGTGGGTTTTCTTACTGGACACTATCATTTAAGGAAGCATCTGCATCGAATGGGAATATATAGAGAAGAACCAGTATGCAGGAAATGTGGGGTGGAAGATGAAACAGTCCACCACATTCTGTTTGAATGCGAGGCATTGGCTCGCATTAGACACTCAACACTGGGTTTGGGTACAAAGCTTGAGACTATTCATCGGGATCCCGTAAGGGCCCTAACTGACTTCATCAAAGAAGCGGACCTCTTACGCATAACTGATGAGTAAACGGGGTTACTGCACAATATTCCACTAGGAATCAGTGCATGGGCTGACAGGACCCCCCCCCCACCCGTAGGAAGAAGAAGAAGTGTGTGTGGATTGGTGTTTGTGTGAGTATAAACATCGGTGTGGTAACATCGCACACATACATAATGCGTAATCGATTAATCATTGATCGCGATCGGCCTCTGCTGTTGTTTTGATTATTTTCGAATTCCGAAAACGTGGGACTGAAAGTGTTAATGATCATTTTATAAAGATTTTAATTGTTATTTTTGATTGTTTGATCCTAAAAAATATTGAGCGGTTCATAATCTAGCAAAGTATCATACATTTCGCTAATCTTTGAATAATTTCGTTTGTTACCAAAGTTTAAATTGATTGGATGTTTCAATTTTGAAAGAGTCAATTTAATTATTGAACTTAACTACTTAAGGGGGACTACTAGTGTGACCGGCTGAAAAAAAGGCAATTTCTGGGATTTTTTTTAAAGAAAACTACTGCATGGAATGTTTTAATATTTTAAGGATATATTTATGGATATATAATAAATACATAGTAAAATTTTTGGACCGAAGAATTGAAAATTCAACGAGTTATTCGCAATCTCCCAAGGCTCCGAAAAAAAGTCCCTCAACTGCTGCAGTGATAGAAACCTTCACAGTGCTGAAAATAAAAAAAAAAAAAAAAGTTTATTGAACTAGAAGTTATTGCTTGTACCGTGAACCTCAATCAAAAAAAAAAAAAAAAAATGAAATTTAACAAAATTGTGAAATTTGCGTGAAAATTTGATGATTTTTGGCCTGCCAAAATTACATTTTTTATTCGATCGGAAAACTGGAGGTTCATGGTACGGAGAAACATATATCAAAGAAGTTGAAATAAGAATCAAATCGATCGGATGATTTGCCTTCGAGCTACAACTGCAGCAAATTTGAAAAATGTAGTTTTTCTTTACCTTCCCTTTTAGTTTTAATCACTGAGAATTTTTACTAAAATTATTTACGATATACTCACTATAACGGTCATAGTAAAACTATATGAGTCGTTTAAATGTTCCAAGGTCTAGTTGCTCCACAACATGTGACTGACAGCCACGTCCAGAAACTCCCGAACTATCAACTTTCATAAATTTCTCAATACCGCAAAGTTAACAATGAAAATCAGAATCCGCTCTTCAGATGCCTGTAACTCAAAAACTATTTGAGATGTGCACTTGAAATTTTAGTATGTTATCCGTCCGGCGGCAGCCGGAGAAAAGAAAGAAGAGCCATCCTGCGTTTCGGGCAGGATGGAAACGGACTCATTTGGACCCACGTCGGAAAGGCCGCTGTCCTCTCCTGTCCCCGCGCCATTGGAGTATGCAAATAAATTTACAGTTCTAGTGTTCCAGCCAACCACCGCCGCCGCCCTGACTGCTGCTAGCCAGAAGCCGGTGCCACAACCAGCCCCCGGACCTGCTATCGCAGCACCCACCACATCCGCCGCCAGTACCAGTGCCGCCAACCCCCGACGTCGGCTTCCACCAATCGTTCTGCATGAACGTCCAAAACCAGCTTGTCGAGTTGTTTACGGTCTGAGTGCCGCATCTTTGTGGAGGACCCGGCCGATCGGGTTAACCTTCTACGGGTTTTAGAGGGCAAGGTGGATCACCACACCATAGCTGTCTTCGAAATGAAAAGACGTTCAATGGGAAGTTATAAGGTTAACTTCGGCAATGGGACTTCATTGTCCCAAATCTAAAAGATCTCGTATGTTTTGGCAACCCGGATATACTAGGAACATTACAAGAAAACCGGCGGACCTACCCAATGTTTCAGGTGCCAGAAACACGGACACGCGTCCCGAAACTGCGGCAGCCAACATCGGTGCGTGAAATGCGGTAACACGCACGCCACGGAGACCTGTACGAACACCAGGGATACTCCAGCCACCTGCGTCAATTGCCGAGAGTCACATTGGGCAAATTATCGGCAGTGTCCAGCCGTCCTGGAATACCAGCGGAGAGTGCAGTTTAGGCGCACACCCCAAAAGCGACCTGCATTCGTTCCGGCACCGGCCCCCCTTTAACCCCTGGTTCAAGACCGCAACACCAGCTCCTGCTCCAGTAGCTCCAGCACCAGTCCCAGTCCTAGAGAACGTACACCGTTTCCCGGCACTCCCATAACGGCGTCAGCGACCGGCACCACCACAATCATCAGCTGATCCTGCCTCCGCCACGCTCGCCACAGAGGTGACTCAATTGAATCAGCTTTGTGACATCAAAACCTTGATCCAGTCTGTTCGAGAATTGAACAGCAAATTACGTAGCTGTTTCGATGGCTTCCAACATACCTTTGCCGTTTATGAGGGGGCCAGCTGCTTTAATTAAACGGTTTCGCCTCCTCAACTTCAACATCGGCGGTGGCCTTTCGATGAAGAAAGAATAACTTCTCGCTCTACTACAGACCCGCAACGTTGATGCTGCAGCCATCACCGAGACCTGGCTCAAACCTCATAAACACTTTTCTGTTTCAGGCTACAAATTACACCGTCGAAATAGGAAAGACCGCCAAGGAGGAGGGGTAGCACTGCTCATCCGAAAGGGTGTCAAACATAGTGCAATGACCGACTTTCCAGACCGAACATGTCAGCGACGCCAACATTCACTGTCACCGCCGCCTACACACCCGGCCAAATTGATGCGGATGACTTCGAGAAGCTCCTTGAACCCAGTCCTCACACACTACTGACTGGCGACTTTAACGCATTCCACCCTACATGGAATAAGGCAACGACCGACATTAACACCAATGGGAGGATGCGGATTCTCGTAGAAACTAGAACTGAACTACTGTTCCCGGACGGTCCCAAACACTACCCGCGAGCAGAAGGACTCCTTTGCAACACCATCGATCTAACCATCACCAAAAACATGAATACCCGTTCCAGTCATACTTACACCATCCAAGGACCTGAATCTGACCACGTACCTGTCATTACGGACTTCTGTTTTCGTGTGAAAAAACCTACTCATAACGGTGCAGGATTTTGCTAATGCGGACTGGAGAAAATTTAGGACTATGATAAATGAGGGCATCAATGTCCGGAAGGACATTGAAACCACTCGTGATGTCGACACTGTCCTGGAGGAGCTGCAACACGAAATTAGCGAAGCCTGTAATCATTGTATCCCGACCAAACGTGTCCCCGGGCGCTTACACCTATAATCCGAGTCCCGAAATCCTTGAACTAATCCGGTAACGAAACAGACAAAGACGACTGTACCAGCGGATAAGAGTGATACATTAAAAAGACTTACAGATGGATTTAACCAGGACTTTTGGCAGCTAATTCGCTCGTTCAAACCACGTGACGTGACAATACCAGAATTAAACAAAGATAATTTGTTAGTTATAGATTCTTCGGAGAAAATCCAAATTATCGCGGAATTATTCCAGGAAGCGCACCGCATCGGAGAGCAACTGCCACATCCACTTGAAAGCACGGGTATTGCACGAGCTGCAGCCGAATGCGTCTGTCCTGCCGATTACTATCAAACCCACAACTGTGGGCGATATCAGTAAACACATTAGGAAAGTAAGGAATCGTAAGGCCCCCGGCGCCGATACCATCTCCAACCGACATCTGAAAAAGCTACCGAAGAAAGCTCTTCTTCAGATGAAACATATCTTCAACAGTTGTTTACAACTTTGATACTTCCCCCAATAGTGGAAAGTGGCAAAAGTTCCTCTTCCCAAGCCGGGAAAGCCACTCATCCTCCCCACTAGCTACCGGCTTATCAGCCTGCTTCCCTCGATCAGCAAACTCCTTGAAAAAGTCGTCCACACCCGCCTTCTCTCACACATAGAAGAACATAAACTAATTCCAAATGATCAATTTGATTTCAGATCCGGTCACTCAATGACGCACCAGCTCATATCTAATTATGAACATTTACATATTAATGAAGTTATTTCTGAAAGAAACGTCTGATAACAAAAATTATTATTAATAGAATGATTGTTTTTCAATTTAAATTCATATCGCATTTAAAGTTTCCTTACTTAATTAAAGAAATAAATATGTAAATGTCAAAACTGTTCCAGTATTAGATACCGTTCCACAAAGGGGGCTTTTACCCTATATGTTGTTAATATTATTATTCTATTGAAATATTTTCGCAGCCGGCCTCTGATGGTACCTGAAAAGTTGAATAAAAATTATTAAGATAATAAATAGTAAATGTTAATTATCACATTCAATTACTTGGTACGCGAATCTGTTGTTTTGGAATTTTGTTCACAGTTGTTCAATTTTATTCGAGTCTGTACGTTGAAGCCATCGTTCAGTTCATGTAGCATTCATTTTTAGACTCCTCCGTTAATGCCGGGTCACATAATTGAGTGTCCTACAATAAAACAGTAATTTATTACAATATATTAAATTATACTCTAACTACACTACTAACCTCTTCTGTAAATTTTTGGATCACTTCTAGTATTTTGTACATTTAATAAATTTTAACCGATCACATCACCCGCGGACTACACAAGAAGCTGAACACGACGCTGGTATCACCAACCGGAGCTTTTATGTCGAAAGCGGCGACGTCAAGTCCAGCGTCCTCCAGAGACCAACATGCGTGCCCCAAGGTTCGATCCTTGGGTCAGTCCTGTTGAGCTTATACATCAGCAACGTTCCCAAGATGCCACCCAAAGTCTAGATCGCCCTGTACGCTCTCCAGGACTACTTCCAGGAGAACTACATCAAAGCCAACTCCAACAAGACGGAGGCGACCATCTTCATGCACTCCAAGCTGCTTCCACGTTCCCAACTTCGACGCGGCGGCTCCCGAATCACCACGTCACCCGTCATCAAGTACCTCGGTCTGTACCTCGACCGTAAGCTGACATTCAAGACTGTTGTAGCACGACGTAGAATCGCCGACAAATGTGTTGCTGCCAGGTTGCGGCCCCTACTGATCTCCAGTGTCATTCCGACGGCGAAGAAGATACAGCTATACAAGACGTGCATCAGGCCCATCGTCACATACTCCGCACCTGTGTGGTGCACTATTTCACTTGGTAACATTGCCAAATTGCAACTGTTCGAGAACAGGATACTTCATCTTATCCTAAACGCCCCGCGCGGTGCCCGGTACGGCAACTACCTCAAGAATCAGACGTTGAGCCTGCTCTTGACTACATTCTACAACTAACTTCACGTCACCTGGCCAGATGCCGTCTTCACCACAACAACCGGATTGCTGACGTGTTCCTGCCTTGAAAGACACTGTCCAAGCGGAGCAAGAATTTCATCCTGCCGATGGATATTTCCCCACCATGACTTCCTTCGGCCCCGGGGGCCGGTCAAATGTGTATGTGCGGACGAAGTAAATGAAGAGAAAGTGTGTGCGTAAGTGTTTTTTTAGGTTAAGTTTTATTTTATTTTATTTTTCATTGTTCATGTTAAAAGGTTTTTTGAAAATTTTTCTTTGTGTCGAGTCACTAATAATTAAGTTTTTCCATGTATTGTAATTATTTAGAATTGTACAAGTTAGGTTAGGGTTAAGCACTAGTTTGTAGGTACCTAAATTTAAGTTGTTACCACTTGGGGTGAAGTGCACACCTGGCGTACACACGATTAGCTCGGTAGAGCTTGGGGGGGGGGGGCGCCACAATATTTTAGCTTTGTGTGAAAAATATTGAAAAAAAATCCTTGATGTACAGTGTTTGCAAAATTTATTAAATGTACAAAATACTAGAAGTGATCCAAAAATTTACAGAAGAGGTTAGTAGTGTAGTTAGAGTATAATTTAATATATTGTAATAAATTACTGTTTTATTGTAGGACACCCAATTATGTGACCCGGCATTAACGGAGGAGTCTAAAAATGAATGCTACATGAACTGAACGATGGCTTCAACGTACAGACTCGAATAAAATTGAACAACTGTGAACAAAATTCCAAAACAACAGATTCGCGTACCAAGTAATTGAATGTGATAATTAACATTTACTATTTATTATCTTAATAATTTTTATTCAACTTTTCAGGTACCATCAGAGGTCGGCTGCGAAAATATTTCAATAGAATAATAATATTAACAACATATAGGGTAAAAGCCCCCTTTGTGGAACGGTATCTAATACTGGAACAGTTTTGACATTTACATATTTATTTCTTTAATTAAGTAAGGAAACTTTAGATGCAAGGTGAATTTAAATTGAAAAACAATCATTCTATTAATAATAATTTTTGTTATCAGACGTTTCTTTCAGAAATAACTTCATTAATATGTAAATGTTCATAATTAGATACCGTTCCACAAAGGGGGCTTTTACCCTAACCTAATTTAAAATAGTAAAACTGAAAGAAGCGTATCCACCGTACATGTAAGTGTATTTAAACGTCATTAAACGAAAGAACTTATTTTCATTGAATTTTATTTTGAGAAACGCTCGTTCAGTTTTACTGGCTTAAAACTACAATAATTATAACAACCATAACGTAAGTTTTGCCAACAAGTGCTGAAATAAATTAAATAATTTTGTTACCAATGTTCCGTAAGTTTTAGACGCAAGATTAAGATTGGACGGAAATTTTTTTTCATTTGCCAAGATTTGTGACTTGCCCGGTTTCTAGTATATACAGAGGGATGACTGGTTTTCGCACTTATAATAGATGTTTAAAAAAGGGGATATTGCATCCAAGGGAAAGGAATCGGAAAACAAAGACACTAGATTTAATTGTGTTATCACTTATAAGTTAACGTCTTTACTTGTAGACTTGTAATTTACAGAGAGTGTCAAACGGGAAAGCTTTTTTTTGTAGAGGTATTCCTATTTATATAGTTTCGCTAATTAGAGTTTGATTTGATTAGTATACCTAATAGAAACAATTTTTCATATTTAAACATTTTCAATTTTCAAATTTCTTCCAAATTTCTAACCAAGCCATTCGACCTTGCTGTTTATTGTAAACGTAAATGAACACATTATTGTTTAAATGTGAGTCAAAAAGTTGTGATTTATTTTTATATCCCCTAAACTTTTGAAGCTGATTGATTTTCTACCCTATCACAATAAATTGAGATATTTATAGATATTATATCAAATAAAAACACTGAAATAAAAAAAAATTAAATACTGTATCTCGTACAGAATACACAGTGCGGCAATTAAATTCCGGGACTGGATCTATAAAAATAAAACAAAACAATTTTATTCAAATCTTTTTATTAAATTATTCAAAATACTCTCCTCCTGCTTCAATACACTTTTTACAGCGACCCAATAGTGATTCAAATGCCTGCTCAAGCTCAATTTTCGGTATTGCCTCCAATATGCGCGTAGACTCTCTTTCGATGGTTTCAATATCATTAAAAATGCGTCCTTTCAACTTCATTTTCATTTTTGGAAATAAAAAAAAGGTCTCATTACCAGTAACAATTGATTTGAGGAAGGTTGAGCTGTTATTTGCTGCTTGTACAATCTCTCTGGAATGTTCCAGTCTCATCAATTTTTGCTCTTGGGTTAGTGTGTGCGGAACAAATTTAGCACAGGCCTTTGTTTTGGCCAAATACTCTTTAAGAATTTGTCGTATTGTATCTTTATTAATGTTTAATGCCTCTTCCATCATTCTCAGTGTCTCATTGCGATCGTTGGATACAAATTCTTGGACTTTTTGAATCGAATCCTGCTGTTCGAATTGTTATTGGCCTTCCCACTCGTTTGTCGTCCTCCAGTGATTGTCTGCCTTCCAAAAATCGCTTGTGCCACTCGAAAGTCTTTGACCGTGATAAACACTCACTTTCATACACTTTTTGCATCAGTTTGAACGTTTCTGTGGCACTTGTGCCGAGTTTAGCGTGTTTAATAACAGCACGTTATTATCGTTTTCCGACATGTAACAAAATTAACTGATAAACAAAATATCAAAAAAAATGATAAATGTCAACCGATTTAAATAAAAGTTTTAGGTTATGTTCACATATGTCCAAACTTCATATGACATAAAATTTAAACAGATGTCGCTACTGGTTGCTGAGATATAGCTTCAGTCCCGGAATTTAATTGCCGCACTGTGTATATGTATTATTGTATGTTTATTTGAAGTAATACGGATTATTCAGATGAATTTGCTCTAATACCATCTGTTTTTGACTACACACAATATATGTATATGTATATAGATGTACTCCATCATCAGTCAGTTGTTCATACGTACGTACGTACGTGTGCGTAATTGATACATTATTTACTTTTTGATTCATTCATACCACCTATTCACACATTATTATAAATGTACGGGAGTAGGTCACCTCTGCTCTGTCTTTCACCCTTTTATCCAAGTCATTGTTGTTATCCATACCATGCGCGTACTACACACTCCAACACAATCATTCAAAGTTTACTCAAGTGGAAGTGAATAAGCTGTGATCTAATCTTTTCCATTAACGTATTGTTCTACAGTAACATGTGCAAACATAAAATTCATTATATATAAAATTATCAAAGATTATTTCAATTCCTCTTTTTATTCTATTCCAGTTGGTTGTACGGAATGCCATAGGTAGGTATATGTATGAAATAAATTAAACGTATGCATAAATCCGCACAAACATAATTAATAATTTTTTTTTTGCTCATTTGTCTCTACACTTAGTTCAATCGTTTGCAAATTAAAAACGTATTAAACCTGATACATGCTAAAGAAAAAAGCTTACTATTTATAAAAAACGATCGTGTATAACTACAGGGAATATTAAAGTTAAATATACGTTATAGGCAAAGTTACAGGTACCAAAACATCAGTACCTACTGTTTTTTTTGTGATATCGAAAAATCGGAAATACCGGACATTTGTATACGTTTAGAAAAACCAATGTTAAAATTTGAAATAGCTATAGACATTTTTCTTTTGGTATTAATAAAATCCAGAGGTAGTGCAAAGAGTGGGCAAAGTAGATGGCCGCCTATCGCCTCGCGACGATATCCCGTATGATTAAGGGTATGGTTGTCAATTTTTAATTTTTTGTTTTTGCTCGTCACCTAATTTTTGGAGAGGCTTTTTGAAAAATCATGAGGGCCTCGTCAAAGTCATTAAGGCGTTTCTTTTCCGTCGTCTAATTTTTAAGGGAGAAATTTCAAAGTGATAATCAAAGAAGGCCTCGCAAAAGTAATTTTGCCCACTTCCTATTTTAGTATTGCGCCGCTTCTGATTAACTCAATATAAATAATAAATGTAAGTGTGGTTTGTCCGTGCAAGCTACGTATATGGAAATTATAGAGTATATTAGCCTTCCGATCATGAAGATATTTTCGTTTTGGAACTACAGGGGTTGAGCTCGGCGATATTTGTGTCAAAATAGGGTAATGTACCAATGGAGCCAAATGAACAAAAACAAATACATGCAACACGGCCATTTTTCATTCGATTTCAAGAAACCAAAAAATACTTTTAGAGAATTTAGTCTCTATTAGTATATTAATATATATATATATATATATATATATATATATATATATATATATATATATATATATATATATATATATATATATATAAAAGAGGAGCATGCCTTTTAAGAATGAGAACTGAAAGTGGACAAAATAATTCCTTATCGATAAATTAGTTCAACATTTATGTCTCAAATGGGAGACGCACATTAGTCTATATTTTCACTTGGTAGGTTGCAAATTTATTTGATATCGAAGATAGCTCAACAGCTATATAAATGGTTGTTGACACATACTAAGTTGTTAAATTATTAGATTTTTAGTAGCTTAACACATGCGACCAGTCTGCTTGCTAACTACAATAAGGTTTTTAGTACGTTAGTACGTTTAACACGTTCACTGACGATCACGCGATATCGCGTGATTTAGCTACTTTAATATATGGCCAGTCACGCAATATCGCGTGAAAAATGTAAGAACCTCGTTATTTAACGTAAAATATTTGGTCATCTCATAAAGTCTATATTTTTAGCTTGGCAATGAACGTGTTAAACACGTTGGACCATTCCACATTAAGTTAAAGTTTAGTTAATAAATAAGTACTAAACAAATTTTTCAAAATGAGAATATTAAAGAAAAGAATCTCAGGGAAAACACTAGAGGGCGAAAGCACTGATATACGAAAAGCTCTAAACGATCAACCGGTCTACAATTGGATACTTGAAAGGCGGAGACAACGAAACGGTCATATAACGGTATAGCCAGAATGGATCGTGTTAGAGTTGTAAAAGTAGCTAGAGACAAGTCGTCGTATAGAAGAAGAGGTATGAGAGGCCAAAGATAGGATGGAGGAATTCTTTGTAACTGATGGTTTTAACAGATCAAAATGACCCACAGTGTGAAGAAGAAAAGACGCAGAATTAACAAATTAATACATGTAAATAACCTATAAACGATAGTATTAATCGGTCGATGTCAATGAATAAGTGGGCGTTGAAAGTCAAAACATATTTTTCCCAGCGTGCATATCTAGGACTAGATGAATAACTATATAATTGGCAAGTCATAATTTAAACTAGTCACTATTTACTACTTTTTATTTCCATCGGCAAAAACTCATTCAGACATAAATGTAGATTTATTTACAGTTTTATATAGCTGGATACTTAACGTATTACCAAAGTAGATTATTTGCATAATAATTTATTTAAATTACACGGAGAGAAATTTCCTATAAAAATTACTATGCTCATACTACAATCGACGTGTAACAGGCGAACATATCCATTTTTTGTACGGTAAAATTGGGTATGTTCGCCTGTTACACGTCGATTGTAGTATGAGCACAGTAATTTTTATAGGAATTTTCTCTCCGTGTAGGTTTTACAGTGCTTTTCATAGAGATCCAGCCAATATAAATATGTTTAGAGGTTTGTTCATCGTATGCAATATGTGAATTCACTTGAATGTCACTATGGACAAATTATTTTGAATATACCTAGTGTTTTTCCCGTATTATTTATTATTACAAATAATAATAATAATGGAGTTTAACGTCCGCTTTTCAAACAACAATCCATAACAGACGCCACTGACATCATTATTTTTGGAAGTTTATGAAAAAAAACTCTGAGGACGCGTAACTTGGAAATGAAATCTAATATTAAAAATCGGTCTCCGTTTTGCCACCTCCGGTGTGATACTCTATTGGCAGACACCTCGCTTGTCGAAATCCGTTAGTAATCTTTGCTGTGTGCTTTTCACAAAATTTTTTCTAATTCTATTATATGTATAGATTTGTTAACTTATTAAAAGAATAACAGGTAACTGACATTGGTACATTAAGTAAATATGCCTTTCTTTCTGATAAGCGAAAACCAAAATTTATTCGTCAGGAAAAATAATTTCTCTGCCTTCATATGCAACATATTAGGTACATTAAATCCATAAAAAACCACTGATTGTACGGAACACTATTTGCGCAAGTGAAACTTGTACTTTACGACTTGTTTGGTATGACAAGACATAAATTTTACGACAAGAAACTCTTTAAGTATGAAATTATCTTGAAAATTGGATAATAGGTTCATCTTTATGCAAGCATGTTACCAGTATATAAGAAAGCTTATATATGCCACAATTTATTGCATTGTATTTCTAATTTTTTTGAAAATCTAAAATATTATAAAATATTTTCGAAACACTTGCGTAGTGCGGATGATAATCATAGTTATTTAATTGTATTCAGATATATGTAAATGAATGAACATGAATGATTCGTTTCCTGATTGTAAAGAAATACCTATCCCTCATTTGCAAGAAGCTTGAAATAACTCAAAAAGAGCTGTTTTTCAGTTCGATGGTTTAAAATTTTAAAAATAAAAAGAGTACTTATGCCAATAAATTGAAAAAATGCGATAGAGTATAAAGTCATAACCTCTCTTGTTCTCACATTTATGTATCTATAGCGTGATGTCGTTTTGGTAGCAAAAAATATGAAATTTTCCGTGACCGCCTGTACACTTAACTCAATAAGGCTGATTTTTTAGTTATGTCACGCTTCTCGCAAATGAGCGATATGTTCGATAGTGCAACAAATAATTTAGAAAAATTTTTGTCTATGTTTTTTTCAATGTACGGAAATCCTTCTTATTTTCATTTTAAAATATTTACTTTTTTAAGTTTTTCGGGCCAGATCATACAAGCTGGTTTTTCAAAATTCTTAACCCAACCCTCAAATACGGAGTTAGTCATAATATTGCCCGTAACATATTTTTTGAATGTAATTGGTTCCTTACAGCCGACGATGGGTTGTATAACATTTTAAACGAATGTTTTACTTGCGAAGCACTATCATCAAGTTACCGCAATTATTGCTGCCGCAGAAATTGATGTGTTCTGTTTTAAAAATTTCTAGTGAAATTTTCGTCATGGATTGTGAATTTCATCGTCTGTGAATTAAATAATTAATGATATAAAAAGACTATTCTAAAAATAAATTCAGTAGAGTTCTTAATATTGGAGATGTGGTTAATAAACTTTCAGTATCATTCAGTATATGTATATTACGGATATTTCAGGAAAATATTGTAAAAAATTCTAATACTAATGAGTATCCCATTTAGAGGAATTAAAATATTTATGTGTGTGTAAATAATGTTTTCCTTTTTTTTAAAGTTAATTTAATTAAAAAGCTTTAGTAATTAGTTACCAATTACTAAGGTTTTTTATTCATTTCCTAAAATTATTTTAACCTTTAAATCAGTCAACTAGTTCTGAACAGAAATTTCAAGAAATTCGTCGGTGTATATACTGTCGAACTACACTGGCACAAGAATTTAAAATTTTCTACACACGACAACTACTTTTCAACATTCACGATTATTTTTGGACATATCATACATTTATTATACGCAATTTTCGCCACGGTGCGGTGTATTTAGCAGGTGTATAATTTTAATCGTATCAAAAATTACAGAAACTTAAATTCATGAAACTTCAAAATGGTTTTCATCATTTAACATAAGTGCGAATCCAGATAAAATTTTTTATTTATATTTTCCTATCAAAAGCAATACGTTAATACGGCAACTAAATTGAGCACTCTGTAAACAGATAATACAATATTTATCATTTAGTTAGAACTAGTGTTGCGGTCATGTGAACAACACCGTATGACACATCCGGATCTATATGGGGTTGACGATGACTAATATGACTCATATAATACTAGTAGTACCTATGGCACGGCGTTATCCATCTGTATGAAACAACCACACCTTGCTATCTAGCCATACACTCATATTCATTCACTCATTCAGTAATACATACATATAATATATAGGTGCACGTATTTTAATAATATCACTGCTAGATGAGAATCATCGATTTGAAATCATTAATTTCATCATGTCATTTAATGATAAAGTTCAGAGTTTTATATACACGTTGGATTTAACCATTATTCAATAAATTTCTTTTAACCTTTTCACTAATGGTCTACTTTATGCACTTTGCATACATTGTCCATTTGCAAGTCCATTTGCACACTTACGAGATACGACACGAAATGACGAAAGATACGATATGTACGACAATATGTGTCGTTTTAAGACACGCATCGTCGTTTTTGTCATTTGTCATTTTAAGACAAAGTTTGTGTTATGATTATAATCTAATGCGACCCATACACTTGTTGTACAACTTGGTTGAGTTATACAACATGTTGAATCGTGTGTGGGGCAGTTGATCAACTATTTTGATGGTTGCATAAACGGTTGAAGCAAAATCAAAATATTTTGATTTTACGTGGACGGAGTAAATGGTCTATGAACATGTTGTGCTGTGTGTGGGGTAGTTGAACAACAAAACCAGTACATATATGCTGTAAAGAGTGTAATCAACAAAATATTTACAGCAGTAACAATTGGAAAGTTTAAATATTTGATTTTGTTTGTTATTTCCAATAGCTTGGGGTGATGCGCATTTGCAAATTTTAAATTTTCGAAAGAATTTCCCGCTGCAAAAAACCTTAATGTAATTTCCAAGCGTGTTTTTGCAGAAATTGCATCCCGCATAAAAGTATCTTCTTTGCTTATTAAAGATGTTATTTTTACTAAATAATCATTAAAAATTTCTTCGTTCATTCGCATATAATTTTTGTAATCGTCTGGTTCACATTCACTAATTTTTTTAATAGTTTTTCATTAGAAAATTTTTTTCCCAACCACTCTTTGCTCTGTTTTCTTTTTTTTCGTTTACTCAAGCTTTCTTTACTAATTTCTGCAATTACTTCTAAAGCAAGAATTTTATCCATAATTTTAACGAAGTTCTCTTTTTCAAAAATTGTGAGTAACTGAAGTTGGACAACAAGTTGAATGAATAGTTTAATAGTGTATGGCAAACAGTTCAACTTGTAGTACAACTAGGTAGTACAACAAGTTGAACCGTCTATGGACCGCATAAGAACAGCTCATCTCATTGTATTCACGTAGGTGCGAGAGAGATGAGTATTAAATTCTAGAATTTTCACAAATTATGTCTTTAACTTGTACTTATGAGGACAATTACATCAGATTCGTCATCCCTTTCGCTTCTACTTTAATTTTTGGTAATCATGATTTCTCTATTATTGGTACGGTATCGGTAGAAGGATTTTGGAACATTCTGGAAGAAAGAATATAATATATATATATATATATATATATATATATATATATATATATATATATATATATATATATATATATATATATATATAAGAGAGAGGCCAATCAACCAAAAAAAGAAGCGTAGTTCTTCGTATTAAGTATGTTTGAGGAGTAACGGCTTTTCGTGGGCCGAGTCCGTAACATACATATTTTTATTGTTACTGTACAAATAATATTTTGATATTAACGTTTTAAATAATTATCGTCGTTGTTAAATCGGTACAATTAATTGAATAAATCGATAATATTAAAACTACTTGGTGTTTTATTTGTGAATTACGCTCCTAAAATCAAATCATAAAAAAAATTGTGGAGGGCGTATCATTTCAAAGCACTAGAAAAAATATAAAGAATCCACACCAACTGGAGGAGAAATCCTAGGGACAAACCAATAATCAATTCAGGAAAATTCCTCTGCGCTATCTTCCGCCCCCAAACATCTTGAATTATTAACGTCATCTAAGGAAAACGTTATATGCTGTACGATGCGTCGCATCGATTAGGAGTAATTAGCCATTACAGAGAAAATTATACTTTTTCACTAAAAAGCTGATAGCTTGTGAACAAATGATTGTAAATAGCTCACTAACAAGTAAAGGTCTTGAAGATGAAATTTGGCAGATGTATAGAACAAAGAAAAATAACAGACACGTATTATTTTTATCAGCCAAAAACTCCATCTAAGGAGTGAAATTTACCCCCAAAGTTGGAGTAAAAATTCAATTTTATCAAATTACTCGAAAACTATTAGAGATAGAAAAAAGTTTAAATTGACACAACGCTTCAATTTTTAAAGGTCTTTCTACAGATGTGCTTGGGTCAGTATCAGCGTATCAAACATAATTTTTCAAATAATAGAAGTTGTACTGATTACTTATTTATGTCATTTTGGGTGATGTTTGCCTCATGGATCCACATAATATGTATATGAATTTATGAATGTGTTAGTGTGTAAAAACCATTGGTAAAAATGTTTTGAAAATTTTTTTTATTGCACTATTTTCCAAGAAATACCCTTTTTATAAATACGCGGCTCCTATTCTCCTCTCTTCATAAGTATGCCGCTCTAAATATTCTGCTATATTCAAAAGTAAAAACATGGAATGAAAAATGACACCAGTATCTTTCCTTTTTTTAATTAACAACTCAATTAGCAAAAGAATGCCAGAAACTAAAAAATTATGGGATAATAATATATATTTTTAAATTACTGGAGTATTATTTTGATCAGTTATTTTTTGTTACCTAGTATTCCTATATTGTCAAAACTAACTAAACTAATCTAACCTTAACTAACCTCACCACCTACTTTTTATATCAAAGTTGAAATATACTGTTAAAACTAACTAAATTAACCTAAACTAAACTAACTTCACCACCTAGTTTTTGTATCAAAGTCGAAGTATGTTGTCAAAACTAACTAAACTAACCTAACCTTAACTAATTTCAACACCTAGTTTTTATATCAAAATCGAAGTATATTGTCAAAACTAACTAAACTAACCTAACCTTAACTAACTTCACCACCTAGTTTTAAAGAAAATTTGTCTTATAAAAATAATTTTAAATCTGATAAATCAATAAATCAAACATTAAGACAGCGGTTTCCAAACAGTTACAAATATCGTCGTCTTTTTAATAAAATCATAGTTCTAAGAATAAGTGCTCAAACATAATTACTACATAATGGGCATTTTATATTAAGGAGTTACATGGGTCTTTTTTAGCAAAAAAAAAAAACCACTATTTTGTCTTTTTTTTTTACAGTATAAGAAGATATAATTTATTTCAACCTTTGGCATATTATTATTTATATATTATTTTGCGACATTGTAAAAAAAAATTATAAAAAAAAAAAAATAATTAGGCCATTGGCAGTTAGTTTTTGAAAATCGCTGATTTTTCGCCGTAGGCAGAGTAACTCGTGAAATTTTTACCTAAAATAAAATTGTTTCTATTAGTAGATGTTTATGGCTTGTACTTGAACGAAAAATTACTGTTTCCATTTATCACATCTCATTTTACAAGTAGAAAATCAACAAAAAACACGAAAATTGTTACCACAAAAAAAATTATTTAAGGATGTTTGGGACGTACCATCGGAAATAAAAGTACATGTAATTAGAAATTCGTGAATAATTGCGTTGTATAACAAACTATGATGTAAATAAATAGTTATCTTTGCTAAATAATAGCTATCACTATCACGATTAGGAGTAATTAGCCATTACTGATTGTACAATATGTCAAACTATAGCTCTCAGCTGAGTACATTCTGAGGATTTTTCGGAGAATTTCAAAATGCCACGAGACGATTGAAAATTTAGTAGAATGTTCCTCATTAAATACTAAGGCCCCTGTGAAAATTTCAAACCGATTCACTAAGCCGTTAAAAAAAAAGCAAACTAATTTTACACGTACCTTATGCAAATTCGAAAACAGAACAGATTAAATAACTTTTTAACGGCTTAGTGAATCGGTTTGAAATTTTCACAGGGGCCTTAGTATTTAAAGAGGAACATTCTACTAAATCTTCAATCGTCTCGTAGCATTTTGAAATTCCTCCGAAAAATCCTCAGAATGTAGGTACTCAGCTCTTGTAGTCAGCTGAGAGCTATAGTTTGATGTATTGTACAATCAGTTGTAGTGATAGCTATTATTTAACAAAGATAACTATTTATTTACCTCATAGTTTGTTATACAACGCAATTATTCACGAATTTCTAATTTCTTGTACTTTTATCTCCGATTGTACCTCCGAAACATCCTTAAAATACTGTCTAAATTTAAAATTTCATATTTTTTAAGTCCCTTGGTTCAAATACAAGCCATAAGCATTTACTAATAGAAAGAAATTGCCAAAAGTTGGAATAAATTAGGTTTTTTGCTAAAAAAAAAACTTTGTAACCCCTCAACATTGATTTTACTGCTCGCTGCTGTACGTAATACTTTAACAATAACAATTCTCAAGCGGTCAGAGTCATGTTAGCGCCTAAGTATCGAATACGTGTCTGATCAACCGTTTCTTCTCAAGCGTCGTATAGACCTGTCGTCCACCAAGAATATGAGTTTTTACAGTAAAAAAATAATTTATGAATTGTTTATAAATTTGTTCAAGAGGGGGAAACCGCGGCGATTAGCAAGGAAATATTTTCGCAAAAATATATAAGCCTAACTTTTTGTCTAGAGGGTTCCAATATTTTTGAAATGCCGCGTATACACATGAAAACAAATGTTGCAATCTTCCGTCGAGATGATGCACCCTTCCTGACCATTTAGGGTGCGAGTTTACACAGGTAATGAAAATCAACGGGGCACTACAGAAGGATTTGGGAGCGACTTTACCTACTCCGGCTATAATCACTACTAACTACTCTTTGGCTAAATTGCTCTCTGTCTAGTATAAAAATTTTTAATACCTCAAAATATAAGTATATACTTTTTTTATATAAGTAATTCACTTATTTCGCGTTATCGGGAGAAACTCACTATAGAGAAAATAGATAGGTTACAAAATTTTAAATCTAGTTAATAAATTTTTGTGCTGTTTTGTCATTCGAAATACAAATTTAAGGAGTAATTGAGTAAAATCCGTGAAATTAATGATTATGTGATATTAATAGATTTGAGCGTTACTTTATGGTATTCCATATTTGTAAATAATAAACAAATACTTTACTTTGCAAAATACCACGTTTATGGTATTTTGCAAAGTAAAGTATTTGTTTATTATTTACAATGATTATGTGTTTTAATAATAACGAAATATCTGTAAACAAATAATTTTAATAAATTCTGGGTAATATTATATTCTGACGATAGAAATTTATGAATTATAATGTCACTTTTATATAGCTACCTACATGGATTGATATACATATCTACACAAATTTGCTATTAAATCTATCAATCAGTTTATGCATACATATTTAATGTCAATTAGATTACCTACATGTTAAATGAAGTAAAAGCTAAACATGCCTAAATTGACACGTTAATGATAATATGATCAACCTTAACTTAATTAATCATTAGTTGATTAGTCATTATGTAGGCATTTATGAGTTTACAAATATATGCTCTAACTATTACTGACAGCGGAGCCAATTTCATATTACACCAATAATATTATTAATTATGAAAAATACAAATTACCACTTACAAACTATTTGCACTCGTAATTTTTTGTTTCATAATGAAAATCCATTGACTTATTATCCATCTCATTTGCCACAAGTGAATTTAGAAAAGTACCAATCAAGTGTACATACATAAATGTTCATGTTTTTATTGGTTCACTAGAGTTACTAGTACGATTTTGTCCATTTAAATTATGATTTTTAAACTAAGGCCGATGATATCAAAGCAGCCACATGCGTATCTCAGTGGTATATCTAATTAGTCTGTCCAAAAGCTAAATTCCCATTGACAGTTGGTGAAAAAACTATCACAAGATCTGATTGTCAGTGGTGAAGTAAAAAAAATATTTTTTTTTTTTTAAAAAGTGTCATTACGCAGCTCCTTTGTAATATATTTTCTGAAAATCTTTGTTCTGATGTTATAGATGTCTTTTGAGGGCATCCTCGTAAAAGAAAAAATAAATAAAATTAATTTCCATTTAAAGTTACTGACGAATATACAAATGTGTTTTATATAATTTTATTTTTTGTAATTACATACATGACGAACCGAGAATTGTGCTTTCATATCCATAAATTGAAAATGAATAAATAATAACATTGGTTGTGATAATATACCGACTTCTTCTATCTACCAAGTGGAAAGAGACGCCAACAATTTTTTGTTATACCATAATTGTTGTTACTCTAATTGCAGAATAAAAATTTACATGGATATAACTTGGAAAACATGAACATGAAAGAAAATGGAAAAATACAATTTTTCATTTTACATTTTTATTTAAATTATAATAAAATTTGTTTTTAAAAAAATACGTATAAGAAAATGGTGGGAGTTGTAAAAAGGAAATACGACTACTTAGTAGAACGATAATTCTTTTCCTTAAACTGTTTTCATAATGAATTTTAAATACAACATTACAATACCCAAGGGCTTGGAAATTTTGATGCGACTTTTAATGAAAGACAATAAATATCAGTGTGCACACCTACAACAGTGTAACTTTATCAACGTTGTTACCACTTCTTTTTATTCTTCGTTCGCTATAAATTTTTTACAATTAAATAAAATTTTTATTTCATTTTATCATTCATTAATGACAATGAAGTTGAAGATTCTTGTTATACTTTCTAAAGGGAGAAATTTACCGAATATAATATGCAAAACGATCCCCCGAACCTCATCATACTTTTACTACAGAACGCTATACCTTTCTCAAGTCGGTGTACCCTAATGTATCTCAGAAATATTTTATCCTGGTTTCTTATTTATTAGCGTTGTAGTAGTTATGTTACAAGATTCGTTTTACCACTTAAAGATTGACGAAAATCATCTATCTTAATCCAGAATCTTATTAAAACTGTTACGTCATATTCTGCAATAAAAATTTGCTTGTTTTTTTTTCTTCGAATCAAAAAAATCATTTTTTGGGTTCAAAGAAATATTTTTTTGACTACTGAAAAAACCAATTTTAGAAAATATGTTTTTGTATCAAAAAATATTTGAACTTTTTTCAATTTTGTTAAAACTCTTAGAAATGGTAGGCTTTGTTAAGCAAACTATATATATTCGTAAATAATTCTTAAGATCGATATTACCCATGGTACAAAAATTGGGGTTTTGTCTTTTAACTTCTTTCAAAAAAATAAAATGAGATTTAATTTGCATAAGTCGTTGGATACGGACTGCACACATCAGGGACGCAACAACTGGTGAGGGGTGGATGCAAGGAGTCCGGAGCCTTCATAAAATTACGTGGACCTTTCAAAAAATCACGTAAATTTTCATTCAATTTATTTTATTTATATTAAAAAGTAAATTTTTAGTGGTTTACTGAGATTTTTCATTTGAAAATCGAATTTTCGAAAACGACATTTTAGACGATATTTTCCACTGTTATCAGAGATTTGCGTTATCAAAAATTTGAGTTATTCAAATTTTTGTTGGACCCCCTGCAAAGTAGTTGTTGTGTCCCCGGCATATATATACTTCAAGTTTCTTCTCTACTGA
Source organism: Brachynemurus nebulosus (assembly GCA_035578155.1). Taxonomy (NCBI): domain Eukaryota; kingdom Metazoa; phylum Arthropoda; class Insecta; order Neuroptera; family Myrmeleontidae; genus Brachynemurus; species Brachynemurus nebulosus. The sequence goes on along the minus strand of JAPWDM010000001.1, from coordinate 128,947,253 downwards.
AGACGTTATTGACAAAATGTGTATTTCTGAAAATAGGAACAAACTGATGTGATGTAAAAACAGTTCATAACCCTTTTAGTTGTATAATATTTTCTTCTCAACAACAAATACCCGATAAAATTATCAAAAACCATTTACAGATATATGTAACTAGTTTGCCAACTAAATTTGTTACCATTTTTGAAATACATATTTAACAAAAGTGAAACTCTCGTAAGCAATATATGGGTACCTACGGCTTGTGATTAGATTTAATACAATCTGCAATTCAGAGCAGTTTCAAAATTTTTTTGGATATTGACGATATGGCAATTTTCTTGTTATTAAATTTAAAAGGCTGTAACCACTGTCGAAAGTGATTATATAGATCGCGAAATTTCACAAGAGTGGAAAAACTCATAAACTGGCTTATATTATTAAAATCGATGACCGAAAATATTAAGGAATAGTGAGTTTTAATGTAACAGATATCCTGATGAATGGATTCATATCTGTCGAGTCAAAATCCAGTAACGAATACTTACTATACAATTTTCGTGTTCCAGCAATTACATAACATGAAAATGAGTCACGTATATATTGGTAACTGCGTTCATTAATATTTTACACTTTAAATAATTACCGAAGATCCATCTAATTCAATCTGTTTAGAAAAAGTGTCCATATATTACCTAGCCTCTAAAGTTATGACACTTACAAAAAATTTGTATAATTAATTGTTTAAAAATTCATTCATTCATTAAAAAAAAAAAATATCCTCATTACAACGCGGTAGTAAGAATATTGTTATTATTATTATTCTGTAGAACTGTAAATCATTTGTTATGAGAGGATAATTTTTTTGACGCTATTTAACATGCGTATATTTATTATTTTAATTCAGGTGCACTTACATACATATTTGAATGGATTCATGGTGAGAATTTCTCAATAAATATTAGCTATTTGTATACATGTTACATATCTACACCACCATTCAAAAGTTTAGATATATTGAAATGAATCATATTCAATGATAACGGTGAATATATAGTTTTTTTTTTTTCTTTTTTTTTTTTATAATTTTTTTTTGCTATGAAATCTATTATACAAAAAATAATTTTTGGCTACTTTGAATTAGACTAGAAGGTTGACTTTTTAGCTGCCTGTGCTAATGTCAAAATGTCTGAATTTCACACATGAAGAAAAGTACTTAGATACCTTTAGTCACGTCTGGGAAAACTACATAAACCATATTCCTGTCTACAGCGACGTTGTCATACAAGCCATATGAAATATTTAAAAACAATAAGACCAACGGTGGTGGTGTCGTAAGATTTTCTAAAAATTTTCTGAAATATTTCATAAATAATATTATTTATAAATATTTTATTTTCAATAAAAGAAGACAGATTCCTTATGTGTACATTGGTATAGTTTTTGTAAAATTACGCGTTTGTGGTGTCGGTTGTATACATATATGTTATTGCAAATATTTTGTTATTACCGTTATTGTGAAAATTGGATACTTCTGAATTAAAAAATTGGTTCTTTGGAAAATTCGGTAAAACCATTTTTTTATGTGGGTAAGCCTTTTAATAAATATTATCTACAGGACTTGGCTGTGTAGCAATTTACTTTCGATGCTTATCTGTCTATTCTGTAATATCGTCACAGCAGGTAAACATATTCCTACAAAACACATCAAAAATACACTCAATAAAGAATACAAGCAAACCTACTTTCTACGCTAATAGGAATTTTGGGAGATGATCCAGAAAATGTGGAAAAATTCCGAAACTTTCTGAACATTATAAATTCCATTTACTTGTTTTCTTCACTTGTTACATTTTTATTTTGTTTTATTTATTTTACGTACCATCATTTCACTGTACTGTTGGTACATGTTTCGATTAGAATGTATTTATTATGACATAATATGTATTACTGTACAAATGATCAAACGTGTTAAAATTGCAGTATAAATTTAAATAAAAAAAAAGTGTATGTTAAAATAATTTTTCTGGTGTAGTATTAAATTTTTAGTGACTTGAGGTCCTTTTTAATCTTCATTGAAATGGAAAAAGTTAGCAGGGTTAAAAAGTAAGGAGTAGGGTTATTAATTATTTTAAACATATTGCAGTCTGTAATCGCTATTTAAATTTTCTCCTCCTTTGCATTGATTATAATTTCAATATAAAACTCAGCACTTATAAATACGTGACACCCAGTCAATCTCTTTTATGTTCTGTTCTTAGTCGTGTTTTAAATAAAAAACGTCGGTGTTGAGAACATTGAATTTGTAATTTATTTTCTTTTTTTTTTTGTTTCCCTTTTTAAATTATAACTTTTTTGTGTTTTAATTAAAGCAGCCTATCGTTTTGTATCATCCACTATTACCAATAATATTTTCACACACCCTTACCCTCCGCATGCCCACAAATAAATGCGTACCCAGATTGAGTACCGTTGCACTCAAGCCCTAAGCGTGTTTGTAGAAAACTGTGGATAGCAGTGTGCCAACGAGTGGTTGATACTGCTTAAGACATTTAGTTAGTCGCTGTCGGTCACTCAATGCACAACGCATTATGTTGTATTGTTGGACCATTGTTAGCTTGGACCCCACCTTGCTCCGTCCGACAATACGTGTCTTGTAATTGTGACAACTAACACAGTTGCAAAGATCAAACCAACACCACTACACACAGTGTGAACCTACACAACATAGTGGTGGGAAATAGAGGGGATTTTTTATCTACATTGGTATCACTAGTACAGAGATAGCAACTTGGCTTCTGATTATTTTGTGGTTGCGCTATAATATTGTGTGAAGAAATAAGTAAGCTCCGAGAAGACCCCTTCACGCAGTACTTACTGTTTTTACATTATATTTGTCAGTCTAATATATTTATTCTTCATTAAATGAATCGATATTTAAAAACTAGACGCTTTTATGTACCTACTTAAACAACATTTTCACTTTTAGCGAATTTCCAGAATGGAAGCTCGCTATTACAGCCACTGTCATGACGCGACTTGAACCCGGGACCATGGCAGAAATTTGTTTTGAGGTCCCTAGAAACCGAAAATAATATTCCCCAAAATTTATATATATATATATATATATATATATATATATATATATATATATATATATGTATATATGTATATATATATATATATATATATATATATATATATATATATATATATATATATATATATATATATATATATATATGTGGCCGCACGATAACTCTCGAACGAAATGTCCTAGGTTTACGAAATTTGGTGAAAATGTTGGAAATCCCAAACCGTTGGACAAGTTCGTTAGCCAGACATGTCGGATGCCAGGAACATGGTGTTTGTTCTTGCAAAAAATTAGTTTTTTGCCAAAATTTCCACTTATTCAAAAATTTTTGTGAAATTTTTTTACACCATTTAAAAAAGGAGAAAAAATTACATAAAAAAGGTCCTTAAATTATTTTTCTATGTCAACTAGTTTCCGAGAAAAACTATGTTGTTTAGACTGTGATACTTTTATCGTAAAAAGTGTGAAGCTATTCACAATCTAAGCACATATTCGATACAATATGTATCGTACACATAATATACAAGGTGGCCCATTTGGATGTATACATACGATTTACATGTAAATTTTTACATTGGATTCCTATAAGGAAAAAGTTAAGTTACAACAGTGCTTTGAATAAACTAATAATACTAATTTAACATTATAACTACTACTGTTACTATCGCTTTAACAACAATAGTGCAGTAAAATAAAGAAATGGATGTCGCAATTTCTAAGCAATTCACTTTTACATAATAAATATTTGTGTCATCTGCTGTAAATTCAAAAAGGCATTTTTGTATTTTCTTGAAAATAAATATTAAAATAATAATACCCTTGTCGCAGCATCCTGCATAACATAGCGAATTTCCATTTACAAAAGTACGTTTTTGTCGAAAACTAGTTGATATAGAAAATTGTAAATAAAAATACCCCTGTCGCAGCATCCTGCATAGCATAGCGAATTTCCATTTACAAAAGTACGTTTTTCTCGGAAACTAGTTGATATAGAGTAATTGTAAATAAAAAACCTTTTTTATGTGATTTTTCCGCCTCATTCCGCCAAATTTTTTTAACGAAAAATGCCCAAAAATCGTAAACATTTTCACGAAATTTCTTAATAATAAGATGTTTTGTTCTTGAGTTATCGTGCGGATATTTAGTAAACATATATATAAATGTGTCCGCACGATAACTCAAGAGCGAAACATCTTATTATTAAGAAATTTCGTGAAAATGTTTACGGTTTTTTGGGCATTTTTCGTTAAAAAAATTTGGCGGAATGAGGCGGAAAATTCACATAAAGAAGGTTTTTTTTATTTACAATTACTCTATATCAACTAGTTTCCGAGAAAAACGTACTTTTGTAAATGGAAATTCGCTATGTTATGCAGGATGCTGCGACAGGGGTATTTTCTGTTTTTTCGTAACATTTGAATCATTTTGTCAGTTTTTAATGTTTGTTAATTATTTTACCGCAAGTGTTACATTAAGTAACTGTATCTAAACTTTTGGTCAATAGTGTATAATGTATGTATACGTATGTAAAGTTTCCACCTGTGAAATATTCGTTGGCAGTGCATAAATCATCATACAGATGTCACACTTGCCACAATCAAGAAGTTTGATAAATGTGTTGTAATTCCATTTGAATTATTACAATGTCATTTCAATATCTGACTCTTTGACTTACCAAACTGCAATAAAACTTCACATCAAACAAAATCAATATGTATGGTGTATATATCATTTGTGAAATTTATATACAATACAAAGTAGGTAGTTGCATGGAGTGTTTAAAAAAATTGATAATTAATTTTGAACGGATGTAAGTACTTAGTGAGTTAGATAACCGTAACGAACATATAATTAATAGTTAGAAAATCGGTCTGCTTCATTTTGTACAGCTCGATAGACATTTTGATCCAAAAAATAGATGAATTATTATCTACTTAATAAAACTCTAACATTGCCTAACCGACTGACTGAGTGACAATACACAGCCTAAGCCTGCGGATCTAAAAGCATAAAATTTTGCAAAGGTGCTTGTGTAACGTAGGTAGGTACTAAGAAAGGATTTTTGAAAATTCTTCCCCTAAGGGGGCTAAATATAAAATGAAATTTTGGATGGAAATTCTTCACAGAAATATGTAAATTGGTGCTAAGACTACTGTTAATAAATAAAAGTTAACTGTACCAACATTTCTGGAAATTCATCGCCTAAAGAGGTAAAATGAGGGACGATTTGTATGAGAAGTACGCCATTTTTGAAGTTAGAAAGGTGGAAGTTGGTATCTGTGCTTCAAGAAAGAATTTCGAAATTAAGCACCTAATGAAAAAGTTTCTTTTGTCTGATTTATCAAGGGTTGATTTACCAAAAGGGAATAATCACAGATCGACCAGAAAATAAAAGTACGAATCACGCACAGAAACTGATGGCGAAGGAAGAAATTCAGACAAATTTATGTTGAAACACGTGTAATGTATTAAAGTATTTAAGTATTAGCTTTAAATAAATATTCTTATTCCAAAAATAATTAGATCTGCTTTTTCTAAATGAGTATCAAGTACTTTTGAGACATATTATACTTATAATCAGAGGAAATTCACATTTAATTTTTTTTCTAACTTAAGAAAGAATATTTCTGAAAAGGTTCAAAAGTTTGACAGATTCTATTAAGTCTGAACCCAAAATGTAGTATACCGTGAGGTCTTTCTTGACATAGGATTATCTTTCGTAAATCGTATAAGAGATAACACTAATTTTCTGGTTATACCAAAAAAGATGATTTGACAACAAACTATGTGAAAACTAATTGGTGAGTACCTACATAATTTTTAACGTTACGAATTGAATGTCTTTTGTCCAGTCTTAATTTTACTTTATAACATATTTTTTCAACTTATTCTTTCAACTTTTAATTAGTACTAAATCTTCCCTTACTTAAATAAACTTGTTTCATTCTTATTCGCTCCAACATATTTATAAATAAAATGTATTTCACTCGTTTTTTTAAAAAAATTTATTCATTATACATTCCAACAAAACCAAAACTGAAAAAATTATAAAAAAATTTTTTTTATTAAATTCAATATTATTGTTAAAACAATATTAGATATTTAGAATTACAGTGGGCATTCTGAATATTTCCGCTCTCAATAGTTCCGCTTCCCCAGTTTGAGACTCGAGCGTTATCCCCACTTTGCTACCTATTATAATATTTATTTCATAAGAGCTAAAAATGTTTTGTTTATATTAAATGAAAGAAAAATTACCTAAATTGAATAAATATAGTAAGACAATTTAAGTTTGTAACATCATTATTCGACTAACTGATCAGCATTGTTTATACTGTTCCACTGTTTCACTGATATGTATCAATTAGTGTCCTCATTATGTAAACAGATAGGCATAAATTATTATGTGACATATATCGGTGTTATGCATGCAGGTATAAAAATTAAATTAGAAAAATACATTTAGAGATGCGAGCGTATTCTTGTAAAATTTTATGAAGGGATACATATTTGATCATTAAAAGAAAAAGGTTACACAATAGTCAATACTTTTTAATTAATAATTAGGTAGATTTTTAAAAATAAATAAAAAGAAATAAAATAAACTTGTTAACTGCGTACATAAATAGATGATTATAATGAAAATGATATACCATTAAGTAATTATACCTAACTGTAAGTCCAATACCGTACACAGGTACATTATACTCATATAGTACAATTATGCATATCAGCATATCTATCTATACATATGTTAAACGTAAACCACTAGAGTTTCGTTACATGGTTATATAAATATTAATTTAAATTTTTAAGTTACATTATTATTTTTAGACCCCCGTACTTGTTTTGACGCTCCTGGAAAAATTTTAAATTTGGACACAATCATAAATTATTGAACTACAATTTCTGAATTTAGACATAAAGAAATTTATTACCTTGCTAGCGAGCAATTGAAATTCGGTGGGAGAACAACAATTCTTGGAAAAGCTATTCCCCTCGTTTCATTTTGCGGAACTATTGAGAAGGAAGACTGTATTACTTTGTAAATAATTACACAGGCCTACGATGATTTCCACCTTTAAGATTTGACAACTGTCTTTGATAGATTTTAGGGCGCTGATTACGAAAAAAATATTCAGAAAATTCCAGCACGTCAGAATTTTTAGATATTAGGTATTAAAATTTTTGACTAAAATTACCTAGGTCGACCAAGTCAAGAATAGATTATACATTTTTATTTATTTGCTATCTAATAAAAAGTCATTATGTAGTCGTAATTGGCTTTTAGGAACACATTCTCATCAATGGTTTCATTAAATGAAACCTAATTAACTAAGTGACATATCTTTATTTTGGGAAAAAAAGGTGAATTTTAAGGTCATCCGCTAATGAGCTCATTATTGAGGGTAATTTATTTTTTTCTATTCAGTTTTAGTTGATAACTAAACCTCGCAAAACGGTGCTAACGGGGCCGTACTTATAAAAACTAACGACATGAATAATCATGCATCACCTATTCTTGACTTAGTTGACATAGGTAATTTTAGTCAAAAATTTTAATACCTAATATCTAAAAATTCTGACGTGCTGGAATTTTTTGAATATTTTTTTCGTAATCAGCGCACCAAAATACCCTAAGATCAGTCATCAAATCCAAAAGGGGGTGACAAAACTTAAAATTCGTAGGCCTGTGTTATTCGTATTTGTAGCCACTGAAGAAGGTATAAAAAATACCGAAAAATTTTTGGAAAAAATAAAGAAACAATTTATTCTACGGAAGAATGTCGGAGTATTATTTCTAATCCTTCATCTTCATTGATAAATTAGTAATTAATTATGTGGGAACTTAGGTTTAAAAAAATTTTCAAATTATTATATTATCCAAAAAAACCATATTACATTAGAGTATCAAATACTTTTGAGACATATTATGCTTATAATCAGAGGAAATTCACATTTAAATTTTTTTCTAACTTAAGAGAGAATATTTCTGAAAAGGTTTAAAAGTTTGACAGATTCTATAAAGTCTGGACTCAAAATATAGTATACCGTGAGGTCTTTGATGTGCGGGTATAATTTTTCTTGGCAAGGTTACAAATATTAGTTTGTTAAAGTCTAGTCTATATTTACGCGGGTATTTATTTGTATAGCGCACTTATTCTGGCGATTAATTGGCGATTGAAATAAAGTGCTCGTTACAACTCATAAAATGGGCACCTAAGTCGTATCTAATTAAGTCCCGTCAAATTTCGGTATTATTCCAACTTGTATTTACCTAACATAATTTGAAATAATAATAGAAAATTATATTCAATGCTCTCATTACATATAGGAGAGAGTTAGGAAAGCTGACATCCTTTTTAAAAAATTCCTATCAAAATTTTAAAGAATTAGAATAGACAACTTTATTCATGTTTCAATTATTATAATTTAAAAACCTTGAATGCATTTTTCTCGAAACTAGTATTTTCAAATTTTTTATAATATTGTATTTTATTCTAAATGACAACCTTTCTAAAAGAGAATCTTATTTTTTTCTTTGTTTCAGATAAAAACAAACCCCAAAATCATATCAATCAGCACATCACTTTTTTTGGATGGTTATATTTAAGTCGCCATAAGTTCTTGAATTTTCTTTTTTTTATATGAAATTTTTTTACATGTTCTTAAAATATCAATTAATAGATAGTAAAAGTGGGGACCGTAAAAATAATATAAAATAAAATAATATAATTTTTTTGTAATATCCTAAAAATTTCGAAATTATTGCTGTCTAGATTCGATTATCTGGGTCAGCAACCTTAAAGTTTTATTTAGAATTACAAGCTTAAATAAAGCACATTTTCAATAATTTTTTCTAAAGAAATCTTATATGTGAACGATCTGGAACCTTTTAAACATAATCAGACATTCCTTTAAGTATTAATGAAAAAATTTATTTCAACTTCGACGGCTGATCAGAAATTGGAAAATCAAATGGAATTTTGAATACAAGCTTTTGAAGAAAAAAGTTAGTGAACCTGCTTTTGCACTGGTACTGTGAACTGATAGGTCGAAAGTTCAAATCTCGTGATTGGCTATACTCCTGAAGGTTTTTTTTTGCAGTTTTAAGAAGACGACTATAGACGCATACTTTCTAAATTTAAGCCTTCGTTAAATGCACAGCCACTTAATTTATAACACTTTCATTCATGTAATATTGGCTAGTAAATTTCATTCTAGAATATTTATATTAAAATTAGTGAATTTTCTGGTGTTTTCGATAACAATTAATTTTTGTACTATTGGGAAGTAACTACTAGTTTGCTCAATATTCATTTTTAATTAACGTAATTGATATATAAAATCATTTATTGTAAATTTGTATTCGAGATATGTTACGATCGCTACATAAACGTGGCACATAAAACAACTTAACATAGTGGCTTGTACGCTAATAAATATTAACAAGCACTTATCTGGCAATAACTGTTGGTAGTTAATTGATGATTGTAAGATACATCTACATACTGCAAATTCTGTGTGTAAATTATATTTCAAGGTATTTAATAATTTACCTGACAACTATTACACGTATTTTATGGTTACTCAATTGAAATATTTCTCATAATGAAAGAGAAGTTTGCTCAACAAATAAACGCCTTAAAAAAGTCTGGTACAGGGGACCAAATACCCACTTGCCCAAAAGTGGTCGAAAAAAGTACCTACGTTTGACATATTCTCTAATTATGAAAATGAAAAATATAGGACCCATTAGTCACTGTGGGATCAAGAGCATCTGAACGGCGTTTTTATGAAAAAATCATTAAAAGTCAAAACTCAGTGTCTATCTTTGACAACCACAGTTCTATTATCACTTGCGTTCGCAAATTCATATAGGTAGTCAGATTTCTCGAATTTACTTAAAACAAATAACATGACTTATCAAGATCCCGTTTCGTAGAATGAAAGTAAAAATTTTAAAGAATTATCTTATATATTTTTAAAAACCAAATGACGGGGTAGCGCAGTTCTTGCAAGACAACCACATTTTCCCCTTTACTGCGATTCTAACTCCTTTAATTAATTATCTAATTAACATTAATAGTAGGACGAGCTGCCTAATCAGGACCGGGAAAGGTAGCTGATCAGTACCAGAAAAGGCTGTTCTCACCATATATCTAGATCAGGGCCGGAACCGGTATCCTGATCAGGATGGGAATTTGATTTCCTAATAGGAACCCGATTATGTACCTTGATCCGGGTCGCAAAAAGGAACCTGATAGTACCGGAAATGAAAAAGTGTAACTTTGTTGGCCCGGTCCTGATATGGTTTGCCTGATCCATTTATAATTCGTTTCTCTACTTAGCGTCTTAGGAGATCTTCGATTAACTGGTTTTTCCGAAATTAACACTAACTTAAATGTTAAAAAATTGTTGCCAAGAATTTGTCCAGTTTAAGTAATTAAAAAAAATTCGAAATTTACTAGAGAAAGTCATTAAAGTTAAATAAAACTAAACGAGTTAGAGTTTCGGCAATGAAGAAAAATGTGCTTATTTTGGAAGAGTTGTCGCATTTTGTGTTTTATTTATTTATTTATTTTTTTTTAAAAAACATTCAAAATTTTTTTGTACCATAAGTCTTGCTGTTTTTTGTGTACGAAAAAGATTATCAGTAAATTCGTGCATTTTATTCAAATATATTTAAGAATATAATTGTGAATTTGTAAACACAATGTGATAGCAGCCGGTAACGTACTACAAGTGTTGAAATATGCATTCTAGAGAAAATTCAAGTAAAGAAAATAAGTAGACACATATCCAATAAATTTATCCAAAAAAAATAGTTCTACCATTTTTGTCGCAAGACCTGTTGTTTAATTTGACTTAAAATTATTTACAATTCTGTACTTTCTAAATGTGACCACCTATTTACATACATAATTATGAGTGCACAATATTCGCTGATTATTATAAATAAATTTATGAGAATACAGGATATGATACGTTTCATTAGATTAGTAGTAAATTACAATATAATACATAGGAAACTCTCATTACGCAATCCACTGGCTAAAATTGCTAAACGAGAAAGTCAAAGATCACGGGCGTCAATGTTTCTGATTTATATATTTGTATGATTTACTGTTACAAACTATTACTTCGACACTAACACATTCAAACATATTTGCTTTAAAACACGCAGGGGTGCCATTATACACATCTTGTGTGCGACGAAATTGTTAAATGGGGGCGTGCGATATGGGAGCGTGCTATGTAATTGAATAGTTGAGTATTTTTTGTAAAGTATTTTAAATATTATTCATGTACCACTAATATAATGTTAGAAATATTTTTTCTTTTTTTTTTTTAAAATACATGGTAATAGGCGACAAAAAAAGTTCTTTTATAAGTATCAAATTTTTCGCTAAAACAGTATACCTATCATTTCTATACATGACGTTGCTAACATCTGAACTCAACGATATTAAATGGCCCATATCAATTTGGTTTGTAAGTATTTTTTCGCAATTTAATTCTTTTGAAATGGAATCGAAAAGATAAAATCAAAGAGAACAATTTTAAATCACATGGTATCACATATTTTTATACTTATACGTATATTTTATAGTAGAATACGCAAGTAAGTTAGATCATATGTTTACTACCTAATTGCATATTCTTGTCTTACTTATGCGTTTTACTTTCTACTTACCCTAAACACATTTTAACACTATGAGGCCCGAACACTTTCACAGTAAATTTCCCCGGAAGCCGGCAATATTTAAAAAAACAAACTATATAAACAAATACATACATAAAATAAAATGATTCAAACACACAACACAGTTCCACACGTATGTATGTGTAAAACTGTAAACAGACGTACTACGTGATACGTACATACATACTACAATATACACTGACATTCAAATCAATTTTATTTAAAAATATAAATTATATTTTTTATGTATTTTTTGTTTATCTTAAAATTTTTTATACATAGAAACCAAGAGAGTAGTGTTTGTTGGTATGTATGTGTTTGTGTGAATGGGAACACATCCGTGTGATGAAGAATGATAAACATGATAAACATCGCACACATAATGAGTAATCAACTAATCAATTAATCATTGATCGCGGTCGGCCTCTGGGGAAGTTTTGTTTGGTTTCGGATGCCGAAGCCGTGGGACTGAAAGTGTTAATTTAAACTACAAGAAATAATACTACTTGTAGTTTTTTTAGATTTTTTGACAACTTAAAAGTTGCAAGGAGTTGCAAATTATTTGCCAATTGCAAACTCAATATTTCGTAATCGACGCTTAAAAATAAAAAAATTGTAAAAATTACCTCCATTTATTTTTATAAGTCCATTCTAAGAACACCTTACATGATGTGGTATGTGAGATTTATTTTTTCTTTTCGACTTTCTAATACAGAAAGGTAAGCCCAAAGATTTCGGAGTTTTTTTCTTGGGAACCTCAATAATCGACAAGTGGAAATATTATGTGTGAGCTTTAATGGATTAACTTATGTTTCCTGCTCGCCTGATTCTTCACCTACTTATTAAAGTGAAATCAGGAGTTGACAAATATCCAAGTTAATTAACACAGATAAAATAATTATGATAATGAGAGAATTCGAACTAGTAACCTTTTAAACAGTAGTCAAATCAGACTGAACTATTTGTTCAACTATTGATCCACTGTAGTGAGGACCTATAGAGTAAACAGTCACATATGTCTAACTGCTTATTCAGTACAGCAATTCAGTTAATCCGTCATGAGGCCATACATTCTGAATAGTGAGCAATTTTTAAGTTTCGTAGATAGTTCTATGATGCGTATAAAACTCAGTTTTTATGAGGAACTGTTGTAGTTGGGTTACTATGTTAGAAAGGTAAGTAAATTACCTTCGTAACCAAGTAACTTAAAAAAATGTACAAATTTTTATTTGAAATTTTTTGAAACAATGTTAAAAAAGTTATGAGCAAAAAGGATTAAAAATTTTCAGGCGAAATGATTGTTTTGCAAACACCACAGATCCCTATATGAAATTAATAAAGCCGTGAGCCTCCCATCGGGACTATGTCAGAAATCCGTTGTCAAGCCTCAAGAAACCGAAAATGAGGTTCACTAAAATTTATATATATACAGGGTGGTCCAGAATTATGTACCGTAATTGCTGGAGCTGATAGTATGTTCAAAAATAATGGTACCTTTTCATCTACACTTTTTTCCAAAACTCAATAATAAGGGAGATAAAGCAGAGGGGTAAAATGTAGAGGGGTGGAACGAAACTAACTTCTTCTTTTAAAAACAATTTTGGGCGCTTTTCATTACTCGATTCATAATCTAGAGGTACGTATGAACATTAAGATAATTAAATTTATGGTATCAATTATTCCATCACTTATGATTAGGAGATAATTTGGAAATAGATACTTCTACTTTAAATTACTCGAAAACGGTAATATTTATCGAAATGTAACAAGTGTATCTTTTTTGCGTGAAATTGTCTGAGGAATCATATTATCAAGGATTTTGTTTAAATAATTGCAAGTTAAAAAAGTAAAGACGTGGTAACTCACACCTACCACCCAAAACCACCCCTTAGTCATGAGTGGTGGAATAAGTGTTGACATAAATTTAATCCTTCTAACGCAAAATAAGTACCCCTAAAATATCAATCCGTTATTCAAAAGCGTTTGGAAAATATTTAAGAAATAATGGTTTTCGTTTCACCCTTTTACAGAGTTGTATCTCCCTTATTATTGAGTTTTGAAAAAAAGTGTACATGAACAGGTACCATTATTTTTGAACATATTACCAGCTCTAGCAATTACGGTACATAAATCTGGACCACCTTATATATATATATATATATATATATATATATATATATATATATATATATATATATATATATATATATATATATATATATATATATATATATATATATATATATATATATATATATATATATATATATATATATATATATATATATATATATATATATATATATAAATATGTATATGTATATGCATGTGTATATATGTGTCTGCGCGATAACTCTCGAGGCAAACCTCCAGTTGTTACGAAATTTTGTCCCAATGACTTGGATAAGTTCGTCAGCCAGATACATCCGATTTTTGGAAGCCAAAATTTTGGCAAATTTTTGCCAATTTTAGTGGTATTTTGCAAAATTTGGCCAGATTTCAAAAAAAATTTTTGTTTTTTTTTTTGCACCATTGAAAATAGCGTAAAAAATTGCATAAGATAAGCTTTTAAAATATTGTTCTAAGTGAACTAGCTTTTGAAAAAATTAAGAAATTTGTCGAATTTCTTTACAATAAATGCTTCATCGTTTTTATCATTACAATAACTATATTTCTATCTGTTTCATTTTTTAAAATAGAAACTAACTTTTCAAGAACACATCATCACCGATGTTGAAAATTTATTCCTGTTAGAGAGCTAAACTATTTTAAAAGAATATAAGTTATGTTGTATGATGTCTGCCAAATTTTGCGGGTCCCAAAGCGCCAAAAATAAAACTACACAACCGATTTTAAAAATTTTTTCACCTTTAAAAATTTAATTTCTTTTAAATACATATGTATATGTTATACTATAATTATGAGATCCGCCAGAGTCCTTGGGACCCAACAGCGCCAAAAATTAACTACTCAACCAATTTTGAAAATTTTTTCACCGTTAGAGAGCTAAACTATTTTAGATGGATACAAGTTGTTATATGAGAGCCGCCAGTGTCCAGTCTTTGGAAATTCACTATGTTATGCAGATGCTGCGATAGAGGTATTTTTATTGTTTAAATGTTCAAAGAGAACCTTAAAAAGTGAACTGGAAAATCTTTTTGAGGTTCATATTTCTTTTCAAAAAATTCTTATTATATAAACAAAAGGGGCATTAATAACATTTTGAGATTACTTGTTTATTACGTCTCTAATAACGATTTATTGTTTCTTTTTTTTTTTTTTAATTTGCTAGACTTACTTGCATATTATTACATATTATGAAAATAAATCATTTGAAACACACATAACAATACCATTAAATTTCCTTGAAAAAGTAGAAGTGGGAGACGAAAGAATGTGGAATTGTGGAGTTCCTAAAAGGCGCAACCTGGATACTGACTCAATACATATATGAAATTTTAACCCTCTAGCTTTATTCAGAGAGTCGTTAGGCGTGTCAAACCCACCAAAAAGCACAAAAAAATATGAAATTTTGGGCGTAAAAATCGTGGGGGTAAGGATTAAAAATTGAAACCCCCAAGAAGAAGACCAGAGAAACACCATTGTTACTAGCTCAATCCAAATACAAAATTTTAGCCCTCTAGGTTCATTTCGACGAAAGCGTCTACAAACCATGAAATTAAAGTGTAAAAATAGTGGGGGTCAGGGTTAGACATTAAAACCCCAAAAAGGACACCCTACCTATCAGCTCTATCAACATACAAAACTTTAATACTCTATATTAATTCTGGACAACTCGGTGTGGCAGATCTCTCAAATACACTTATTTTTCCTCTCCACTCCTTCTAAATCACTCTAGTCAGCTGAATTTCGGATGATTGTAGATAACTGACCGAAACATTATATGTAACTGGTTTGGAAAAGTTTGATTGTTTTGGCGCCCCCCTTGAAATTTGGGTTAGATACAGATTTTGCCCATAATTTGCTCCAACTTTTATGCTTTTGTTGTGAATCGAAAACAATGATACTTACCAAATTTCAGCTCATTCTGTTAGTGAGCCCTACATATGTCAAAAGGTAGCGGGAATTATATACTGAAAATGCACACTTGAAGACTTTGCGTCGCGTCCCTTTTACTAAAGTCATATTCTATTTGAAATAGAATATCAGTTACTTGTATAATATCTACCTACATCCGATTGCTTTGTAATATTTTTTACTTTTGACGACAAGCATGTATATCATCTTATTGGTAATAAATCTATATACCTATCTATATGTGGCGGCTGATCGTTTAATCTGCCAAATCATGATGTGCCTATCTATAGGTATACAGGCATTTCATGAAATCTTTAATTAAGATCCAGCCATTTCATTGAAAAAGCTAATTCAGAATGAGGCAGATCAAATAACATTTGACATGCAATGACATTGTAATTGATAATGTTGTTAGGCTAAAATCTACTTAATAAATCTCCAACACTGACTGACTGACAGACAACACACAGCCTAAACCGTTGGATTTAGAAGAATTAAATTTTGCACAAGAGTTCCCTATGTAACGTAGGTGAGCACTAAGAAACAATTTTTGAAAATTCGTCCCCCAAGTGAGTTTAATAGGGGATGAAAATTTGTATAGAAATTCGTCATTTTTGAAGCTAGTGGTATATAAAAATATGTTACTATGGCTATTAAAATAAATAATATTTAATAAACCTTTGACACTGACTGACATCCTGAGATGTTGCCGATTGTAAATCCCATCGGGTGGGTATACGACTAGTATTGCATATTTTATTACTATATAAAGCGTTACATCACTTTAAAAAAAATTGCTTTTTTTATTGGCTTTATGTATTAACTCCAGAATGGTATTCGAAAGAAATGATAACTGCAAAAATAATTTGAATCGAAAAATCGTTTTGAATCCAATTTCTGAAACGCCGCTTCGCTATACCTAACATTACCTTCCGTTGACTAATTTTGCCACTCGCAACATTTCCATAAATAACTGAAAAATGATAGATATAAATACAGAAAACAAAAAACACGTTTAAAATTTATCATAGTTCTTCTCGAAACTAGGTCTCCCAAAACGATGGGCGCCATAACTCTAACAACTAATTGACTAGAAATTTTACCTGCGGCTTCTTACATAAATCATCTAGGGTGGTACACAAGATTTTTAAAATTGGTTAAGTGTACGTTATGAACAAATAAGTATAATTTATAAACAGTTAAGTTTAATTGGTCCATCGATTTTCAAATTATTCCTTTTCAAACTGGTGCCATTTAACTGTAAATCGATTTTTTTTTAAATAATCTTATGTACTGCTTTAGTAAAACTAAATGACGTAGGAAATTTTGTTTTATTTTCTGGTTGCTGTTTGAAAAGTGTTATGTTCTGTGGGCCCCAGGAATAAAGCACAACCCTTAAAAATTTCTCCCCCAAAAAATCAGTGACCAGCCAAAAAAAAGGTTTTACTAGTCTGGGCCCCGGGGCTATTCACCATGAACCTCTTGGAAAAAATATCTGTGTTCTACCTGTGCTGCCATCTCTATTTTATTTTGTAAACTGGGGAAAAGTTTTTTGAGATGTCTTACGAATATTCTATGAAAACAACTTTTTTTGTCGTACTAAAAGTGTTTCTCCCCTTACATGAGTTTCGTTTAATTAATCAATCAAAGTATATATTTGTTGTAGAATTATCTGGCTGATATCAGTTAAAAATTGTATGGAAACCTGGGTAGGCATATCAAGATCTGGCTGTTTCAACGGTCGGTCGCCGACAAATAAATATGCATGCTTTAAATATATACATCTACCCAACACACCTATACTATATGATACTGACTGTGTACCAGTATATAACAGTTTATTAAGTACGTTGTAAAATAAATTGTAATTTATATACCAAAAACAGACGAAAGGTTAAGTTAGGTACATAACCCTACAGAAACAATAATAAACGTTAAAGACTACGCCAGTGTACAGAAAAGGGGTAATCATTTGAATGTAAGGTAGGTTGATACAACAATTGGTTATAAATGTACCTCCAAAGGTTTCTTCCTATACAACGTACAATAATACAATATTTAACGTTAGCGCGAGTTGTCTTATGTTCGTTTTTAGTTTTATTATTATCGTCCGTGTACAATTTCCTCAACAAAGTAAAGGCCCGTAACGCATTCTATGCATATTTTCGAATCAGAAAATAAATAGAAATAATTCTATTTTTAATTTCAAATAGTTTCAACTAGCGTCCTGGCTTCGCTCAGATGTCTATCTGGGTTCCATTTTGGTGTTTTATATAATTTCCTGCAATGGAATACATTAACACTTTCAGTCCCGCGGCTTCGCTATCCGAAAACAATCAAACAACCGCAGAGGCCGATCGCGATGAATGATTAATTGATTACGCATTATGTATGTGTGCGATGTTACCACACCGATGTGTATATACTCAACTCACACAAACGCTAACATACACTACTCTCTTGGTTTCTATAAAAAATTTTAAAATAAACAATACAAATACCCTTGTCGCAACGTCCTGCATAACATAGCGAATTTCCTTTTATAAAAGTTAGTTTTTCTTGGAAACTAGTTGACATAGAATAATAGTTTAAAAACCTTTTTTATGTGATTTTTTCTCCTCTTTCCAATGGTGTAAAAAAATTTCACAAAAATTTTTGAATAAGGGAAATTTTCGCAAAAATTTGGTATAAACTTTTTGATATGGAATACGATTGAGTGACATGGTACAATGGTGGAAATTTGTTAACCGGAATTCATATGTTACTTTTAAATGGACAAATTCTGGATGAATTCAACTCGCTGTGGTTCAAATTTGGAATTACATCTGCCTGCCATGAGTTCGCTTCAACCCTGGACAACCACCATAGTTTCAACGTCCTAAGGCCTAAATAATGCCATCTTTAAAGTGAATTCTTTACTTAAGTAATCTTTTTGGCATGCTTTTATTATTTGTTTTTTTGCAACGTGGTGCCTGGTGCTTCTTTAATTAACAAATTAACATTGCTTAGTGAATCTAATAAAGTGTAAAACAGTTAACTTTTCTGCCATTCAATTTTCTATTAATTCCTTGTAATGTGTTAGTTTTCATTTAACGTAAAATAGTTGAATTTCTATACGTATTATCTTTTCTGTCACTCAAACTTTTATTAATTCTTTATAATGTTCTAAAGTTTTCATTTAATTGTAATTAAGGCTACCTAACCTAATCATAAATTTTAATTTATAGCATGCATGTATTGGTCAGTAGATATTTGTATTTCGTAAATTTCTTTCTAAATCTTTCTTATGTTCTCTTTTTGTAGTTTATTAAAATTATTGTATTTCGTAATTTCTCTATATTTTCTTGCGTCATGCTAATTTTCTTGTTCTTTATTTTATCTTGCTAAAATATTTACTGACTGATTAAATTTTTAATATTATGTAATTTATTTCTAAACTAATTTGTTGCTATTTGCAATTACTTTGTTGCTACTTTACAATTTCCTAAATTTTAATAATTTATATTGTTAATTGTTATTGAAACAAGAAATTGTTGTTAATTATTTACTTTTATCAAATAATTTTATCACTCAATTATATACATTTTTATAATTAAATACATTTCTGTTCTAATGATATACATATTATATCACTAGGATAGCTAATTTTCACGCTTTCAGCCCTTGCTGCAGAATAGTTTTACGAATACTTCAATTTTCAGCTTTTTTGGGAGAACCGAGGTCCTGCGAACAGTTATATATATATATATATATATATATATATATATATATATATATATATATATATATATATATATATATATATATATATATATATATATATATATATATATATATATTAAAAATTTGTCAAGAATCATTCAGTTATAGCCAATCAACGCTACAGTTGATATTTCTGGGGGACGTCTTGGACCTTACTCCGCTTTTTATATTTTGAAATTTTATACAAAATCAGTCACAAATGTAGTTTTCTTTTACGTTATCTTTTTATTTTAAATACTGAGAATTTTGGCTCATTTTTTGCTAAAATTGTTTACGATGTACTCACTATAACGGTCAACGTAAAACTAAATGAATCGTTTAAATGTGCTAGGGTCTAGCAGCTCCAAAACATGTGACTGGCAGCCACATACACTAAACACCCCACCTGTTAACCTTCATGCATTTCTCAATTTCTCAAGGTCAATAATGGAAACCAAAATACACTAGTGCCCCCCCCCCTTAATATTGAGTTAATTCACTTTTAGATAATGTATTGTTTGTAATTACTTACATTTAGTAAATTGGGAAGTACTGGATATTTATCATATCACAATCATTCACCGCACACATAGTTACTGTCATAAGAGTAGCGCACGCAGTAAGCTTAATAGGTGTGTGTAAAATTTTAAGTTTAAGCAATTTTCTACAAAATTTTAAAATTACTTCTACATCGAAATACATGCGACATTAGCAAGTTATCTATGCATATAACAAACTGTAACGAGACCATTTCTGTATATGGAATATTTTTTGAAAACTGTACTGGTAGATACTGTAAATAGTTATCGATGTAGATATAAAAACAGCGATTTTTAAAATTTTTGTCTGTCTGTCTATCTGTCTGTTCACGCATCACGCAAAAACTGTTAAACGGATTTCAATGAAATTTGGTGTGATGATAACTTATTACCTGGGTCAACATCTAGGATACTTTTTATTCCGGGAAAATATTTCATTCCCATGGAAAATAGAAAAATCACTATAGAAAAACTGTTAGACGGATTTTGATGAAACTTGAAATAGTGATAAAATTTATTGCCTGGTTCAACATCCAAGATACTCTTTACTCTGGGAAAATGTCCCATTCCCACGGGAAAATAGGAAAACTATTTTGAGCATGTGCTCACATTACGGAAAACTATTGAACGGATTTTGATGAAATTTGGTGTGGTGAAAACTTATTACTTGGGTCAGCATTTAGGATACTTTTTACTCCGGGAAAATGTCTCATTCCCACGGGAAAATACAAAAACCATTTTTAGCATGTGCATGTATTACGCAAAAACTATTGCTCTATGCAAGTTCTGTATAATTATTACACTTATATAATTCTCATTGAGTTTATAACAATGCATCGCGCGAACGACGTCGCAGGTATAGATAGTACGTAATATATTAATGTTCTAAAATGCAGACTACGTCTTTACTCTGAATAGCTATTATAATTCGCTAATAAAATTTCTAGCAGTTTTTTTTTTTAAAATAAAGGGAATAACAAATATTTTATTCTTATTACTTGAATAGATATATCTGTGAAGTTCTCTTTATTCGTAGTACAACAATAATATTCGTTAAAATTTGACTTGTCGGTAGTTTTGATTACAAGACTGCTTTTGTTAGCGTCAGTAGTAAGTAATAAGGTAATAGCGATGCTTGGAGGCAGTCATCATACGCTTGTATTGCTTATCAACCTGCTTCTTGCTCGTTTCAAATAACGCAAGTTATAAATTTTGTATGTAGAATATATAGGTACGTGGACACATACAATCTGCCTGACAAGAGCATGTCCGGTACAATTTACTAAGTCGAGCATTTTGTGGAGTCGAATTAAATTTATTTTTCAGTTAATAAAAACTGTCACTTTTAAAATATTAAGCAAAAAAGGCATTATCTAATTCCTGTATACGATCGAGCGTACCTGAATAAAGCTTTTCACTGTCAGCTTTTGAAAATTTATAACGCTGTCTCTAAAAATATTAAATCATTATCAACCATGATTTACGAAAGAAGACTTTGTAATGTTTTAGTAGATATCCCTATAACATTATTAGTTTTTTTTCTTAATTGCTTGATATTGTAAACCTATTCTGTAAACTTCGTAGTTTTTTGATAGAATAAATAATATTATTAGAAAAAAACTATGAGGTTTCTTGTTTTTAAAAAACTTTATCAAACTCCTTAATTTAAATATTATTTAGTCATCGAAACGCATTCATTAAAGGTTATTGCTAATTATAAAATTAGGTAAAGCAGCTAATCAGCTGCTGCAATAAAAAATTAAAGCCTGAACAAGAAAGTACATTAGGAAAGTAGGGTAAAAGACCCGATCATCGAACACTATTTTTAGCTATATTATTAAAGTAGCTTAAAAAATTAAAAAATAAACAAAACACCCATTTTTTATTCTTAGTAAGCATGAAACCAAGTTTTTTTAATCCAATGAATATGTTTTTAAGAAAATATAACCCAAAAATTTTGATTTATTAATGTTTTTGTTTTATAATTTGTTGACGTCTATGAAAAACGGACAGAATATATTAACCTCCTTTAAAAAAACAACACACTGACCCCTATGAAAAAACACGCATTTAACGTATATGACATACAATACTACAAATCTTCTATTATCGAATATTTCAACCATTCTCTTCCAGCCACTTTGACACTCACATCTACTACTAGGTATAACTCTATGTCATAGAGTATTATCATAGAGTGACATCTAGTGAAACATAGAACGTCAAAGTAAAAGCCAAGAATGGTTTAAATATTCAATAAAATAAACCACCAAAATACTGCATTTGGTTTCGCCATCTACTGATGTTTTAAAAAAACATTGTGTACGTTCTAACTTATTCGTTAACCATTGTGAATTTTTAAACAGTTAAATTAAGTATATATTGTATCTCTATGTGTCGTTTCAGATCTAATACATATTATGTTTGAGGTTTTTATTTGATAATATGTAAATAACAATTTCGAAGTTTTAATTCAATATTAATTATTTTTCAATTGATTTTACGTTCTGAAATAAATAAAATATTAAAGTGAAATTATAAAAACGGTTAGTTAAGTGTTTTAAACCCAAAAATTAATTAAAAATGTTTATAAAATAGATATGTAATATATAATTCTCAAAATGGGGTACCCAACCTTAAAACTTGGATCCCAAGAAGAAACACTTCTACAAATAATATTTAACGCATATAAAATTTAATTTAGCTATCCTAATCTCTTAAGTGGACTAATAACAATTATTTGTATACTTTTATTATGCTAATAACTTTAAAAATTCGGTGAAAAATGTTACAATTTATAACCCATGTATTTTGAATAATGATCATCCATCATATTAAAAATTCACGAATTCAACAAAAATTGTTCGATATATATATATATATATATATATATATATATATATATATATTTCTTAAATTAAGTAAGGAGACATTAAATGTGAGGTGAATTTAAACTGAAAAATAATCATTCTATTAATAATAATTTTTTTTATCAGAGGTTTCTTTTAGAAATAACTTCATTAAGATATAAATGTCAAAACTGTTCGGACTTATAACCCCGTTCGACAATCGGGTCTTTTACCCTATTTAAAAAAAAAAATTATAATTAAGAACAAATGATTTAAGGAAATTTTTCTCAAGCTAATGTAATTTATAAGTTTTATAACGTAATTTCTAAATTTTGTGAAAACACGTTCATAAAGGTTCCTGCTAATTGTGCAATTGTTATTTGCTATTATTTAAAATTTATGTGTATACGTAAAAAAAATATTTAAAAAACACAAGTAAAGATGCTGGAGAGCTAATTACGAAAAAATTATTTTAGGGCAAACCAATTTTAAATTTATAGTTTTCAGCTTCCGAATTACACTCAATTTCTAAATTTTCTTATATCGTTCTGATCCTTTATTGTTTAGATGTTAATTTTATTGAAACCGCATCTTTACCATGAATTAGTTTCCAATGCTGAAGACTCCTTTAAATGGATTAATAAAGATAGCAAAATCTATTTTGAATGAAAGTGTTTTACAAGTGTCTTACACTTATTTCAAATGAGTTGTCTACTGTTACTATTGAATTCACATAAGAAATATGGACAACTTGAAACGAACTTTAAAATTTGTGTTTTTAAAGCATGACAGCGCACTGTCCCTATTAGTCACTTTTCGGAATATTGATATTGGACTAACGATGTACAAATATCAATTCCATTACTATTTTCATCACAGGAAAGAAGTTAGCGCCGAAAGTTGAAAAATCTTTTTGTTTTTTATATGGTTAAATTGCTCCCAAATTGCTCCTTTGAAATCAGTAATTGCCCCACCTGAAACTTAATTATTTAATTAGTTATTTATAAAAAAAAAAATTTTTTTCCGTTATTTAAGTTATCAAAATCTCCCAAAATAATACTTTTTTATATAATTTCTTTACGTCAATAAATTGCTCCCATTTTGCTCTATTTAATTTAAAAGCTAAATCTTAATTTTTTTGAATAATTATTAAAATATTTTGTTTTTTTATAATGTTATTTAACTTGTCAAAATTCAATTACCCTTAAATATATGCAAACGACTTAAAGGTATAATGGATTGCCTATACGTTTTAATAATACATAACCTAATTCATAATATTTTTTATTTTAATATATTTTAATTATTATTCAGAGAAATTAATAACTAACTTTTAAATTAGATGGAGCAAATTGGGAGCAATTTTTTGATATAAAGTAATTGTATAAATATGCATTATTTGACAAGATTTTGATAATAGAAATAGTCAAAGAAAAAAGTTTTTTTGTTTGTAAATAACTAATTAAGTAATTAAGTTCCAGGTGGAGCAATTACTGATTCCAAAGGAGCAACTTGGGAGCAATTTAGCCATATAAAAAACAGAAAGTTTTTCCAACCTTCGGCGCCAACTTCTTTCCGGTATTTTCATCTCTTAATATCTAATCAAGGTAACTAAAAATCACAGCTAGATTTACATAAAAGCATTTAAGGTCCGTGCTCCAGAACCTCCACAACTTTATACAGTCATAAAGAAAGTAATCTCTCAAAAATTTGTGGAATTTTGTGGAATCAAGAAAACATTTGTATAAGATATCTAGACTTTGGTACCCTGGACGTAAGAAAACTAGATTATTTTTGTTCATCAAGTGTACAGGAAACTTGATCACTTTATTGCCTTATAAAGGGTCTCCACATAAAAAGTTCCCAAGAGCTTCTCAAATGTACAAATCTTTTCGGAAATATGTAACTAATAGTGCGGTTATCTATGGTAATTTGATCAAAATAATTGACAGAAGAAAAGCCATCTATCTATAAATATTTAAGGTGGTGTTCTAGTCTGGAAATTAAAGAAAAATCATTTTTTTTGCATATTTTCAAAGTTTAGGGGAAGCAACATTGTACGAGGCAGGGAACGCTAATTAAACAAATGTAAGTATAAGACACCGTAAATGACTCAGATTGCCCGAAATGAGACTTCAAACTTTAAACTCGTTTTTCTGGGAAGTATGTTTTTTGAAATGATTGACATGATATTTCAAGTTCTAGTAGACCGATTGCTTTGAAGTTTTGTACAGAGATTTTTAACATATTCAAAATTAGTTTGACGAGAAGTTTTTTGGATTTTTTTTTACTATTTTTAAGCAATTACCAAAATTGAAAAAACGATGGGAAAATTTTTTTTTTCTCATAGACACCATTTTGCCAAAAAAGTTTTTTTCAAATCTCTCCTGTCAAACGAAAATAATATACTTTTTAAGAATTTACTATTTTGTGTTTTAGAACACCAAGGGAATCGGAATCATGTCAACCAGGGAGCAGCTTTTTTTCGAGTCCCTATTTTACCGGCCTGTACTTTTTTCAATTTTGACATTTTTATTTTTTTCTCTTTTTTAATTTTTAAATGCCAATAAAAAACTGATTAAAAAATCGATACTAAAAATTTTTTAAGTTTTTCATTTATTACACCTAAAAAAATACCTAAAATTTGACCGTCTAGAACTGAATACCCCCTTAATAAAAGCAAAAAATCCTTAAAAATATGCACCTAGTGATTAGTCGTATGACTTTTATTCCCTAACTAAAGCGTTTATTTTTAAAACGGAAGTAATAGAGAATAATATCTACATTCATTGTGGACATGCTCCTTTTAAGTAGCCTGTACACCCGGACATACATGTATTGGTGCTAGTGTATACAGTACGTATGCTACGAACAAGCTATCATACCTTTGTATTTTGTAATGAATTCAAATCCGTACCGCGATTTTATGTTCATTTACATAATATTGATGTTCATTAACAAATGGTGTACTACACTGAAATTAGTCGCTCCCTCAATGAGCCATGTAATAATCTAACGTTAATTATAGCTTAATTCATAATACATATATATGTACACCTACGTAGGTAGGTACGTAGTGAAAAGTAGAAGTAAAATAACAATCACGATATCTTCATTTCGTTCTGCTTAGCGCAATTCACATGTTATTAAATGTAACCTCAATGTATCTCGGTTCAGAGACAATTAATAAAATTTCAAAGCTATTATCATATGAATGTGATCTGTAAAATTTAATTTGTTAAATATTATCATGAGGTGTAAACATTATAAATGTAAATATAAGTAATAGCAGATCAGAATTTTTAATTTTAATTTGAATAATTTACATACAGAGCGATCGGTTTAATTATTAAAAGTGTTGTTTACGTTATTAATTGCTTTGTTGTGTCGAAACCCTCTTGCTAATACGAAATGTTACAATCTAGATTGACTGGCTATTTCTTATGTCTAGACAAAAGAAGATTAAGGCGGTATTCCTATGTGATGCGTAGAATTTAAAGCTAATTTCCGGAGTTTTTTTCTTTATCAAAATAAAATACAATCTTTTTAGTTTTTTCATTTATATGTTCCTATTTGCATCTTAGACGTACGAAAAAAGTTTTTCTCACTCAATTTTATAATGTTTTTTGAGGTTAAAGTGGACTCCTAAAAGAAAACATGAGTTGGTGGCTGGCAGCAGATCTGCATTTGTAATAAATGAAAATGAAAAATCAACCGGAAAGAAGTTGGCGCCGGAAGTTGGAAAATCTTTCTGTTTTTTATATGGCTAAATTGCTCCCAAATTGCTCCTTTGGAATCAGTAATTGCTCCACCTGGAACTTAATTACTTAATTAGTTATTTACAAACAAAAAAGTTTTTTGTTTGACTGTTTCTATTATCAAAATCTTGTCAAATAATGCATTTTTATACAATTACTTTATATCAAAAAATTGCTCCCAGTTTGCTCCATCTAATTTAAAAGTTAGTTATTAATTTCTCTGAATAATAATTAAAATATATTAAAATAAAAAATATTATGAATTAGGTTATGTATTATTAAAACGTATAGGCAATCCACTACACCTTTAAGTCATTTGCATATATTTAAGGATAATTGAATTTTGGCAAGTTAAATAACATTATAAAAAAAAAAAAATATTTTAATACTTATTCAAAAAAATTAGGATTTAGCTTTAAATTAAATAGAGCAAACTGGGAGCAATTTATTGACGTAAAGAAATTATATAAAAAAGTATTATTTTGGGAGATTTTGATAACTTAAATAACGAATTTTTTTCTTTATAAATAACTAATTAAATAATTAAGTTTCAGATGGTGCAATTACTGTTTTTAAAGAAGCAATTTGGGAGCAATTTAACCATATAAAAAACAAAAAGATTTTTCAACTTTCGGCGCTAACTTCTTTCCGGTAAAAAATCAACCATATTCTTGTTTTATAAAGTTGTCCCTATCGTCCGAACTAGGATTAAATATTTATGTTAATAAATGTCAAAATGGCGGACTTTTAAAAAAATTTTTCAAAAATTGTGATTTATTTCATTGGAAATCGAGAAAAAAATAAGAAATTATTATTGAAAATAAATGATTCTAGTTTGAACGATAACGACTAGAGTGTAGAATAACGTATTAGAATTATATCCCAGTCGGTTTATTAGAATTTTGTCACCAGTTTGAAAAATGTAGTTTCTAGGAGAACTTGTTTAAAGTTTTACTAAGAAATTTTTCATAAATTATAGCATAATTACGAAAAAATATTTTCATAAAAATATATACTTACCAGACATTGGACAAAATGATCCCTAGCAGAGTCGGTGTGTACAATATTTTGAACTGGGGAGCTATAAGCTTTTTTACATTTACCTTAAACGACAAAAATATTTTTGATTTTGCCTTAAAAGTCAATTTGATTGCTATTTACACTTTATTTTATAACTTTATGTATATCTAGGTCAGAGCAGATGTATATATTTTCCACAAAATAGAAAAATTTTTGCCCCCCCCCCCTTAAAAATATTATGTACTCCAACACTGTTAGGGGCTAATGTGTTCCGTTCTCTGATACTTGCAGACCAGTGCTGCCAGTTTTTGTTTTTTCGACACCGCCTGGTCGCGGCGCGCATGTAGCCCCTATGTAGCCCCAATCATGACGCGTAGATAGTTAAGGCGGAACGTTTTAAATTAATTTAGAAGTTATTTGTTTTTTGTACTTACCAAAATTTTATACTAAAAATTAAAAAAAAACGTCATGAGCAGCGGAGCCCCATCACGGAAGTCGAATTTTTCTATTCATCTTCGGTATTGAGTGTCTATAAGCGAAATATAATTGAAAGTCCACAAGCGATTTGTAATTTTGGTGGTTTCAAAACTGATGATGAGTGTCCGGTTGATCGGGGCCTTAAAAAAAGGTTTTAAGTTTTTAAGGGCTGAATCTCAGTAAATTTCAATTTTGTGCCGATAATAGTTAACAGGGAAAAAGCCAACACAATTCGTACGAGGGCATTTCTATCCATGCTTATCCGCCAATTGCCTTTGTGTTTTATTTTTAAATATTAAAAAAGGAACTTAAATAGTAAACTGGAAGGCTTTTATGAAGATATTTTTTCTTTCCAAAAAAATCCAAAATTCCTATTTTATAAATAATAAAAATCCAAAATTCCTAATTTATAAATAAACAGTGACTTTAATAACATTTTCAAATTATTTAATATGTATGTATTTCATTCGTTAAAAAATTGTATTCACTTTTTTTTTTAAATTTTTTAAAATTACTATTCGCCTACTTGTATTTAGAATAGAAGAAATGCATTTAAAACACATTTAACAATAGCATTTAATTCCGATGTAAAAATGGAAGAAGTGGGGGGAAAAGTAATGTGGACTCCCTAAAAGGTACTAGCTGGATACTAACTGAATACACGTACAAAATTTCAGCCCTCTAGGTTTCCTTAGAGAGTCTCTAGACGTGTTAGAAAACAAGCAAAAAAATTAAGGAAATATCGGCGTAAAAATCGTGGAGGTAAGGGTTAAAAGTTGAAACCCCCCAAAAACAGTGTCTGGCTATTAGCTTAACTTGTACACAAAATTTCAGCCCTCTAGGTTTATTTGGGGAGATTTTGACCCGAACGAAACTGTTAAAAAACAAGAAAAATCATGTTCTTTTGGGTATAAAAATGGTGGCGGTAAGGTTTGAAAGTCGAGACTCCCAAAAGGCACCCCCTTGATACCAACTCAATCCGAATACAAAATTTCAGCCCTCTAGGTTTATTTGGGTGACCTGTGCGAGTGGTACAAACTTCGAAAACCTCGAAAATGCATGAAATTGTAGCTTAAAAATGAGGGGGGTGGGGGTAAAATATTAAAATCTCCAAAAAGCGCAACCTAGGTACGAACTTTATCAACGCACCAAATTTTAACCCTCTACGTTAATTCTGGGGGGCTGGGGGCCTGTTAGATCCAGCGAAAATCGTTTTTCCCCCCTCTACTCCCACCAAATCATCCTACGAAGCTGAATTTTGGATATGTTGTAGATAATTGACCGAAACATTATTTAAAACCGGTTTGGAAAAGTTTTATTGCTTTTCCGCCCCCCACCACCCCCTTAATAGTCGGGTCAGAAAAAAAACTTGCCCAAAATTTGACCCCACTTTGATAGTATGAGGTGCCTCAAAAATGAGCCCCTGTACAAATGAAGTGCCAGTCGTTTGCTTTATAGATACCTTCAGGTATCAGAAGTTTATTGTCAATAAAAATGTTTTTTAAAATAAATTCTCCTGATTGGATATCAACCGGTAATTTAACTATCATTTTTGAAAAAGGTTGTAATGTAAATTTTCCAGACATAAAATTTGGTTTTGATAATAATTTTAATGTAGCGTTTTTTGTTTTTAAAATTTGATTAACAACGTCAATCTTTGCGTTAATCTTTTTCAAAATATCTAAGCCGATTAGACCGTCGAAATATTGGTGAAATTGAAAAATTAAGAAATCAATCGTATCGTTTGGTTGTCTAAATTCTTTAAACATGGGTAAGGTTATTTTTTCCTTTAAGTGATAGGTGTTCAGTACTGCTTTAATTTCTATTGGTTTAATTTCTTCGCAATAATTTAAATCTACATGTTCAGGGTTTATAAATGAATTTGAAGCGCCAGTGTCAATAAGAAATTTTAGATACTTGCCGGATGGGGATTGAATATGTACATAAGGAAGTGTGTTGCCGTGAGTGTTCAGGTCTAGGTAACCAAATTGTAGTCCCAGGTTGACTGAAAATTTGAATCGTCTAGTTCGTATTCGGAACTGACAACGGACATAGGATTTGTGTTGTTTTCGTTGTCTTGTTCGTCATATACGTCGATATTTTCAACAATGTCAGTGTTTGCAGTTTCAAAGTTGTCTAAATTTTGGAAATCTTGTTGTTCATTATTATGTAATTCTTCACTAACAAAAGTTGGTTTAGACATAGGGGCGAATACACGATTAGTATTTGAATTATATTGTTGTGTTCGTTGTTGTACCCTAATACTTAATCTATTACTACCTATTTCCATAGGTTCCGGTTTATATCGCGTTAATTGTTGCGAAGGGAATCTGGAAGTTGGTTGTTGTGGTGAATTTGTTGTTGGTTTATACCCAAATTGTCTTTGTACCATTTGTGGTCTATAGTTCGTTTGTTGCGGAATAAATGTACGATGTTGTGATTGATTTGGAACTAACCGATTGTTACTAGAATTAATATGTTGAACTATTGGTTTTGGTTTATTAACTATGTTTGAGGTTTCTGATTTGGTATAGTAAGCTGAATTTTGGATATGTTGTAGATAATTAACCGAAACATTATTTAAAACCGGTTTGGAAAAGTTTTATTGCTTTTCCGCCCCCCACCACCCCCTTAATAGTCGGGTCAGAAAAAAAACTTGCCCAAAATTTGACCCCACTTTGATAGTATGAGGTGCCTCAAAAATGAGCCCCTGTACAAATGAAGTGCCAGTCGTTTGCTTTATAGATACCTTCAGGTATCAGAAGTTTATTGTCAATAAAAATGTTTTTTAAAATAAATTCTCCTGATTGGATATCAACCGGTAATTTAACTATCATTTTTGAAAAAGGTTGTAATGTAAATTTTCCAGACATAAAATTTGGTTTTGATAATAATTTTAATGTAGCGTTTTTTGTTTTTAAAATTTGATTAACAACGTCAATCTTTGCGTTAATCTTTTTCAAAATATCTAAGCCGATTAGACCGTCGAAATATTGGTGAAATTGAAAAATTAAGAAATCAATCGTATCGTTTGGTTGTCTAAATTCTTTAAACATGGGTAAGGTTATTTTTTCCTTTAAGTGATAGGTGTTCAGTACTGCTTTAATTTCTATTGGTTTAATTTCTTCGCAATAATTTAAATCTACATGTTCAGGGTTTATAAATGAATTTGAAGCGCCAGTGTCAATAAGAAATTTTAGATACTTGCCGGATGGGGATTGAATATGTACATAAGGAAGTGTGTTGCCGTGAGTGTTCAGGTCTAGGTAACCAAATTGTGGTCCCAGGTTGACTGAAAATTTGAATCGTCTAGTTCGTATTCGGAACTGACAACGGACATAGGATTTGTGTTGTTTTCGTTGTCTTGTTCGTCATATACGTCGATATTTTCAACAATGTCAGTGTTTGCAGTTTCAAAGTTGTCTAAATTTTGGAAATCTTGTTGTTCATTATTATGTAATTCTTCACTAACAAAAGTTGGTTTAGACATAGGGGCGAATACACGATTAGTATTTGAATTATATTGTTGTGTTCGTTGTTGTACCCTAATACTTAATCTATTACTACCTATTTCCATAGGTTCCGGTTTATATCGCGTTAATTGTTGCGAAGGGAATCTGGAAGTTGGTTGTTGTGGTGAATTTGTTGTTGGTTTATACCCAAATTGTCTTTGTACCATTTGTGGTCTATAGTTCGTTTGTTGCGGAATAAATGTACGATGTTGTGATTGATTTGGAACTAACCGATTGTTACTAGAATTAATATGTTGAACTATTGGTTTTGGTTTATTAACTATGTTTGGGGTTTGTGATTTGGTATAGTAAGCTGAATTTTGGATATGTTGTAGATAATTAACCGAAACATTATTTAAAACCGGTTTGGAAAAGTTTTATTGCTTTTCCGCCCCCCACCACCCCCTTAATAGTCGGGTCAGAAAAAAAACTTGCCCAAAATTTGACCCCACTTTGATAGTATGAGGTGCCTCAAAAATGAGCCCCATTTACCAAATTTCATCTCTTAACTTCCATAGGGGGGCCCTACACAAATTAAAAGGTGGCGGGAATATATATATATATATATATATATATATATATATATATATATATATATATATATATATATATATATATATATATATATATGTATATATATATGAGACTTTTTTTTCTACATATTCGTGTTCTACGGGTCCGAAAACGGATAGCGCCCCTACTCTGGCCTCTCGCAGCTCTTATCGTATAGACTGTATAAGTCTAATTTTTCGGAGAAAATTCTACTAATAATTTATTTAATTAGGATATAGGAGATAATAATTAAAAGCTGAAGTACATTCGTTATGCTTTTTTTTATTAATTGCACTTTTTTCTTAAGGAATAAGTACTTAAAATGGCATTGACTAAGTCATTTTTAAATAATAAATATTTCTTATATTAATCTTTGTTAAAGTTAAAATTTGTATAAAATATTTTAATACTATTCACTACGAAGAAATGTCGGTTAATCGGTTTAACATTAACCGTTTTATTCCAATACACCATAAAGATGGATAGACAACTCAAAAAATCGTTTAAAAAGTTAAATTGTCATTACAGAAAAAGATGGTCACCTGAATTCCAATGCTATATTTTGTCTTTATCTAATAAATGACAAAATATGTTTGTTAAAGGAATGCTAACTTTGTGCTAGAGATAAAAAAAGATACATTACACTACGAAGTGTGTTGTTGGCACACTCATCAATTGTTTATATGTATTGGGTTGTTTGTTGTCAAACTTTATTTTTCTACACAAAATATAAGCATAAAATAAATATTTTAATAGACAAAAAAATAGCCTACTTGGCTACCAATAGCCAAGGAGTGAAATATCAAAGCCGCTGGGTAAGAAAAATAGCCGCATTGGCGCCAAATAGCCTTAACTGGCAACACTACTGTTACAGACATGAACTACACCTGACTCATAGAATAGCCCTTCCGCTTCTTCGTAAGCATAATTTTCTTGGAGCGCTAACATTGTATGCTATACACTAGACGTTCTTCTAAATGCTATAACTTCGTAAGTACTCGTAATTTGAATTCCAGTCTACAATTTTCATAGTACACTCTCAATGTACCGTCAAACGGCACTATTTGAAAACGGTGGGACTATTTGGAACAAAAAAAGAAAAAGATTTAAGCTCTTATGTCTCTTTGATTTCTGACCGATTCATAACGTTAATGCGTCTTTAATAGGGGATGTTCTTTAAGAGTTTATAAATCTTTTTTAAAACTCTTCTTCAAGAGTTTAAATCTTTTTTTTTGTTCCAAATAGCCCCACTGCTTTCAAATAGGTCCGTTTAACGGTATTTTACTTTTAAAATAAATATTTTAAAAAAATGAAAATGTTTAATCGTCACATGGAAATACCGCCTTAAGTTCAGGTAAGCGCTACGTTTTCTGTCGTTCAAGAGAATATATGCAGTATTTAAATGGATTAATCAAATAATAAACAAATACTTTACTCTGCAAAATACCACTTTTATTTTTGAAGTTGTGACAATATTGCTTCGAACCGTTGCGTTGGTTAATTTTCAATCAGAATAAAAATTACATTCGATACATGCCTTATATACTAATTTTATCTACCTACACTTATGAAAGGATGAAAGGGAAGTGGTATGTGACTTGGAAGTGGAAGGGGTGGGGGTAGTGGGGAGAACCCGAAAACCCAAAAAAAAATAGATTATATTAAATGTGACAAAAGGCAAACAAACACGTGATAAAAGATTGAAATTGAAATTGACAAAAAGACAATATTATAGCAAAATACAATTTTAAATCTTTAAATAAATTATAATATTGAACTGTAGAAAAGTTGAAAAGTAGAACTGTAAATATCGGTGTAGGAAATTTGTTCTAGTTGGGCATAAAACTTTAAAGAAGTTTGAAATTTGAAGTGGAAATATGACGAGACAAATTATCTGCACAGGAAGTTTTTCAACATTTTGATGACCGTAAAATATATTCAGTTCTATCGGATTTTACGGTTTCCCATAAAAAAAGAAAAAAATAAAAAAATAAAAAAAAAAATATATATATATATATATATATATATATATATATATATATATATATATATATATATATATATATATAGTAATGGACACAACTTATGGACACCCTATATAATATTTTATCTAATATGTATTAGTTACTTAACATTCTTTACATACCATTCACACATATATCATATTTCAATCATATGCTTATGTAATCACTTTATAATATCAATTACCGCTTATATCAGCTTTTAACTTTTTACTTCTAAGAATTGTTATTAGAAGCCTCATTTCTTAGTCAGCTAAATGCACTTTTCTAGAATATTACGAGATAGTATAAATACAAGCGTTTAAGTCAATTTCAACGAGTTTAGTTTCGCTATTATTCAATTCAATTTCAAAGTTCGCTAGACGTGAGGTTTCTACTATTGAAATTTGTAACAATTAAATATTTTATAATAAATATTGTAATAAAACGAAAAATAAAATTTATTTTTTAATCAACCTCGCGAACGAGTGAACATAACTGGCGCAGTCGGTAGGATCTGTCGGTAGGATCTGTAACGCGTTTTCGTGTAAAGTAGTTAAACTTGCGAACAAGTGGTTCGAGGGCATATCGAAACATTTGCCGGAGCTAAACGGTTTATTTGGCTTTCGAGGGTTTCTCTTCACGGGAACACGGACACCAGCAGATCTTCGTGAACCTACAGCTGTTGGACTTGGAGCATACAAGGAACCAGCAACTACAACGCAGAACTACGGTGAGGGCACATCATCCAGTGGAGCTGCTACAACCATCCGTACTATGGTCGCATTCTGGCTGTTCACGTAAGTCGATTTTGTTTCAATTGTTATTCATTGGAAATTTAATGCCTAATACCAAACCCAAATTATCCTTACTAAGATCAATTCCTTATAAGCGAAACTCTTCTCCCAACACCTTTGACGCCGCAGTAAACGGGAACGGTGTTGAAACCCAAAACTACCCCAACACTAGTAACGCCGCAGAATACGGGAATAGTGTTGAATTAAGTAATTCTTTAAATAATTTTTACGAAAATTTTGAAAATCTCAATCCAATTAATTTAAACGAAAATACAATTAATCTAAATAATACAAATAATATTTCAAATAATTTAACAATGGCAACGCCTAGTGAAGTCTTTAATGCATTAAGAATCCCAGATGCTATTAAAGATTTGCCAACCTTCGATGGTAATACACGCTTATTGTATGATTTTATAAATAACGTAGAAGAAATTTTAAGTCTCATTCCTAATGTTAACGGAACTAGTTACGGCAAACTTCTCCTTAGAGCTATTAGAAATAAAATCACTGGACAGGCTAATGAAATACTCAATATGTATGGGACACCTATCGATTGGGTCCAAATCAAAAATAATTTAATTACTCATTATTCGGACAAGAGAAATGAAACCAGTTTAATTAAAGATATACATAACCTTAGACAAGGTAATCAAACTGTTGAGACATTTTACAGTAGTATTATAGAAATTTTGTCTACAATATCAAACCATGTTAAAATACATGAAAACAATGGAGATGTTCGAGCTTCCAAACTAAGCTTATACAGTGAAATGTGTTTGAATGTTTTCCTATCGGGATTACGGGAACCTTTAGGATCCACCATTCGCGCAATGAAACCAAGCACATTATCAGAAGCCTTCAGCTTTTGCATAAAAGAACAGAATATCTACTATACCAAATCACAAACCCCAAACATAGTTAATAAACCAAAACCAATAGTTCAACATATTAATTCTAGTAACAATCGGTTAGTTCCAAATCAATCACAACATCGTACATTTATTCCGCAACAAACGAACTATAGACCACAAATAGTACAAAGACAATTTACGTATAAACCAACAACAAATTCACCACAACCAACTTCCAGATTCCCTCCGCAACAATTAATGCGATATAAACCGGAACCTATGGAAATAGGAAGTAATAGATTAAGTATTAGGGCACAACCACGAACACAACAATATAATTCAAATACTAATCGTGTATTCGCCCCTATGTCTAAACCAACTTTTGTTAGTGAAGAATTACATAATAATGAACAACAAGATTTCCAAAATTTAGACAACTTTGAAACTGCAAACACTGACATTGTTGAAAATATCGACGTATATGACGAACAAGACAACGAAAACAATACAAATCCTATGTCCGTTGTCAGTTCCGAATACGAACTAGACGATTCAAATTTTCAGTCAACCTGGGACCACAATTTGGTTACCTAGACCTGAACACTCACGGCAACACACTTCCTTATGTACATATTCAGTCCCCATCCGGCAAGTACCTAAAATTTCTTATTGACACTGGCGCTTCAAATTCATTTATAAACCCTGAACATGTAGATCTAAATTATTGCGAAGAAATTAAACCAATAGAAATTAAAGCAGTACTGAACACCTATCACTTAAAGGAAAAAATAACCTTACCCATGTTTAAAGAATTTAGACAACCAAACGATACGATTGATTTCTTAATTTTTCAATTTCACCAATATTTTGACGGTTTACTCGGGTTAGATATTTTGAAAAAGATTAACGCAAAGATTGACGTTGTTAATCAAATTTTAAAAACAAAAAACGCTACATTAAAATTATTATCAAAACCAAATTTTATGTCTGGAAAATTTACATTACAACCTTTTTCAAAAATGATAGTTAAATTACCGGTTGATATCCAATCAGGAGAATTTATTTTAAAAAACATTTTTATTGACAATAAACTTCTGATACCTGAAGGTATCTATAAAGCAAACGACTGGCACTTCATTTGTACAGTCATAAATTTAACAAACGATAAACAAATTCTTTTTATAGAACAACCAATTAAGGCAGAAATTCTAAATCACGAATTAGTCGAATTTAAGGAAAACCAAATTAATTCACAAACTAATAGTTTTTGTAATAGCATCGACAATTTGATTCGAGTCGATCATTTAAATATGGAAGAACGGTCCAAAATTATCAACCTTTGTAAACAGTTTGACGATATTTTCTATCGCGAAGGACAAGACCTGACTTTTACGAATGAAATCAAACATCGTATCATTACTAAAGACGACATCCCAATACACACGAAATCATATCGGTATCCACAAATTCATAAAGAAGAGGTTAGGAGACAAATTGACCAACTATTAAAACAAGGTATAATTCGACCAAGCTACTCTCCTTGGTCATCCCCCATTTGGATTGTCCCCAAAAAAGCCGACGCAAGTGGAAAGAAAAAATGGAGACTTGTAGTAGATTATAGACGCTTAAACGAAAAGACAGTCGATGACAAATATCCATTACCAAACATCACTGATATTCTTGACAAACTTGGCAAATGTATGTACTTTACTACCCTTGACTTGGCCAGCGGGTTTCACCAAATTGAACTCCATCCTAAAGATATTCCCAAGACAGCTTTTAGCGTCGAGAATGGCCACTACGAATATTTGAGAATGCCTTTTGGCCAAAAAACGCTCCGTCCACCTTTCAAAGGGTTATGGACAACGTTTTGCGAGAACTACAGGGCACTGTTTGTCTAGTATATATGGACGACATCATAGTTTTCTCCACATCGTTAGATGAACACATTGTAAATTTACGTAGAGTCTTTGACAAACTTAGAAAAGCAAATCTTAAAGTACAACTTGATAAAAGTGAATTTTTACATAAAGAGGTCGCTTTCCTTGGACACATAGTCTCTTCAGAAGGTGTGAAACCAAATCCGGATAAGATCAAAGCCATTACAAATTTTCCATTACCTAAAACACCAAAAGAAATTAAGAGCTTTCTCGGTTTACTAGGGTACTATCGTAAATTCATTAAGGATTTCGCGAAAATTACTAAGCCTTTAACCCAATGTTTAAGAAAAGGAGAGGAAATTAAATTAACCCCGGAATATACTAAGACTTTCGAACTATGCAAAAAATTACTCACTGATGAGCCAGTACTTGCATATCCTGATTTTAATAAAGAATTTAACCTAACAACAGACGCTAGTAATTGTGCTATAGACGCGATACTTTCGCAAAGACCTATCGGCAAGGATCGCCCAATCTGTTATGCCAGCCGTACACTCACTAAGAGTGAACAAAATTACAGCACAATAGAAAAAGAACTTCTGGCTATTGTGTGGGCCACAAAATACTTCCGTCCGTACCTATTTGGTCGCAAATTTAAAATTATAACAGACCACAAGCCTCTTACGTGGCTTATGTCATTAAAGGAACCGAATAGTAAACTGGTTCGGTGGCGCCTCAAACTTGAGGAATTCGATTATACAATCATACATAAATCAGGCAAGAGTAATACAAATGCTGATGCTCTTTCACGCGTTATTATTCCAGAAATTAACTCACACGAAACTAGTAGTAATACTTCAACCCATGTAACACGACATACTTCTACTCGAACAAATAACACCGACGACGAAGACAGTACTGTACATAGTGCTGACGATGACGATACATTATTTATTCCAATCTCTGAAAATCCTTTAAATGATTTCACTCAACAAGTCATTCTCCTTATTAACCCAGAACTAAAAACGACAAGCCGAAAATTAAAAATTTTGTTTAAAACAAAACGTAGACAAACTTTTCAAGGTCCAAATTATACTGACGAAATTTTAATTGAAATATTTAGACAGTTCTTACCACCAAACAAACGTACAGCTATATACTGCCCCGATGACGATTTGTTTAATAAAGTACAAGAAATCTATCACCAATACTTTTCTCATGGTAGACAATTCAAAATTATAAGATGTACAAAATTATTAGAAGATATTGAAGATGACGAACAACAAGACCGCATAATTTCAGATTATCACCAGACTAGTAACCACCGTGGAATTAATGAAACTTTGGTTCACTTAAAACGAGATTACTATTTTCCAAATTTAAAAAGTAAAATAACTTATTACATTAATAATTGTAAAACATGTCAAGAAAATTAATATGATAGGAGACCCCCAAAACAAAAATTTCAGTTAACCCCTACACCAGTCCGTCCACTTGAAATCGTACATGCAGATATATTTTATATCGATAAACTTGTAATATTTACTATAATTGATAAATTTTCTAAATTTGCACAAGGATACATTCTTCTTAGTAGAAATAGCATACACCTAATAGAAGCATTTTCAAAATTTATAACCACATATGGAAAACCTACAACACTAGTTGTAGATTCTGAAAAAGGATTTGATTCTATTCGATTTCGCCAATTTTGTGATAACTATAACATAAATTTGCACACTACTTCGGTACGAAGTTCAAATTCAAATTCACCCATCGAGCGATTTCATTCGACACTGTTAGAAATTTACAGAATTATCCATAAAGATCCCAAAAATAGAGAAATGGAACCCGAACAAAAATTACTATCTGCAATTTTCACTTATAATAATTCGGTCCATTCAACTACTAGGTACACTCCTTTTGAACTTTTCTTTGGCAGAACATATGACATGAGCTTAAAACCTGACTTGAACGACATAAACGAAAAACAACAAAACTTGTACAACAAAGTTAATAACTACGTGTTAGAAAAGAAACAAGAAAAAATTGTAAAATTAAATAGAGATAGACATGAACCCCTAAATTACGTATCCGGCACAAACGCGTATCTAACTGAAAACAAACATAATAACAAACTACATGCTAAATTCAAACAAACTGCTGTATCTAAAAATAATAAAATAACCATATTAGATAATAAGAATAGAAAGTTAAACAAACAAAAATTAAGACGTCCACTTAAATTGCAGGATAATGCTGTCGGTAACAGCACAGAAAATAGAAATAATAGACCAGACCAACAATCCAGGGATCCTAGTAATGAACCTAAGCCAAGCACGAGTCGTGAATAGTTATGACCATTATATTCACATTATTAATCTTAATAATTACAAAGAAAATCTATTTAATATGGAAAACTCAATCAATCTCATTTCACAAAAACTCCCTAATACAGAATTCGAGGAAATTATTCGGCTAAAATTTAAAGAATTGAAAGAAAATCTCTATATATATATATTTATGTATTATATTATTTATGATATATATAGTTATGTTCACTCGTTCGCGAGGTTGATTAAAAAATAAATTTTATTTTTCGTTTTATTACAATATTTATTATAAAATATTTAATTGTTACAAATTTCAATAGTAGAAACCTCACGTCTAGCGAACTTTGAAATTGAATTGAATAATAGCGAAACTAAACTCGTTGAAATTGACTTAAACGCTTGTATTTATACTATCTCATAATATTCTAGAAAAGTGCATTTAGCTGACTAAGAAATGAGGCTTCTAATAACAATTCTTAGAAGTAAAAAGTTAAAAGCTGATATAAGCTGTAATTGATATTATAAAGTGATTACATAAGTATATGATTGAAATATGATATATGTGTGAATGGTATGTAAAGAATGTTAAGTAACTAATACATATTAGATAAAATATTATATAGGGTGTCCATAAGTTGTGTCCATTACTCCTCCCTCCTTAAGACGAAAGCGGTGGCCATAGAAGTTTGACTTCTTGGGACGGCGCTTTTGGTTGGTATTGTACTTGAATTGAAGAATCCTCTTGAATATGTGCTTGAAGTGATGCATTCTCTTGGAACGGCTTCCTTGTGTAACGAATAATGAATAGGATACTGATGATTAACATGGTTGCAAGAATAAAGTAAGTAGTAGATACGTGAATAGTGCCATGTGTCCGCAGTAGCTGGATTTCTTCTCGATTTTCTAAATGATAGTTTTTCAATTTGTTGAGGTCCAGTTTTTCTTCCAATTTGGATATGTTGACCGGAAGATTGTATGTTGGTTGCAAATAGATTTTTTCCCATTTTCTTAATATTTTACTATCGTAGGTAATGTCGTTGATTTTTACGGAACAGTTTTCAAAGCGTATTAAAATGGTTCCCATGATGGTTCGATTTTTGATGCCACATGTTGAATTAATGTCAATTCCATATGAGTTCTTGATGATGATGTGGTTGCTGTAGATTTGTTTGATTTCGGTTATGTTGTTGTAGTATTCATAGATGCAGGTAGGCGATTGATTGGAAAGTAGATTTCCAATGCACTTTGAATTTTTCAGTTTAATTGCTGCAGTTTTGGGCTCGCATACGTAGATTTCCTCTATTTTGGGGCACGCATTATCGACCTCGTACAACTGATATTCATTGGAAATGGTATATGGTTTGGGAAATTTTATTGTTTTTAAATGAATATTTGGTAAAGGTTCTAATTTGTTTAATTGATAGGTAGAGGATTGGAAATTAGGTATCTGTATGTTAAAAATTATGTTGCTATCGTTGTAATAAGCCTGCAGTTTAAGGAACTCGTATATTTGTTCGTATGATTTGATGGGTATGCCTTGTTTGTTCAATGAATTATAAGCGTACTCTAGTTCATCTGGAAGTAGAATAGGCTTTGCGACAATATTAAGTTTTGCCAAATTAATGGATTGTATGATATCTTTAATGTGGTCATTAAGTGTCCCAATATTGAAATTAATTCTGTACGCGTATTGTATAATTTTTAATTCGCTTTGTTCTTTTTGACCGATATTCGTATATAAAGATTTCAAATATCTGTTAATAGAATTTTGCTGATCGTTTATGTGTTTGGTGATGTTTTCAAATCGTTCTATCATTTGGGAGTTAATGCGGACCTGCTTGTTTAATTGATTCACAACGTTATTTTGATTTAGTTTTAAATTTTCTATATTTTTATTAATTTCGATGGCATCGTTATGATCCATGTTGCCAGTAATCTGTTTAATGACTGTTCCTAAACCGTCTATCAATCCTCGCTTAGTAATTTTTCTTGGTAGTAAAATTTGGAGATTTTCTTTCAATTCTTTAAATTTTAGCCGAATAATTTCCTCGAATTCTGTATTAGAGAGTTTTTGTGAAATGAGATTGATTGAGTTTTCAATATTAAATAGATTTTCCTTGTAATTATTAAGATTAATAATGTGAATATAATGGTCATAACTATTCACGACTCGTGCTTGGCCTAGGTTCATTACTAGGATCCCTGGATTGTTGGTCTGGTCTATTATTTCTATTTTCTGTGCTGTTACCGACAGCATTATCCTGCAATTTAAGTGGACGTCTTAATTTTTGTTTGTTTAACTTTCTATTCTTATTATCTAATATGGTTATTTTATTATTTTTAGATACAGCAGTTTGTTTGAATTTAGCATGTAGTTTGTTATTATGTTTGTTTTCAGTTAGATACGCGTTTGTGCCGGGTACGTAATTTAGGGGTTCATGTCTATCTCTATTTAATTTTACAATTTTTTCTTGTTTCTTTTCTAACACGTAGTTATTAACTTTGTCGTACAAGTTTTGTTGTTTTTCGTTTATGTCGTTCAAGTCAGGTTTTAAGCTCATGTCATATGTTCTGCCAAAGAAAAGTTCAAAAGGAGTGTACCTAGTAGTTGAATGGACCGAATTATTATAAGTGAAGATTGCGGATAGTAATTTTTGTTCGGGTTCCATTTCTCTATTTTTGGGATCTTTATGGATAATTCTGTAAATTTCTAACAGTGTCGAGTGAAATCGCTCGATGGGTGAATTTGAATTTGAACTTCGTACCGAAGTAGTGTGCAAATTTATGTTATAGTTATCACAAAATTGACGAAATCGAATAGAATCAAATCCTTTTTCAGAATCTACAACTAGTGTTGTAGGTTTTCCATAAGTGGCTATAAATTTTGAAAATGCTTCTATTTGGTGTATGCTATTTCTACTAAGAAGAATGTACCCTTGGGCAAATTTAGAAAATTTATCAATTATAGTAAATATTACAAGTTTATCGATATAAAATATATCTGCATGTGCGATTTCAAGTGGACGGACTGGTGTAGGGGTTAACTTAAATTTTTGTTTTGGGGGTCTCCTATCATATTTATTTTCTTGACATGTTTTACAATTATTAATGTAATAAGTTATTTTACTTTTTAAATTTGGAAAATAGTAATCTCGTTTTAAGTGAGCCAAAGTTTCAGTAATTCCACGGTGGTTACTAGTCTGGTGATAATCTGAAATTATGCGGTCTTGTTGTTCGTCATCTTCAATATCTTCTAATAATTTTGTACATCTTATAATTTTGAATTGTCTACCATGAGAAAAGTATTGGTGATAGATTTCTTGTACTCTATTAAACAAATCGTCATCGGGGCAGTATATAGCTGTACGTTTGTTTGGTGGTAAGAACTGTCTAAATATTTCAATTAAAACTTCGTCAGTATAATTTGGACCTTGAAAAGTTTGTCTACGTTTTGTTTTAAACAAAATTTTTAATTTTCGGCTTGTCGTTGTTAGTTCTGGGTTAATAAGGAGAATGACTTGTTGAGTGAAATCATTTAAAGGATTTTCAGAGATTGGAATAAATAATGTATCGTCATCGTCAGCACTATGTACAGTACTGTCTTCGTCATCGGTGTTATTTGTTCGAGTAGAAGTATGTCGTGTTACATGGGTTGAAGTATTACTACTAGTTTCGTGTGAGTTAATTTCTGGAATAATAACGCGTGAAAGAGCATCAGCATTTGTATTACTCTTGCCTGATTTATGTATGATTGTATAATCGAATTCCTCAAGTTTGAGGCGCCACCGAACCAGTTTACTATTCGGTTCCTTTAATGACATAAGCCACGTAAGAGACTTGTGGTCTGTTATAATTTTAAATTTGCGACCAAATAGGTACGGACGGAAGTATTTTGTGGCCCACACAATAGCCAGAAGTTCTTTTTCTATTGTGCTGTAATTTTGTTCACTCTTA
This sequence comes from Brachynemurus nebulosus, assembly GCA_035578155.1. Lineage (NCBI taxonomy): Eukaryota > Metazoa > Arthropoda > Insecta > Neuroptera > Myrmeleontidae > Brachynemurus > Brachynemurus nebulosus. Next base: position 128,903,172 of record JAPWDM010000001.1, on the reverse strand, counting down.
GTGAGTGTACGGCTGGCATAACAGATTGGGCGATCCTTGCCGATAGGTCCTTGTGAAAGTATCGCGCCTATAGCACAATTACTAGCGTCTGTTGTTAGGTTAAATTCTTTACTAAAATCAGGATATGCAAGTACTGGCTCATCAGTGAGTAATTTTTTGCATAGTTCGAAAGTCTTAATATATTCCGGGGTTAATTTAATTTCCTCTCCTTTTCTTAAACATTGGGTTAAAGGCTTAGTAATTTTCGCGAAATCCTTAATGAATTTACGATAGTACCCTAGTAAACCGAGAAAGCTCTTAATTTCTTTTGGTGTTTTAGGTAATGGAAAATTTGTAATGGCTTTGATCTCATCCGGATTTGGTTTCACAACTTCTGAAGAGACTATGTGTCCAAGGAAAGCGACCTCTTTATGTAAAAATTCACTTTTATCAAGTTGTACTTTAAGATTTGCTTTTCTAAGTTTGTCAAAGACTCTACGTAAATTTACAATGTGTTCATCTAACGATGTGGAGAAAACTATGATGTCGTCCATATATACTAGACAAATAGTGCCCTATAGTTCTCGCAAAACGTTGTCCATAACCCTTTGAAAGGTGGACGGAGCGTTCTTTAGGCCAAAAGGCATTCTCAAATACTCGTGGTGGCCATTCTCGACACTAAAAGCTGTCTTGGGAATATCTTTAGGATGGAGTTCAATTTCGTGAAACCCGCTGGCCAAGTCAAGGGTAGTAAAGTACATACATTTGCCAAGTTTGTCAAGAATATCAGTGATGTTTGGTAATGGATATTTGTCATCGACTGTCTTTTCGTTTAAGCGTCTATAATCTACTACAAGTCTCCATTTTTTCTTTCCACTTGCGTCGGCTTTTTTGGGGACAATCCAAATGGGGGATGACCAAGGAGAATAGCTTGGTTGAATTATACCTTGTTTTAATAGTTGGTCAATTTGTCTCCTAACCTCTTCTTTATGAATTTGTGGATACCGATATGATTTTGTGTGTATTGGGATGTCGTTTTTAGTAATGATACGATGTTTGATTTCATTCGTAAAAGTCAGGTCTTGTCCTTCGCGATAGAAAATATCGTCAAACTGTTTACAAAGGTTGATAATTTTGGACCGTTCTTCCATATTTAAATGATCGACTCGAATCAAATTGTCGATGCTATTACAAAAACTATTAGTTTGTGAATTAATTTGGTTTTCCTTAAATTCGACTAATTCGTGATTTAGAATTTCTGCCTTAATTGGTTGTTCTATAAAAAGAATTTGTTTATCGTTTGTTAAATTTATGACTGTACAAATGAAGTGCCAGTCGTTTGCTTTCTAGATACCTTCAGGTATCAGAAGTTTATTGTCAATAAAAATGTTTTTTAAAATAAATTCTCCTGATTGGATATCAACCGGTAATTTAACTATCATTTTTGAAAAAGGTTGTAATGTAAATTTTCCAGACATAAAATTTGGTTTTGATAATAATTTTAATGTAGCGTTTTTTGTTTTTAAAATTTGATTAACAACGTCAATCTTTGCGTTAATCTTTTTCAAAATATCTAACCCGAGTAAACCGTCAAAATATTGGTGAAATTGAAAAATTAAGAAATCAATCGTATCGTTTGGTTGTCTAAATTCTTTAAACATGGGTAAGGTTATTTTTTCCTTTAAGTGATAGGTGTTCAGTACTGCTTTAATTTCTATTGGTTTAATTTCTTCGCAATAATTTAGATCTACATGTTCAGGGTTTATAAATGAATTTGAAGCGCCAGTGTCAATAAGAAATTTTAGATACTTGCCGGATGGGGATTGAATATGTACATAAGGAAGTGTGTTGCCGTGAGTGTTCAGGTCTAGGTAACCAAATTGTGGTCCCAGGTTGACTGAAAATTTGAATCGTCTAGTTCGTATTCGGAACTGACAACGGACATAGGATTTGTGTTGTTTTCGTTGTCTTGTTCGTCATGTACGTCGATATTTTCAACAATGTCAGTGTTTGCAGTTTCAAAGTTGTCTAAATTTTGGAAATCTTGTTGTTCATTATTATGTAATTCTTCACTAACAAAAGTTGGTTTAGACATAGGGGCGAATACACGATTAGTATTTGAATTATATTGTTGTGTTCGTTGTTGTACCCTAATACTTAATCTATTACTACCTATTTCCATAGGTTCCGGTTTATATCGCGTTAATTGTTGCGAAGGGAATCTGGAAGTTGGTTGTTGTGGTGAATTTGTTGTTGGTTTATACGTAAATTGTCTTTGTACCATTTGTGGTCTATAGTTCGTTTGTTGCGGAATAAATGTACGATGTTGTGATTGATTTGGAACTAACCGATTGTTACTAGAATTAATATGTTGAACTATTGGTTTTGGTTTATTAACTATGTTTGGGGTTTGTGATTTGGTATAGTAGATATTCTGTTCTTTTATGCAAAAGCTGAAGGCTTCTGATAATGTGCTTGGTTTCATTGCGCGAATGGTGGATCCTAAAGGTTCCCGTAATCCCGATAGGAAAACATTCAAACACATTTCACTGTATAAGCTTAGTTTGGAATCTCCATTGTTTTCATGTATTTTAACATGGTTTGATATTGTAGACAAAATTTCTATTATACTACTGTAAAATGTCTCAACAGTTTGATTACCTTGTCTAAGGTTATGTAAATCTTTAATTAAACTGGTTTCATTTCTCTTGTCCGAATAATGAGTAATTAAATTATTTTTGATTTGGACCCAATCGATAGGTGTCCCATACATATTGAGTATTTCATTAGCCTGTCCAGTGATTTTATTTCTAATAGCTCTAAGGAGAAGTTTGCCGTAACTAGTTCCGTTAACATTAGGAATGAGACTTAATTGTATTTTCGTTTAAATTAATTGGATTGAGATTATCAAAATTTTCGTAAAAAATTATTTAAAGAATAACTTAATTCAACACTATTCCCGTATTCTGCGGCGTTACTAGTGTTGGGGTAGTTTTGGGTTTCAACACCGTTCCCGTTTACTGCGGCGTCAAAGGTGTTGGGAGAAGAGTTTCGCTTATAAGGAATTGATCTTAGTAAGGATAGTTTGGGTTTGGTATTAGGCATTAAATTTCCAATGAATAACAATTGAAACAAAATCGACTTACGTGAACAGCCAGAATGCGACCATAGTACGGATGGTTGTAGCAGCTCCACTGGATGATGTGCCCTCACCGTAGTTCTGCGTTGTAGTAGCTGGTTCCTTGTATGCTCCAAGTCCAACAGCTGTAGGTTCACGAAGATCTGCTGGTGTCCGTGTTCCCGTGAAGAGAAACCCTCGAAAGCCAAATAAACCGTTTAGCTCCGGCAAATGTTTCGATATGCCCTCGAACCACTTGTCCGCAAGTTTAACCACTTTACACGAAAACGCGTTACAGATCCGAACGACTGCGCCAGTTATGTTCACTCGTTCGCGAGGTTGATAAAAAAATAAATTTTATTTTTCGTTTTATTACAATATTTATTATAAAATATTTAATTGTTACAAATTTCAATAGTAGAAACCTCACGTCTAGCGAACTTTGAAATTGAATTGAATAATAGCGAAACTAAACTCATTGAAATTGACTTAAACGCTTGTATTTATACTATCTCGTAATATTCTAGAAAAGTGCATTTAGCTGACTAAGAAATGAGGCTTCTAATAACAATTCTTAGAAGTAAAAAGTTAAAAGCTGATATAAGCTGTAATTGATATTATAAAGTGATTACATAAGCATATGATTGAAATATGATATATGTGTGAATGGTATGTAAAGAATGTTAAGTAACTAATACATATTAGATAAAATATTATATAGGGTGTTCATAAGTTGTGTCCATTACTATATATATATATATATATATATATATATATATATATATATATATATATATATATATATATATATATATATATAGATTTTTATATTTGCAAATTTACCAGATGATTAAAGAAAAACGGACGTATGCTTATTAGGGAACTTTATAAAAAAATAATTTATATATATATATATATATATATATATATATATATATATATATATATATATATATATATATATATATATATATATATATATATATATATGTATATATATATGTCGCTCAAACTTGTTGAAAATGAATATATATATATATATATATATATATATATATATATATATATATATATATTCATTTTCAACAAGTTTGTGCGATTTTTTTTCTGGTGGATAGGGATGGATAAAAAAATTCCTAGATTTAAACAAAAACTATATAAAAAGTCTGGAGCTTCATTTTGTGCTTTAGTTAAATTTCAGTATATTTGCAAATTTGTTGTGTTATAATTTTTTTTTATTTATTTAATTGTGTTCAGTATGGTGAATATTAATTTACACTGAGAAAAAAATACAGTAATTTTTACTGAAATTTCTGGTAAAAAATTACTGAGCTCTCTAGTAATGCGGACATAGGTGACAAGCTAAGCAAAAAGTACGATAATTGATAGTAAAAATTGTAAATTACTTTATAGCTCAGTAAAAATTACCGTATTATTTATAAATAAGGTTTTTTTTTTTATTTATTAATAAATAATTGAATTAAAATAGTTTAAAAGGATATTGATAGAAGGGTAAGCATTAAAATCAAATTATTAATATAGAAAAAATTTATTTGTGGTTTTTTACTATTTGTGGAAAAAAATATATAAATTCTTTATTTGACATATTACATGATAAAAATTTTTAACAATAAGAACATTACAATAATTTGTATAAAAACATATTTCAATTAACATATCAATACATATAAAAAAACATACAAGAATTAAAATAAAAACTAAACAGAAATTCATGAAACACAACAAACAAACACTTTATAAACATCCAGTCATGATGGTTGTTATTGCACAACTGAACGAAACAACACAACGGCCGGAGAATCCTGCTTAGTTGCTAGGTCTGTAACTGCTGTAACTCGTGTTGGTCGTGTTAGACAATGCTCGGTGCGCTTGCGTGCTTGTTTTATTTATTCTCATGTCTGTGTGATGCTTGCTATGTTATGTGAGAGGAATGAAATGCACAGCGACTCAGTAAAAATTATTCAATGTCCAGTATAATTTTACAAAAAATTAAGTAAATTTTCCCGGTGTCCACATGAAATTTTACAAGCCCATCGAATTTTACGCAGCTGTATAGAAAAAATTCTTAAGGTGTACAGGAAAAATTTTCAAATGAATCGTAAAAAATAATGTTTGAAACGCATTTTTTATATTTTTGCTTAATAATTTCCTACGGACTGGTCACTTAAGACTCGTTTACCGGAGGCAGCTCAGTAATTTTTACTGGAATTTTTTCTCTGTGTAGCTAACGTCATTCGTATGTTAATGACAACATTTCAAATAACAAATTTCGTCTCATACCGGGAGATTGAATTACATAATATACTTCTAATTATCCAATCAACTGAAGATACACCGTTTATTACTGAACATGATTTAATGTTAACATTTAATTCTGAATTAAATCAAAATACCCTGGAACAGAATGAAAATTTCTTTCGTGATTATGATGAGAAATCGGATGAAAATATATCCAAAGAAGTTGGTGAACCATCATGTTCATATGGAGAACAAGATTTTGTAGATTTCAAATATAAAGAACAAGCTGTTAACTTCTGGAAAAGCGGTGCAAAAAAAAGAAAATCTTTTGAAACAGTACAAAGAGATTTCAGAAGAGTGAAACATTTTAAGCAGTTATATCAGTGGGAAAAGCAAGTTGAAGAAGGCGGAAGTAAGAGAGACAAAGTAACTTTCATTAATCAGTATGTTTTAAAAATTTTAAAGATGCAGTAGATAGAGGAGCGATAATTCATGATATGGATCTTCGACGATGGGTAGGGGAGAGGTGTGTCAGTAGTAACAATGGATCAATTGTAACTTTGAAATTTGCGAGACATCTATCAATCCTATTGAGGAGTATTGCGTATCATAAGGTGGCTCCTGAAGTTGTGCTTTACTGACAAAGCTTTCAGTTAATATCATGTGGCGGTTTTCTCTCAGCACTGCCAAATGTGTTTATATAAGCTAATTGTAAATTTTGAACTGGTTGACAATTTTTTGATTTTTACAGTAAATACCTCATCACTTGGAAGTAAAATGATTTTATTGGAAACACAAGCAAACAAATAATATTATCAAATAGGTAATTCCGCTTTTTTAATCATAGTTAAAATTTTACGAATTTTTTTATAAAATTAAACAGCACTGCAACAATTGCAACAAATTCAGTAGTGTTAATTGTAACATGTTACAACTGATATTCCAGTAGTTTTATATATCCACAATTTTTCTTTTTTGTATTTTAAATTTAAGGAACTGAGCACATAAAGCCGAGAGTGAGTATAGGGTTTTAAATAAAGTTTAAAAACTCTACGGTTTTTCAGAATTCTAATTTTTGAGGATTAATTTTAAATTTTATGGCTAATAAAATCTTTTTTAGTTTACATTATTATTTTTCTAAATAATGTTTTGTGTTGTGTTAAAAATTTATGTTAAACAAAATTAAACTTTATATTTAATGTATGAAACGAACGATAAAGGTAAATGGTTTCGATTAATAATTTAAAAAAGAAAAGAAAAATACTTTCGATTAATGGTTACACTTTGGCAAAATCCGTTTCTTTTTATATCGATTTTCGGTTACGGTTAGTAGACTTTTCGCTTGTAGACATTTAATACCGAAGATGAAGGAAAAAATTCGACTTCCGTCATGGGGCCCCGCTGCTCACTGCGTTTTTTTTAATTTCTATTACAAACTTTTAATGGGACTAAATGTCGCTGTAGCTTTTCATCGTGTCACAAAAAAACGTGATGCGATCCTAACGTGAATCTTCATTTTGAGATAAAGTTGCTGGCTATAAATAAAAAAAAAAATATATTATTCTTATGTTCCGGGTACCTACTGTACAACGGATTTTACCAATATATGGATATATATGTATGAATATTCAAAAATGGTTACGCAACTAAATATCCACCTCAAAGTTTCTAAAACCAATATTTATAGAATAAAAATAATCACGAGTCATAATATTATAATACCCGTATCATAAAATCCGATTAACTTTCAACTAGATATTATATTTGAGAAAACATTTAGAAATTCAAGGAGGACGAACTGGGATAGTTACAGAGAGAAACTCCAAGGATAACTAAATGTTTCTTCTTCTAAAGTCATATATGGCTTCAAGATCGCATTATAGAACTTGCATCAGACGCTGGTTGAATTATACCAAAACAATAGTCCACTGATATCAAAAAAAGTCAAACAACACTGTGTACAGTGGACAAATGAACTTGCTAAGTAAAAGCAAGCGGTTTCGAAACTCTTCAGAAGTGGATACAACTTGGCTGTTTCATGGTGAACATTCTGTGAAGTGTTGAAACATTAGAGGGAACTAGATTTCATAAAATTTTTAAGGGCCACGTACCAAATATGGTAGGCACCTTAAGGATGAATTCTAGAGATTACAATAGAACTGGCAAACAAGTTGTTGAAACAGTGATGAAAAGGCACTTCCCCAATTTAATAATAGAAAATGTTTATAATAATACGTGCCATATTGGACCTTTCTTGAAAGAATGTGAAGGGAACATTGGATATTTCTTCCTATACTTCACATAGAAAAGTAAAATAACCCAACTGTCTATAAAATTTATCCTGCTTAACAACTTAAAAAAACGCATCAAAAGTCGCACTAAAAGGCATATTCTAGAACGGTGTTTTTCAGACTGTGTTCCGTAAACAGTACATCAAGTGTTCCGCGGAAACATTTTTAATTTATATTTTCGCGAAAATGGCGTTCGGAAGAAAACTTATTAAAGCTATAAAACCATTTTAAGCGTTTAATTTTTTTACTACGCGTCAGCGATTTTTTTTGGAAGTTAACTACTTAAGGAAAGTTTATCGAACAGAAATTTTTTTTTCATCAACTGTAGGTATAGGAATTAGTGTTCCGTGGAAATTTTAGAGGTTAAAAAATGTTTCCCGATGAAAACAGTTTCAGATACACTGTTCTAGTGAAATGGATTTTAAATCCACTCCGCCCCCCACTCCAGCCCTTAATATTGTGTACAAAGAATTGGATTAAAAAGTACTCTATTTTCTACTGAACAATAAAAAAATTTCTTTCTCGTTATTTGATTGGTTAGCCGATTTATATTAAAATAGCATTATGTAGTAACACTGCTTATACCTTTATACCATGTAATTAACACTATCGTCTTATATAATTATACTCATTTACAACGTAGTGAATTTTTTATTTTCCCATAATGATACTGTGTGAAAACATGAACAGAAGGCACCATTCGGTTTTATACTGCACATATTATTATTTTATGGGAGCTTCATAAATGAATGTATATCTACCTACGTTGTTTTTATCTAATTTATGCATGGCATAAAATTAAAGAGCTTTTGTTTTTGTTTTTATTTTTTATTTTTTATTTTTTTTTTTTATTTAACGCTGGATTGAACACATATATAACTCCATATGAGTGAATTAAAACTTTGTGGTGTCATACGAGGGATGTATTGTAATTCACTGTTAGTGACTGACACAGACTGTTCTAATTAAATACACATGATAAAAGTATGTTAATAAAGAATAGTTGTGAACTATATAAAAAGAATTTATAATTTCAACAATTATGTAAATAATGCAAGTCTACTTAATTGATACCTGACCTAAACTATTTATTTCATATTCTATTTACGGGGTATATTTTGATTGAGAAGTTTGGTGGAAAAGGGTAGTAAGTCGACAATTATTATCATTAACGTTAACCCGAATGTATTAAAAAAAATCTGCGAATCAAAATTACACAAACTTCTGACGGTGGTATCTATTTCAGACTTTGCAAATGTATGTATGTAATTCTGATGGCAATTAATACAGTACCATCGAGCTAGTCCAACGATGGAACTGGAAGGTGCATAATGAAACATTTGAGTGGTTATACTTTGGTCAGTTATCCTGTTTATCCTACTCTAATCAAACAATTATAAAAATTATAATTGCAATGGCATTTTTTTTTTTGTAATTTAAAATCAACAGACCATATTCGACAGTTCAGAATGTAAAAAAGTTTCATAAAATGAAAGTTTAACAATTTTTTCCCCAGTAGAAAATTTATGTTGCTACTTAGAGAATGTGACGTAATTAATAATTAATACAAGTTTTCGTTTAAATGTAATGACAAAATATTTAGTTAATGGATGTGAATAAAATAAAAAAAAAATTAGAACTAGCATCAAGTAAAAATATACGAATGGGTTTAACTGGTGATATAAAATGTAGTAATCCGCATATAATTTTTATAACACATATTTCTATGACACTTAAACGTATACAAAAATTTTTACTTGATACAGCTTCTAATTTAACAAACCAAAGGCACTCGCGTAATCTTTGCGTTCCCAATACCCAAAAAAGTTCCAAATAATTTAATTTACAGAGTCGAATATAGCAGATAATCGTTAGACCGAAATATAGAATATTTCGGTCTAACGATTATCTGCCTACCTTTAATGTAAGGTAATGGTACCAGTAGTTGACAGTGCTTTAGTAGTTGACACTTCCAACTTTAAACTGTTATTATAAGACAATCAAGAGCTTTTTTTAATTGATAAAATTCTGGTTGGTCACATACAGCAATCTAATTTTCATCTTAATAATTATCTCTCAAAGCTAACCGCCTATTTTGATGTAATTAAATATTTTATAAATGCATATGTTTTAATTTTGACAAATGTGGTTTTTGTAATCGTAATATATAAGCAGGTAAATTTTTTGATTTTTCAGTTTTGAAAAAACATGCATATTTTTATGTTTAAAATGACTAGAATCGATTATAAATAGACGGAAGTTGATGTTAATATTCATCAACTGATAATTTCTGCGTCAGGGGCTTGTCATCTGTGGGTGTCAACTACTGGGTCCTGATATAAGCCAAATTTTAGTAGTTGACATCAGTGTCAACTACTGATGCAACAATACTATTTGTATATCTTAATGGTAATTTATTGTGTTTCCTTTGAGATTTCAGTGAGTTATTTTAAAATATATTTTCAACATCGGGATCTAGTAGTTGACACCCCCTTCCTTCCTGTCATCTACTAACTCATATAAGTGTCAACTACTAGAACACAATTTATAACTTGCCACTATTTAGATTATGAGAAATTCTAATTACGGTAGCTGCAAAACATCTTTTGGATTTCATGGAGCCAGGTGTAACAAAAAATGTGTGTTTTTAATGATTGTCAAATTAAAGTAACAGCTAAAATGACAGTCAAACTGTCAAATTCCAAACACAGTTCCTGCGAAATCGAAATAAAATAGATTTAAAAAATATATCACACTTTTTAAAAGTAATTAAGAGAAATTTTACATTGAGACTTAGCCAGTTTTTTATCCATTCGGTACGTTTTATTTAATTTTAAAAGCTTGTTAAGTTCTAATGTAAAAATATCTATTAATGGTATTGAAAAATGTGTATTTTTAAAATCATATTATTTTATTCCGATTTGGCAAGAAAAATGTGTTTGGAACTTAATAGTTTATTTTGATTTCAACTTTTTTTCGGGTCAACATGGTGAAATAGAACTCGTCCATTTTTCACATTTATGTTTTTGGTGGGGTTTCGTGACTTTCTGTAGGGAATTTACAACCGTCTACTTAGTTTGTTTAAAATATTGGCTGGTGTCAACTACTGAAATTTATTAATGTCAACTACTAAAAATTGTAAAATTAAAAGTGTCAACTACTGACTCTATTTTATTAATTTTCTTTTAAATTTTTCCAAAGGAAAATTTCATTATATTCTTTCTATTACGTACCAATTCACTTTCGTTACATCCTAAAGTAAATAGAAAACATTGTTTTAAAGCTCACTTGATAACATTTCCTTTCCAAAAGTTAAAAATACTTAAAATTTTTTCTTATAGTGTCAACTACTGGTACCATTACCTTACCAGTAATATAGCTTAATTTAAAAACTTTGTGGCAATATATTGAAATTAAATGAAATTGTAACACGATACTTGACTGTATTCAAAATTTGTTTTAAATGTTAAATAATTTTATGTATTATCCTTAAATATATTCAATTTTATTAGTAACAAATGAGAATATTCTTTAGTTATTTAAAAATTCTACTTTGAAAATTATAAATTTTTAGCCTTCGTTCAAATGACTAAAAAGGCGGTGGTATTTGAAAATGACGTTATTTTTTGTAGCAAATATTATTACCATATTTATTTTGAATTTTTTGGTTTACAATTAATTTTGCACTCAAATTACATTGATAGAAGAAATACACCGTCACTTAATATGTAAAATATCTTTATGAACTTGTTGTAAATATTATAATAAAAATTTGGGGGACAGATCTACCCACACTGTCAACTTCCCACTGGGTGTCCTTAAAGACTAGAGACTACTGTACATAAATAATTCTTTTTTTTATTTTTTCAGGCAACTTCTCCCCTGGGCCCCCGATAGAGGCTTTGCCCCTTGCACCATACCGGGGGCTTCGCCTTCTGTACCTAAGGGTGGCCGCTCCACCCTTATCAAACAAATGATAACATCATTTGTTCTCAAGATACGCGAGACAAAATATATTTCAAAAACAGTTTCTTATTTCGTTTTCTTTTTTTTTTTTTTTTTTTTAAATTTTATAATAAAATACTGGTGTTTTTAACATCAAGGAAGGTTCTTAGGCCATTATATAATAATGTTATGGTAAAAATACATATAATCTATGTTACCCTAATAAAGTTAATTCCGTTTTTTACCACAAAAAACAAACCGCTACTCCGAATTTGCTGAAAACTTTATCCGGTCTTCATTTTTTGATTAGGTACGCATCTAATAAAATTAGTCCGGAGTTGATATCATCATTTGTTCTTCTCGAGATATGCGAGACGAAAAAAAATTCACGAACGAACGAACTAACGAACGCACGCACAGTGTGACTTTGAAACGTGGAGATATGTCAAAATTAGTGATTCGTAAAATCGGACCCATTACAATAACTTCCTATGGGAAGTTAAAAATGCTCTTCTTTTTGCTATAATTTTAAAGTTATGTAAAACTGTTTTAGTGCATTTAATAATTGTAAGGCTTCACGAAAATCTTACGGTAATGATAAATGAAGAAGATAACAAAGTAGAAAGTTGTAAATACCACTGAAACTGACCATGGTGACTGCTAAATATTGTGCACAAATTTAAAATCGTGCTGACGTGACTCACAATGACATTTTTTTGCATTAAATCGTGACGTTATGCATACTCAAAAGTGTTGAGAATGGTCATATTGGCCGAAACATGTCATAAGTTTCTATATTCAATAAAAGTGGTATTTTGCGAAGTGAAGTGTTTATATTTACTAATAAGTAATATCAAATATGGAATACCGTAAAGTAACGCTCAAATCTATTAAATTTAAGGAAGATAAAAATGGACTCTGGGTGATTTGCCAAAAAAAATCAGGGAATTAGCGAGTGATGAAAATAAATCTGAAAATCTACATGTCACACTTACACCAGAAAATTGTGCAAAACTGTTATTAACTGGTATAGTGTCATTCACTGGTAGGTGAACCTGCACCTATTTTACAATGAACAGTCCTTGCTATTTTGAACAAATTTAAATTTTTCGTGTTATCATTAGTGTCAGTTAACTTTATATGTTTTAACGAAAATAAAAATTAGGGGATTTAAAAGAAATATTTATAATAAATGAAGTGGATTTTAAATGAGGTATTTAATAATGTAATTAACGTTGCAGGCACATTTAGATACTTATACAGGTAGATACGTAAATAATATTTAGATTATAATCATTTACCTCATCTAGCTTACTTGGCTGAGTGTGTAAATTGATGATAAACGTCAGTGATTTATACTTATTGAAACATAATTGGGTAATAAATCATTAAACACTATATATGTTACAGAAAACTCCCATATTACCCTTACAAGAGAACCAATGTTAAAATTACATTAACGTTCTTCTATATGATACAATAACATTAAAAAGTAAAATTCTTCAAAAACATGTTAAACCAATAATAAGACCAGATATTTCACTGACATTATCTAATGCATTGTTTTCAAAAATTTTTCATCATGGAACACTTTTTAAGTTCTCAAATTTGTACGGAACGCTAGCTCAAGTGCAACCGGTGTGTTAAAAAAAGTTGCTGTTAAGTTAACTTTAAGTAGAAATCACGTAAAGTATATTCTAAATTATTCCGCCATTTTTAATAACTTTTCCCCCGGACGCCATTTTTAACAAATTTTTCGCGGAACGCTTGATCACTGTTTGCGGGACATCAGTGTTTTGCGGAACACAGATGGAAAAACACTAACGTAATTGATATAATAGGAACATAATTCTCTTTCAGTAAAAGTTTCCCATTTTAGAGTTTAGAACAGAATTGATTTGTAATATTTTTTTCAGTTTCTACGTTTCCGTAATTTGGAAAAAGTTATACCTAAGTGGAAATGTTCAGCAAGGGGTCAAACTAGATTATCTATGTCTCTGTTCCACTTGTAATGAGTTTGTGACGTAAAATCTGCCCACTCTGGCGTGTAGATACACACTGTTTGCAGTGGTATTGGTTTAATGGTTGCCTCTGTGTGCGTATTTACACATACTACTACAACACACGTATTATGGGACAGACCAAGCTGTCCAATTTAAGTAACAATGTCTAACCATTGTCTAACAATGTGCTGTGCGTTCGGCGACGGACACTGACTGACTACATGCCTTAAGCTGTGACTGGCCTACAAATGACTCCAAGTGAATTACACTTTTTTTATATTAGTTGGCTTCTAGTGTTCTATGATGTTCAGTAACTAGCAACAATTAATGCAAATTCTCCAATACAATATCAGCACAATTATATAATTGCTGATGATTGCTTGGTGCGTACTTATACAAAGTTCAGGCTTTTCACTCCGTGTATCGATGTTTATTTATAATATTTAAGGAAATCTTTGTAGTTTTCTCTTTCATACTGTTACTAAGATAATTCTCTTACTATTCTAATATTAATAAATAATAGTTAATCTGTGTGTTATGTACCGGTACAATTATCAGGTGGAACAACTTAAGTTACTTGGAGAATTAATTTTTTTTTTAAATTAAAAAGAAAGAGAATGAATAAGGTCAATCCAATAGAAATCAGTAAAACTCAAAATAAAAAGAGAACCTGTTATTTTATCAAAGAAGAAACGATTATATTTTTCTATTAGTATTTCTAAAAATTTTCGAGAAACATGTAATTATTTTCAATAGTACCTACATACTATTTTTTAGAATATTTTAACATCTTATACAATAATCTTAAAGAAGCCGCAAATTTTTTTAAAACTGCTTCACACGTTCCGCCTACTTGAAATGATACACCAGTATTTATCTAAATGGCTATCAAAATTGATCGATTTTAAGCCAGTGTTATTATAGGCATATTTCTTTAGGGTACTTTACTCACTTCTTTTGATTGCTACTGTATTTACCTAGTAATTTAGCTTGTTCTAAAAAAGGTATAACTAACTATTCATCATGCACACGTTATATTTTTATCAATTTATAATAACCGCTGAAATCAAAATAATCATTCGTCTTTCTAAATTACAGAGTTCTCTACACAGGCAAAGAAAAAATAAAATAAAATTATTAATTTCCATAAACAGGATTCAACAAACTTAATTTAGGTAAAGCTTTATTTCTTTTAGACATTAATATCGTTAACCCTATTATTATTAACGAGCTATCACCAGTTCACCACCCATATTTTTCATGGTATTTTTTTACATACAGAGTGTTTCTGTTGAACTATTTTGTTTGAAAAATATGTATAGGTATAATAAGAATCAAGTAATTTAATTACTCTTGAGTACAGTTCTATAATTATAGCCTTTTGAATTTTGCCTAATTATAAAGTACAATCTTCAATTGGATTGATTCAAGTTTTATATAAATTTAATATGTATTCTTTTTTTAAAAATAAATATATAAATAGGGTAGCTTCGCTAGTTTTCGTTCAACTAGTGGAGTTGATACCTTTGCGACATAAAAAGAATATGTTCAATTGATCTAATGCTAATGAATTATATTGCTATTTATTGCTTATATAGTCTATTTTAAGTTGACATAAATGATAACTAATTACGATCATTGTTTTTTTTTATAAAAAATTAATAATGATAAGTATACGCATTTCGCTAGTTTTCGTCCAAAAAAGTTAGTTGTCGTCCACATGTAGGCTAGTATTCGACCACCATTTAAGTTAAGAATTGTTATAAAAAAATAATTTTAATAAAAAGCAAATGCTTATATGTATTCAGAACAGGGGCGTAGCAACCGCCGTGTCAGCCGTATCAATGATACGGGGCCCCCGGGCTACAGAGGTCCCTAACGTGTGTAAGCAAAAATTAGTAAAATGTCATCCACAATGTCACTTAATCTCGTGCTTCCCGGGAAAAAAACATAAAAAAAACTGGCAAGAGGCAACGGAAAAAAGGCAAGAAAAGTGTATATTTAACTTGAATTGTTTGGCTAGGCTTAATTTCTAGGAGGAAGCGATAACTTATAATCAATAAATATTTATTTTAATTTAATGCAAGCAATTTTGTTTCTTTTGTGAGAAATCTTTACCCTTCATTTGGGCCCCCAACTAATTTTGATACAGGGTCCCTCCAAGACACGCTACGCCACTGATTCAGAACCTCTTATCTTCCTTGTTAAACCTTTTTATTTTATTTTATTTTATAATTTTTTGGATTCTAAGGACGTTATCTAAAAGTTTGAAAATATAATTCACACAGAAAAATATATGGACGAAAACTAAAAAGTACAATTTAATGCGGTTATCAGTTTTCGTCCATATAATTTAAACTTTTGTAATTCATCCAACGCAAATAATTGAGTGGACGAAAATTAAATCTCTAATCAGGCAGCCAATAGTAATTTTCTAAAACAAAGCTGTTTACTATTTCACAATATTTATAGCTAGATTGAGAAATAAAATAAATTTCATTTGATTGTTTCAGTTTTCGTCCAAGTGGTCGAAAACTGAAGTTTTTAAGGAATTGGTTACTTAATATCCTTCCATCAAATTTTTTCAACTAAGTTTTAATTTATACAAAATTTTCGCTTCTAATTACGTTCAGTGTGTCTTAAATGTTAGTATAAAAACGAAAAATAAAACTTAATCATGCCGTAACAGTATTAAAACTAACCGTGAAACGTCATCATATCATTATTATTTTTTTATATTCACATACTGTCCGCACAACATGAAAACAAGTGACTGATTAATAAATTTTTAAATACGCAACTCTATCAAGTAAGTATTTTTTTGCCCGATCGTGTATTTTTATACATTTACCGATGCAGTTGACAATGCTGGTCAGTTACATTTCCCGAACGTTTGTTTATATCCATGGAAACCGAAAAGTAACAGTGCGGTAAGTGAACAGGAGTGGGGTAAGTGAAATTAGCTCAAAAATGATTGTATTTATTTATTTATGTTGAAACTAAAAGTACAATTTGAACAATTAGGAAAATAAATCAATTAATATGAAAATTTTCACTAGTTTGCACATTATTATTATTATTGTTGGCATTAATCTTCTTATTTTAGGCTATGCGCCCACGAGCGACATTTGTCACGGTGACTGTTTTGTCACTCTTATCAAGTCTATTTGTTAGTATGGTGATGCGCACACGCAGCGACACGACAGCTGGGTGACTTTTTTGTCCGCGGGTATGCGGACATGCCTACGACAAAACTGTCACCGTATCTATTGGTATCAATACAAGTGCACACTACGGTGACAAAACTGTCGCTCTGACTCAGTTTAAAGGACATATAATATATGGTATATTACATATTATTTTGTAGACAAATACAATTATATAATAATTAATATACATATATTTTGTTTGGTTGAAAACTGAATATTGAAAGACTTTAGGCAAATGAAAATAAGCGAAAAAAAATTAATCTTGTGTCCCATCTATTTATTTAAAGTATAACATACAAAAAATATTCCTAAATTGTATTTAAGTAATTTTCCCAATTACTTGCATAATTTTCAATTCGTAGTAACATTAGCCATTAGCTATAATAGAATTATATAGCTTGAAGTGGAATAGATAATCTCATATTTGTATTTTTGTAGGTTATTGCAGGTCTGAAAATACTTAATAATTCGTCAAAACTTTTGGTACTCATCCTAAAATAATGGAAAAATTGTTTCGACTATTCTCGCAATTTTTTATACACGGTGTAAAATTTTCCTCTTAATATCTTATCACACCAAAGAGGATGAACTCAGTAAACTCTTTCACTATATTTTTTTCTGCGTTTAATAACAAGTACAGTGAACACAACCGTCTTCTACACGGAGAGAAAAATCCTATAATTTTTGTAGAGAAAATTTCAGAAAAATTGCCATGCTCCCCTATAATCCGTGCGCGATCGACGACCAAATTAAATATATGTGCTAGCATGGTAAAATTTAATGTGGTGCTAACACAACTTTTATCACACTCTTATGCATGTATATTATAGTTTAATTCTTGTTGTCGTACTCTTTCATTTGCGCATCTGACTCGCGACCTTATATTGGTTGCACTGTACCTGTAAAAACATGTATACAAAAATGATTGCCAACAATATAATTCTAATACATATACTAAAAATAGGTAAATAACAAAAAGATGAATTAAACGATGACATCATCCTAAGAGAGTGTAAAAGCAACTGACTGCTAGCTGCATCAAGGAGATTGGTGCGAGCTGTCTGACAAAGTTTCTTCCACAGTCCACACCTATTGTTCGCATGTAACCCATGTAACTCGCTGATTGAGATACATTTCATTACAGCGATCCCAACACAACCAACCTCCTTTCTGTTTTTTTTCTTTCTATTATTAGCATGTTAGCATGGTAATTTTTTTAATAAACAATTAAAAATTATTTTTTTGTCGGTAATGGAACTTTTTACTGTGCTGTTTTACAAATTTTACGGAGATAATATTACGAAAAGAACATTCCATCCTTTAAATTTTTTATGATTAATTATAATCTTTATATTTTTACCTTACAGAATTTAATATGTTCGTCTTTTACACGTCGATTATAGTGCTGAGCACAGTAATTTTTATAGGAATTTTCTCTCTATGTAGAAATCCATGTTTGCAAATGAAGTATAAATTTTTATAAATTACCGGCGACTGTCACTCTCCGTATGCGCACACAAAAAATATTCAGCGACACGACAATGACAAAAACTTTTTTGTCACCGTGACAAATGTCCCTCGTGGGCGCATAGCCTTATTGACATTTCAAAAGGTCGTTCAATCATTAAAATTTTCTGTGGTTTTCATAATCTTCCTTTCATTTTACGAGAATAAATTTGCAGCCAAA
The DNA here is from genome assembly GCA_035578155.1 of Brachynemurus nebulosus. Classification (NCBI taxonomy): domain Eukaryota; kingdom Metazoa; phylum Arthropoda; class Insecta; order Neuroptera; family Myrmeleontidae; genus Brachynemurus; species Brachynemurus nebulosus. The sequence goes on along the minus strand of JAPWDM010000001.1, from coordinate 128,884,681 downwards.
AATAAAATGCTTCATCAATTTCATTATTCTCACTAGTATTATAGTTTAACAAACTATTTTCCTCAATTTTTTTAGTAGAAAATTCAAAAAAAAATATTCACGCCAGTGAGATGATGACGGAATTTTTTATTTACAAATATAGTTGTCAGTTATCACAACAAAAATTCGTATTAGTTATTATGAATATTTATAATATTTATTCATGGCATTCTATGTCATAACATAGAAATATACATTTCACCTATATTATCCGAATTTTATTTTTTATTTAACATATTTTTATTCTTTAATTATTTTAAATCGATCGTGCAAAAAACATTATACAATACGCGATGCGTTAAGTGCATTTACTGGTCTCGAAAATTCCAAAAATTCGACCCTGCGTCATGGGCGTACCCAGGATTAAACCTAGAGGGGGGCAAATGTTAAGCTAGGTTGTAACTAGGGATGGCGGCCTTTCAAAAATAATCGGTTTAACCTTACGGTTATAACTGCACTAAATAACCGTTTTTTTTTTTTTGTTTTTTTGTTTTTTTTTTTTTTTTTTTTTTTTTTTTTTTAGGAAAAACAACACTTTTAGAAAAAAATTTTCCTTTTTCAATTATATTTATTTTGAAAGGATGATAATTTTCGTACCGTAATAACCATAACTAGCTAAATGTATTAGAATTTTAAAGAAATTAATATAATTTTTTTAAACAAATTATCAAACATAAATTTTTAAATTTATTTTATTTTAAAAAATATTTACCCTATTTTATTCTCTGGTTATTGATTAAAAAAAGAGTCAAGAAAATAACCGGAATAAACCGGTGAGCCGAAACAGAAAAGCCGGCTTTAGGTTATAACTGGTAGGATTTTCCTATCCCTAGTTGTACCATTTTAGTACGGAAAAGGCAGTGTGGTAACCCCAATAAAAAAAAATTATATATGAGCATATATAATTTTGTTTCGTTTTATCACTTTATAACCATTTAATTTTTTTTGCTTCTAGGGGGGGGGCAGCTGCCCCCCTCTGCCCCTCGCTGGGTACGCCCAAGCCCTGCGTGTCTCGTTTTCGCAACAGTTTCTCGATCAGTAAAAGCAACTTTCCGAACTTATATTGTAAAATACTATTTATCGGTGTGCTCACTTGTTTACTATATGTGTTGCGTTTGTAACAAACTCAAACATGCTTGGTTATCTGTTTTTATTATATTACTATTATATGCTATTGTACAGTAAAATGGACGAATACTGCACCTGGACGGGAAACTAGCGAAGCTACCATAAATAAATAAATTATAATACTTAAATACGTACTTGTGTTTTGTCTCTTAACTCTGCGTTGTATCCTAAACATTGAAACTGACTTACGGATAAACACGAATTACGGATAAACATTGAAAATGACTAGGGGCAATCGGCTATATATTAACCGCATTTTAGGCTGATATATTTAAATTGTATATTTCTTGTAATATTGACACCACCGCGTCAGTTACTGGTGACCCCGTTTTGAGCAAACTTAATGTCAGTGACTCCCCTAACATCCATTTAGGAGGTAAATACTTTAAAAACTATAAAGAATATCAAAATATTCTCTTATTAAGACATTCTTTATGAGTATAATTCATATAATATCATTGAATAGTAATACTGGATCCTAAAGCTTGGGAATTTAAGTGAAGTCGCTTCAAGAGCATAAAAAAGGTAAATAATAACCGGGATAGGTACAACGACATGTAAAGCTTTTTTACTTTTTTTTAAGTAAGGTAGAACATTTTTATAGCAAAAGTTGTTGCCTTTTTGTAGTAGTTAAATAAAAATAAAAGTGATTAAAATTGGAGCTTATGTTTTTGCTTTTCTGTTAAAACACACTGTATATAAACTTGTACACACGGCTATGTATATAATTCTTATATACATCGACATCCTGAAATTTTGTGTTGCTTTTGTTTCTTTGAAAAAAACATTCCTCCTCCTGCTTATTACCAAAGTGTTGAAATAATACAGTGTTCATCAAGACAGTCTTCAAATAACTTACCTGATAATTTACAAGTATTTACTCTTTTATAAATAAGTACCTATGTATGCATACCTATATAAAAATAACGTTATTAACATATTTATGAATTATTCATGTCTAATGACCGCGCGCTCGTTATTTTTGGGTTGTCAATGATGTTCTAAAACACGGGAAGAGATAGGTTTTTTTTTAAATTTTTATTTTGGTAATTTGTCAGAAAACATAATCGAATTTTAATATACAAAGAGTGAAGTATGTTAATTAAATAATCAATTATTTAGATCCACAAGCATTGCAATACAAGTTTAATGACATTTTAAAAATATTTACATGTTGTATCATCTATTTATTAATGATACATTTTAACCTATTATGATATATTCATATTTGTATAGGTGAAATTATCTAAACTTGGATTGACGTCATTAAACAAATGCAACAAATTCATTAAAATTAGACGTACCAAAATTTTCTGTCTCTTTTCCTTTTTTGTATTAGAGCAACTGTAGTAATATAAAATTGTTCGTCCAATTTTATTTCATTAGTTAATAACGTCAGTCCAAGTTTAGATAATTTCACCTATAATTACTAAATTTTCATAACAGAATTTCGATACATTAGTGTCGTTTGAAAATAGTTTAGAAGCTATGCACTTTTAATTCCTGAATATTGATTTTTGAGTGAATGAGGTAGTTTTCTGGTATCCGTAATTCCATTTATTATTGATTGCTGAGAGCTGATAATTAGATTAATTATTTATCATCTCTCAAAATAAAACGGAGATTAATTTGACTGTTCTGAAAGATTTTCACAAATATTTTTTATGTTTATACATATTAAACTGGTTTTATACACGTTGTAATACAACTTAGAATTAAAGAATTAATTTTATATTATAGATATGGAAATTAAACTCCCTGGACCTGATCAGTTATATATTTTTACTGACTCTTCCGATTGTTACTGTTTTTTGTTTTTTCTTTATATAAGGCGCCAACATTTTTTAAAAACCTTGAAATACTTTACAATTTTTAAAAATCTTTTGAAAAATTTTCTGTTCTTGACCAATTATCACCAATTTGTTTACTATAATATTAAATAAAATTTTTTCAATGTTTAACTTTTTGAATGGGCTGCTAGCTAGCATCACGGAGCCCAATATTTAAGTTAACAAGTAAACCATTCTATATGCGGAATGTTTCTAAAATATTTCATGTAACAGGAGAAAAATGTTGACCGGCAGTTTTATGTTGAAGCTATATCATGTCATTGATTATTACTTCGTAATTATGTAAATATATCCACACGGACCGACCAACAACAACTGAGTTATGGGCAGTACCGATACCAGTGTTACCTAAATTTTCTTACGGAGGAGCTATCTATTGACCAGTTAACAACGTTTGGGTACGAAAACACGAGTTGGCTGATGATAGGTGAACGAAGTGTATAAGGGTAGTTGTACAAACGAGGGAAATTTGGACGGCCCAACTTATTTTGTATATTAATATTCTGAAAAATACATTTTTTTTTAGATGGAAGTTCTAAACCATTACCGCGTCTGACATGCCACTTAAAATAACACGGTGTTGAAATATATATTTTATACAAAATAACACTTAATATATAAAATTCTCAGTCTCCTGGCATATTACCTCTAGATTGTAAAATATAGCAGGCAAAATAATTAGTTTTTCTGAACATATAAATAAAAATTTACATTGCAGTAGTAATCTATAATACTGGTACTTTTTTATTGTTTGAATTTTTGAATTTTTTAATATTTTCTTTAAGAAATATTCTATTGAATTTTGTCCCCCGAATTTTCACCATTCTCCTATTAAACCAAAACACTTAAAAAATATAAAAAGTTTATATTCCGATCAAATCATCGTTCGTCATAGTAAATAACTGGAATATAAAATATTTAACTTAAACTATTTATTAATATAAAATATTTTACTTAACTTGAGGTTCTATCAATTAATGCAGTTAACGTTGTAAACGAGATTGTACTTGGTTCAGTTCTCAGTATCCTGGTCAGCATTTTCGTGACAAATACTGTGTATATAAGGAATTTTTCAGTTGTATGAGTTGCAAATGTGTTGTCTTGTAATACAGGACCTGTTTTTTTTCTTTTTTATAAAACGCTATTTAGCCGATTTTTAAAGAATATTTAAAGAATTCTCAGTCTTCTGGTCTCACTCTGCTGGCAGCTCCAAAAACGGGATTAAACTTAAATAATGTAAATAAATTAGGTAAATATCATTAGAATACTGTCGTAAATGCATCGGTATATTTTTTAATAAAAAATAAATTCCCATTTTTTTTTTGTAGGCTATAATATATACTATATAACTACTAATATAACTACCAATATACCTATAATATATACTATATAACTACTAATACATATACTACTAATATAATATATAATATATATTAAACTCTCGTAAATGACTTCGAATATTTTTTAATAAATAATAAATTCACAATTTTTTTTTTTGTTTTTGTTTTTTTTTTTTTTTTTTTTTTATTTATTTATTTATTTTTTTTGTAATACATATATATATATATATATATATATATATATATATATATATATATATACATTATATAACTAATATAACTACTAATATATATACTACAAATATAATATATAAAGTATATTAAACAAATAATAAATTGTTTAATAATTAAAAATTTAATAATAAAAATAATAAAAATTGTTTAATAATAAAAATTAATAAATTGTTTAATAATTTAATAAATTATGTTTACTTAATAATAAAAATTAATATAAGAAATTCTCTTATGTTAATTGTAGTTTTTTACTCATTTTTTCATTTTCCTGGATATATCTTTTTTTATAATGGCCATAATATTTATAATTTTTAATTTTTTGACTGGCCACTTTGAAATAGTGTGAAAAATGTCATCAACTTGGAATAAAACTACTTGCCAAAGTTTATGCATGAAAAAAATGTCGTGCCGGAATTAAGTCCATTTTCTTCCTTCATTTGTATAACTACCCATAAATAAAATTATTTTACAAGTGGGAAAATTTTCGTAAAAATTGAAATGACATTCACGTTGCATGTTTTAATGACATTTATACTAGGGCCACATTAACGGCTAATGCAGTTAATTATCGCGTTAACCGACAATAAATGCAAGTGTGACCAGAGCTTAATGCGTTAATGGGGAATTTGATTAATTTTGGGAAATTATTTTAAAACACATATTTATGTATTATGCATATATACGTTTTTAATTTTTAAAAATAATGCCGATAATTGTTAGAAAAAATTATTTTAGTATTTGTTCTCAAAATTTGCGCGAAAAAGTGTACTAGCTGTCAGTTACGTCACATTCTCTAGATAGCAACAGGTGTCCTGTAGCTAAGAAAAAAAAATGTTTATTTTTTCTGTAACTAGGAAAAGAAATTGTTGATTTTAAAAAAAATTAATTAAATTTTGATTAATTTCCATAGTTATGTTTGCTAACCGGAAATTAAGTAGCGACACTAGTGGTGATAGTGTTAAAATATAAAAGAAAGCAACGTCACAGCCCGTTTCTGCTTACGTGGAGTTTAGCTAAAAAATTACTTTTTTAATTAAATTTTTTTAAATCAAATAATGATAGTTAAGATAAATTAGTATAATAAATTGCTGTCTTTTATTATAAATTTTCATTAAAATTTGTTTTAATTGCTTTTCTTTGATACTGTCAAATACCCCATTTACTAGCGTCATTAACAGTGACGTTAGGCATTAGGCGCTAGGTCAGGTGCCGGTCTTTTTAGTACATCAAAGGGATTTAGTCCGTCATTTGTCGCGTTAGAAATAGTCGCTACTCATGTCCTGTACATTCTACACTAGCCATGCGCAGAGTTGTGCGTGTAATTTACTTCGGGTAAATTACACAGTTTTTACATGTAAAAAACTTTGTAATTTACACATACCGTACAACCGTCTAGACCTGGACACTTTTTTACATTTTTTGGTATAGTTTTATGTTTATACATGTTTCCTTCATGGATATCACCAACAAAAGTATTACCATTAGAAAGAGCGTATATTATTTGTTGTATCCCTGACCCATTTGTTGTATTATAAGTAAAAATAAAAAAAATAAAAAATAATTAGTAAGTGTCCGGATCTACACCCCAAATCCGTCTTGATCCGGACACTTACTTAAATAATGTAATAACATGCAAACTAACCTCTCTCGTCGGGTTTAGGACAATGTTTTATATCGTCCGATGTCTGAACCTGTCAAAGACTTCAAAATATTTTGTGGGAAGGGAGAGGGGTCAATGCATAATATGCCTCTCTATAAAGTAAACATACGATATGACACCAGAAGGAAGCATAAACCGCGTAATTTTGGAGGGAATGTTAACGGTGGTGCGAATCGCGGCCATAGAATAATAAACTGATGTGTCCGGGTCTAAACGGATATACATATATGGCATGTATTTTTTTTATATATACATCGAATATAACTTCAAACATCATTAAATGATGCGCGATAAAATTCTGAACACACACATGTCAAAACTAAAACAATATAACAATTATGACGAAAATTACATGTCTAACATAAGTTAGACACACATTTTATTTCTTTGAAAAACTGTAGGATAGTAATTCTGTAAAATGAGATAGTAAATGTTGAAATCCGTAGTTTTTATTGGTACAGCTGTTTAGAGGATGTTTTTCTCTCTCTAATGACGTCAACAATAAATGTTTAGTGTTGCAGGTTAATGAAGAAATTAATTAATTTGAAGATTTTTGCAAAGTGTCCGGGTCTAGACGGTTTTACGGTACTTATTTTGATAAAAAAAACTGTAAAAAATGTAAAAAACCATTTTTTTAAAATTTAATAGATATGTAAGCGTTACTGATGGTATTCCATATTTGCTACTGAAATATTTACTATATTTGCAAAGTAAAACTTAATATGTAACAAAGTAATTTGAAAATTAAAAATATAAATGGGGACAAACAGGAAAAAGAAAGGTTAGTTTTGATAGAATAGTTGATTTAAGAATTCAATATTAAAAAAATTTTTATTTATTCAGTTAAATTTTATTAAAGGTATCAATCATCTTCATCATCATTATCATCAGAAATTTCTTTTTTTTTAAATTTATTTAACTTTTTATCGATGCATCGACATCTAAAGGTCATTAGCATCTGTACTAATACATTTAATGTTAATACAATTAGTTAATACTAGTATGATTAAATAGTATAATTACATAACAGCGCTCGATAATAATATGTTTGTAAAACAATAATATTTTTGTGTATACCTATCTATAAAGTAAATAAATAGTTAGGTGTTATAACCAGTAGTGTTTTCCCTGGATTAATAGGTGAGTATTTACATTGTTGTTTGTTTACTATAGTAATTTTATTGTTATTATAATTTAATGAGAGATAAATATGTAGTAGTTTTTTTTGATTTGTCAAAACTCTGTTTGTTAATTTGGAAATTTAAAGCTTTGTAGTCAGTTGTAGATGGCCTTCCACCAGCAGAAAATCATTTTTGTGTCGACATTTTAAGTTTGTTCCAGCATGCTGTATTTGACAGTCCGTGGATTGTTTGCGCATGCGTAATTTAGTTATTGCGTTCCAGCAAAGAAAAATTAAATAATTTGTACAATTTGTTCATTTTGTACAATGTTCCAACAATACATCCGGCAAGGCGGCAAGTTACAAACTTGTTATTGACTGTCCAAATTGTCCAAGGATTTTTTAATGGATTTTTTTGTACATTATATTGTTTGTTTCTTTTATCTATTGCTATCTTTTTCTTTTGACGGTTTCAAAACAACGAATTATAAGTTAAATAAATGTTTAACGTACAGAATTTGAAAATTTTAAACTAGATAGATAAATTTTATAATTATTTATGAACATTTAGAAAGAGAAGGAAAAAAATTATATAATTTAATTTTTGTTTTCTAGATATATGTATTAAAATTTTAGGTTAACAAAATTTCAAGTTAGATCTATAAATTTCATTTTAACATTATTTTCTTATTATTGAAATGAAGTGAAATGAATAAAGTAAAATATAATTTTATTTAATATTAATAAATTAATAAATTTCAGCGTTACTTTATGATATTTCATATTTGTTTTATTTATTTAATTTTAGTGGTAATATGATATGAGTGATACTAGGAAACACTAAATTCTGATTTTTACTTATCTACTTCTGTTGAAACGGGGAACGAAATAATTCGATTATTATTTCAAGAGAATAAAAAATTAGAACCGAAAGTTATATTCATGACACTGTGGAAGAAGACAGTATCCACTCAATATCAACAATTGTTTTTAAATGTTCCAGCACTCCGTAAATTACAAACATGTTTGTGACTTGTTTATAGTGGAGCATGCACATGAATAAATCATAAACATGTTTTGTACTTGTCAAAAAATAGATGCTGGAACACACCTTCTGTTTACACGTTTTTTTCATATGTGAACTTGTAAACAAGTAATAACCGTCAAATAAGTTGTTTGTCAGTCAAATGACAAATGATTTAAGTATTTTACATTTTTTTCCTACGATTTTTTATGGTTTTTTTACAGTTTTTTACGTATTTTACAATTTTTTACATAAAAATGTAAAAAGCTGGTTTTTTACATCACATGGCACAACTCTGGTCATACGATAGATACATATAATTATATTTACATGTATTTAGGCAACAAGAATGAACATGTTTATGTTGTATATCAACATTTAAAATAACAATTAAATTTTTCCTGTTTTATATTAACAAAATTTAAAAATAAGAATAAAAATAAGTTTAAATTTAAAGTCTATGGTATTCATTTTTGTTTTAGTAAGATAATTATCTAGACAATAGGTTAAGTGCCATAGTGTAGCCACCTAATTTATATGTAGTTTAAGTCGTTCTATTAGCGCCATAATTATTGCGTTTATAGACGTTAGACGTTAACATAAGTTAACATAAGCTTTAGCAATAACTTTCAAATTTGAAATAGGATAATCGATTTAAATATACAGTGTCAGAGTACATGTGCGCTTATTCGAATTTTTAAAATAACGTTGGCATTATCGTATTACAAAATTACTAAAATTGGCAAAAATTTTAGAATTATTTTCAAAAAAAATTCAAGTTTTTGAATTATGCACTATCAAAGACGAATTCAGCTGAGGACCGTTGCCTTCCCCTCTCCCCCAAAACGAAACGGATACTAAACTCCATTAAAATTCAGCAAACAAAATATTATATATTCTCGCAAAGGCGGGTACTAGTAAATCAGCATAATTTCCTATATTTAACTAACTTCTAATAGTGACGTAGCTAATACCCTAGTATTACAATTTCATAAACCAGGTCTTCTTTGGAAAATAAACAAAAACTTTCGCATAAGGAAAATATATTTTAAACAACAATAAATAAGTACATATTGAAAATTATTTTAAAATTGAAGACGATTTTAGTTTTGCAAGTTCTTTTTTTCTATGGTCAGTAAATTCGACAGACGTTCTTGTTTCATAGAAGTTCTTGTCGCACAGAAGTTAAAAAAGGTTCTTAGAGCTGTTGTGAGCTGATAAAAGTTGAACTCTTTTTTTGGTATAATGTAATTTTCAGTTAATTTTTAAAAAAATGAGAATTGATATTTTTCCGTGTCAAAATTTAAATAAGTTTCACTTTTGCATCAAAACTGCATTTTACGAAATTGTATGCAAGTGGCTCGTTGGTCTAGGGGTATGATTCTCGCTTCGGGTGCGAGAGGTCCCGGGTTCAATTCCCGGACGAGCCCATCGTAGCATATTTTTATTTAATTTATTCATATATCATAACAAAATTCAACACTTTTATTGATCTCAGAAATTTAATTCGTTTCCACTAGGATGGGCTCATCTGAGAACTTAAAACCGGAAAACTCTCGCACCCCAAGCCAGAATCAGTGTCAGAGTACATGTGCTCCTATTCGAATTTTTAAAATAACGTTGGCATTATCGTATTTCAAAATTACTAAATTTAGCAAAAATATGTTTTAGAATTATTTTCAAAAAAAATTCAAGTTTTTGAACTATGCACTATCAAAGACGATTTCAGCTAAAGACGGTTGCCTTCCCCTCTCCCCCAAAGTGTAATGGATACCAAACTCCATTAAAATTCAAAAAACAAAAAATCGAGTTTAGTACATTAATTATATCTTTTTAGTCAGAGGACCAAGTTTCGAAATGAAAGTAGTCTCATAATATCAAACAATATATTTCTTTTTAATTTCATTATTTGATAGCACAAATTTTGACATTTTTCGGTGGAAACATAATCTTATACAAAGAAAGTTTAAATTTGGAGGCATCTCTGTTTCGTTTTAAATTCCTTTGATGATGTAGTCAAAAATAAATGACTTGATAACCTATATTAAGCTGGGCCCCCCACCATCATTTAATGAAGACACGCCACGCCAGTCTATTAATTAATTCTGTGCTAATTACGTGCTAATTTGTTGCCGTAATTTGGATTTTATTGCCCTTTCCGTTTAGCAGGAATTTGTATTTAAAGTGGGGGGTTGTAGCTTAATAAAAGCTGAACCCCCCCTCGCCCCACATAGCAAAACATCAAATATAAAAAAAATATTTAGACTAGAATTTGTTGCTATTTTGTTGCTGACATAGCAAGAAAACATTTTGAAAAAATTGTGTAATTTACACCAAATGTTATAATTAGTTTCCGACGTAAAGGATCCGCGACAACATAGTGTCTATTGTTGACAGTGAAACGAGTAACAAATTCAAATTGTTACGTATTTTAGTAGCATAGACTCTGCACATTAATTAGGCATTTGAATCATACGAGCAACAAATTTTTATAGGTATACCTAATTAATTAAGACGGTATCAGTTCGCGACGTAAAGGGTCAGCGACAGCATATTTTCTAATTTGGACTCCTAAAAACAAGCAACAAATTCAAACTGTAATATATTTTAGTAACATTCACTCTGTACATTAAAATGACGTTTGGATCATACGAGCAACAAATTTTTATAAGTACCCAATTAATTAAAACGTCGTTCGCGAGAGGTCGCGACAACATAATGTCTAATGTGGACACATAAATCTATATTTTAATTAGTAGTATAGACTCTGTACGCTAATTTGGTATTTGAATCATACGAGCAACAAATTTTTATAAGTTTGTAATTATCATAACCGTTTTCGTCTGAGATATAAAGGGTTCTCGAGACAAAGTACAATTAGGCTACCGTCTGTACAATAGCGAGAAAATGTTTATAGTGCTTAAACCTAAAAAGAATTTATATAAGACCTTTGTGATTTTGTTGCTCTAAAATGGTGTGAAGTTATTTAAAAAAGATCATTAGGCATCTAAATTCGACATAATGTTGTCGCGAACGCACGCGAAAGACGGTTTTAATTAATTAGATATTTATAAAAATTTGTTACTCGTATGATTTAAATGTCAAATTAATGTTCAGAGTCTACGCTACTAAATTATATCCTAATTTGAATTTGCTGACATTTCAACGTATGTCGAAAATAGACACTACATTGCCACGAGCTCTTTATGTCACGGACTAAGATTGTTTTAATTAATTAGGTACCTATAGAAATTTGGTGCTCGTAAATGTCAAATTAATATACAGAGTCTATGCTACCAAAATACGTAATAATTTCAATTTGTTGCTCGTTTTAAAGTGTCGAAAATAGACATTATGTCGACGTGAACCCTTTATGTCGCGAACTAATTACTTATAAAATTTGGTGTAAATTACGCAGTTTTTTTCAAAATGTTTCTTGCAATGTTAGAGCAATAAAATAGCACGAAATTCTAGTCGAAATATTTTTTTTTATATTTGATGTTTCTGCTATGGGAGGGTCCAGCATATTTAGAAAGAGCAATAAAATCCAAACTACGGTAACAAATTAGCACATAGGTAATGAGCACAAAATTAATTAAGAGGTGCAACATCATTTAATGATGGTAGGGGCCCAGCTTAATATAAGTTATGTGATATGGTTTTTTCTTTTTTTTAATCGTTATAATTGTTTTTATCAGCCCTCGCATGATAAACATTTGTATTGCCCCCTGTTTCTTATACGATAGTCGGTTTTCGAGAATTGTAAAAAAAAAAAAAAAAAAAAACAAATATTTTGTTTAATATTAATTTACGACAAAGCGGTTAAATTTTTTTGATAGTTTTCTATTGTTTATATATTACCTAAATACGCCTATTTTATTTACAAAAGCTATTTATAATATTAGGTATGGTCTACACTTTCAATGATCTGGAAGCAAGTGGAAATCGTCCAATTCTTCTTACACCAAAATTTAGAATGAGATATGTATGCAAATTGTTTTAAAAAAGTCTTCTTAAATTTCAAGCTCGTATATGTAGGGTCTCTCTGTACTCTAAGAAAAAAATGTACCGTTTTACTACTATTATAGGAGGCAATTAAATGCCTTCTATAATGACAGTAACATTACAAACCGTAATGTACGAAGGTGAAAATTACACCATCATGGTGTAATTATTACTCACTCATATGTGTAGTTTTACACATGTCGTACGTAAAATTACGGTCCAGGTGTGTAATAGATTACGTTTTATTTGTGTATTAACTACACAACAAGATGTAATTTTACACATTCAGTGCGAGTTAAACGTAAAATTACATCATATTAATGTATTTTTAAACCACGCCTGTACATCTGAAAATGTAATTTTACACACTTATATAGTAATGTTTACACCCAGAAAAGTGTAATATTATTCCAACTGAATCACTCATTCTGATTCAGTTCAACTGAATCAGTATGAGTGATTCAATTGTGCTGAAAAAAATAAACTGATTCAACTTAATTGAAAATAAAGAATCAAAAAAGATTATTGATGTTTTTTTTACATAAATATTTTTAATATTATGAAGTATAGAATAATTTGGAATTATATACAAAAAGATTCGAGATGTTAAATATTTTGCTTATTATGTCTAAATTTCTATATAAGTGTGTCGTATGATAAAATAATAATTTTTTTGGTAAATTTTAAAATAAACACTCCAAAAAAGTAAGATTATAAAAGCTTTACTATGAACGTTTACTTGCTTTCATGAACATAGGTAATCTTTATTTTGCAGTGTAACTGCCAATTAAACTGGTCAAAATTTTGAGATATGACTTTTTTTACAATGCTTACGTTTTGCAGACACAATTATTTAAGCAATATCTTATAAAAAATTTAATTGTAATTAGATTACAATGATAATATTAAAAACTTATGGATTAAGATTGTAGTTACATCATATCAAAAATATAGTTTAAGAAAATTAACTAAACAATACTTAAATATAAGAAAAACAATATTCTGCTGACTCTTGCCATTCTTAGAACTTTGCAGAAAATGTATGCTGTGGTTTCATAGATGTCTTCGCCAATTCCAGTTTCTAAACAAATCAGAAAATAAGGGTTACTTAATTTTATAACCATTTTTGATTATTTTTTTTTTTCATTTTTTAATAACTATTTCACAGCAATTTAAAACTAAGAAAATTTCGCTTTCGCTACAAAATTACTTCTAGGCTATTTTAATGAATGTACAGATATTAGATTTTTGATTGAAAAACTCACCAGGAAAGTGACCCGGCGTGCTTATGGCACTGGCACTTCCGAACTGGTAGACGGAGGGTTTAAATTCCGTAGCCGGTTATATGCTGGCGAAAGTTTTCTGCTATTTCCCATCATAATTCCAGATGAATATCGAGATTATCCTTAAGAAGATGGTTGCAAACAGACACCTACCAAATCCTTATACCGCTTTTCTTGTCCTCCGCCCAATATTCTGCTGACTCTTGCAATTACTAGAACTTCAGGGAAAATGTATGCTGCGGTTTCACAGATGTCTTCACCAATTCCGGTTTCTAAACAAATCAGAAAATAAGGGTTACTTAATTTTATAACCATTTTTGCTTATTTATTTTTTCTTTTTTCAATAACTATTTCACAGCAATTTAAAATTAAGAAAATTTCGTTGTTGCTACACAATTACTTTTAGGTTACTTTAATGAATGTACAGATATTAAATTTTTGATTAAAAAACTCACCAGCAAAGTAACCCGGCGTGCTTAGGCACTGGCACTTCCGAACTGGTAGACTGAGGGTTTGAATTCCGTAACCGGTTATATGCTGGTGAAAGTTTCCTGCTATTTCCCATCACAATTCCAGATGAATATCGACATCGTCCTTAAGAAGACGGTTGCAGACGGACACCTGCCAAATCTTTATACCGCTTTTCTTGTTCTCCGCCCATATCATCATGAAAAAGTTGAGAAATAATGATGTGAGTGATGTCCGTTACATACCATTGTCTAAAAAACGAATGTTAAATTCCATTATTATTATTACCATTGTTATTATTACTTAAAAAACTCGATTTCCATACGTCGTTTCAATTTAAACCTGTTATGAATTTATATTATTGTAAAGCAGGGGTGGCCAACCAAAATGATCTTGCGGGCCACTTTGGAAGCGCATCATAACTCCGCGGGCCGCATATAAAATTATGTGTTCCTATATATTATGTTTTTTTTTTATGTCATCGAAGGATGACATATTAATATCGTTGTGTGATCATAGTGGGGGAAACATTATTATAGAGAGTTGTACATGCATATTGACTAAACGCAAGAGGGCTGTAGAGTTGTACATGCATAATGAATAAACGCAAGAGGGCTGTATTCTCACCGTACTTAAAAAACGAGCCAAAAAATCATAATATAACACTTTCACTGAAGTGACATTACTTAGTCCGTGTCAAAAACACGCACTTGACGAATTTTTTTTTAATACATTTGTTTTCACTACCTTGGCCATTATAAAATAATTATATTTTGTATAAGCGTAATGAATCTCGCGGGCCAACAAAAAGTTCACGGCAGGCCACATGCGGCCCGCGGGCCGCGGGTTGGCCACCCCTGCTGTAAAGCAAAAAAAAAAAAAAATCGTTAAGTGCGTGTTTTTGACACGCACTAAGTAATGCCATCTCAGTGAAAGTGTTAATTTATGATTTTTTGTTAACTCTATAGTTAGTAGCCCTCTTGCGTTTGTTCAGTATGGACGTACAACTCAATAATTATTCAATCACATGTTCAATTCAATCACACAACGATATTAATACGTCATCTTCGATGACATAAAAACGAAATATTATATACCTACATTAATTAGGGTTTCTGTTGATTAAAATTTGATAAATAGTTGTAGGTATTTTGTTTCCCAAGTCAATAAATTTTAGTAAAAAAAATATGTATAATTCTTTTATCACTACAGATTTTACCAATTTACAAGCATTATATAATTTTTTAGACATATCTGAATGAAAGATATCTGAATTGTAGATAATGTTTTAATTTTCACAGAAATTGAGAGCCCCACAAAATAAATTATTAGTCAGATTGTAAAATAAACTTTTATTAAATTACATAACTATTTGTATGAAGCAAAATTAAAAAAATTAACTTACCTGAAATATTTTAAATGTATCATCAGGACAGCATTTTGGAAACAAACAAATTTATATTACAGTATTCTTTGCACATTATTCCAGAAGCCATTTTACACAATGCATATAAAACAAAACATCAGTACACCACTATAACACTGTTTTTGTAACATATTTAAAGATTAATTTATCATACACGTTATAATTATATTAACTATATATCCTATCAAAAAATACTTTTGTTTAATTCAGCTAATTTGAACACATAATTTTTAACCTTTAAGAATATTACTTATGTACGTATAAATATTACAGCAATCCAATAACAGAAAATTTTAAAATACATAAAATCATATGCGCGCGCATGGGTTTTGCTATTTAGTGGTGTAAAAATAAACCAAAAACGTTATAAAAATCCAAAGTTACACCTTTATTTGTGTAATGTTAAAAAAAACAGTAATTATATACAAATTATATAAAAATACACCAATTTTTTCATATTACACAAATAATAGTGCATATTTTCAGAGCGAGGAGTAATTTTGCTCTAAATTTAAGTTATTTTACACGTTTTTGACCCTTTTTTCTTAGAGTGTAGGTACATGTTTAAGGCAGGCATGACGAACAGCAAAAATTAAGATTATAAATTTTATTTTTCAAAATAATTTTGATTTGAATGTAATTTGTTAAGACTCAAGAAATTTTGGCATGAGCATGTTGCATAAATGCCTTGAAAGTAAACTGTTACTAGAATGTGGAACAAATGATGTTAATAAGTAACGTTATAACATGTAAGGATTGTTATAGGTAGTCACTGAACGTTATGTTCACTCCGTTGTGCCTCTAAAACAGATTTTCCATGTTTATATAATATTGTAGCTACAATACAATAGGTTATTAGTTTTACTATCGTTTGTAGTTAATAGGTACTTAACTACAATTTAGAAATGATTCTAAATACTTCTTATTAATTAGTTAATTTTTGTTAAAGTTTTAAAAATCTTGAATAAATTACTGTGCAATGACGTCACGATTTGTCGTTGTCATTCACAGAATACAGAACGTACACTGCTATCTCTATACTAGCGAAACCACCGTCTTCAAAAGATGACGTATGTATGACGTATATCACCACCTATATGTTATGTAGGTACACACTGTACTTTTACATCTTTAATATTTGCATGTGTGTGCGTTGTCCCCATACTTCACACACACAGCTACATACACACATATTGCGAACGGACCAAACCAGATCAAAGATTCACTGTGACCAACAATGATCCAACAATCATCAATAACTGAACGCCCGTGAACGAGTGTTCACCTAAGCTGTGAGAAGGCTTCGAACGGCCTCCTACTGACGAAAGTTTTTTATTTGTAGGCTTCACAGAGTATAGAGATACAGCAACTATCTCTATCATGAAATCTGTAGTGTGCACTTCTGTGCACGTTAGGCTACTTAGTAGTCACTCCCTCAGTAGCAAACGATGAATGTAGGTCAATCACAAGACAATTGATTCGATGTTGTTGGCATTGTTGCATCCCCACACGGAGCCACATACATGCGTTGTGGTATCATACATATGTATGCGAAGCACGGCCACGTGACGGCCACCACCATCTCTGATTACTCGCACAAATACACAATATCGCACAAATACAAAGTAAACCCAGTGCACGTATATAACATATTATTTTCTATCTCTTACTGGTTACACTGGTTCCAGTAGTATAGAGATAGATATGTTGTCTCTACTTCTCTGTGGTAGGCTTAATCTATAGATAACTGTGTTGTCAGTCGTAGTTGCCTTTAATTTGTATGATTTGGTATGGTTTTGCTAATTGTACCTAAGTACATTGTACCTGTCTTTCCGTTCAACATAATACTATTAAATAGGGGTGCCGAGAAAAAAGTTCGAGAAACACTAGTCTGACTAGTATGTCAATTTTTAATTAGATGTCTACTAAATGCTCTTGATCCGATTGCCTGATTCAGATTTAATTTCTTACTAATCTGCTCTTTATAAACCATCTTCCCATAAAATGTTTTTTTTTATTCTTGTTAATTTAAAAAAAAAAAATTAAAGTAACTTTAATTAATTTATTAAATTAATTTTAAACGTCAGATACCTTTTATCGAAGCATATTGGGATATTTTTGCATTTCTTCAGTGAAATATGCTAATCTCCCACCCTTTCCAAAAAAAAAAAAATAAAAATAAAAATATGAATGTGAGGGATTTTACTACTCGCGTTACATAAGTAACCTTAATTTTAAAAAAACGCCGTGAGCAGCGGGGCCCCATCACGGTAGTCGAATTTTCCCCTTCATCTTCGGTATTGAATGTTTACAAGCGAAATGTGATTGAAAGTCTACAACCGAATTGTCATTTTGTTGGTTTAAAAACTGGTCATGAGTGTTCGGCTGATCGAGGCTTTAAAAAAAGGTTTTAAGTATTTAAGGGCTGTATCTCAGTAAATTTCAATTTTGTGCCGAAAACAGGTAGCAGAACAAAAACCAACACAATTCGTACGAGGGCATTCCTGCCCATGTTTATCCGCTAATTGCCTTTATGTTTTAGTTTTAAATATTAAAAAAGGACCTTAAATAGTAAACTGGAAGGCCTTTATAAAGATATTTTTTCTTTCAAAAAAAAAAATAAAAAATATAAAAAATAAAAAATAAAAAATTATTTCTTCGGTATTGAGTGTCTACAAGCGAAATATAATTGAAAGTCCACAAGCGATTTGTAATTTTGGTGGTTTCAAAACTGATAATGAGTGTCCGGTTGATCGGGGCTTTATAAAAAGATTTTAAGTTTTTAAGGGCTGAATCTCAGTAAATTTCAATTTTGTGCCGATAGAAGTTAACAGGGAAAAAGCCAACACAATTCGTACGAGGGCATTTCTATCCATGCTTATCCGCCAATTGCCTTTGTGTTTTAATTTTAAATATTAAAAAAGGAACTTAAATAGTAAACTGGAAGGCTTTTATGAAGATATTTTTTCTTTCCAAAAAAATCCAAAATTTCTATTTTATAAATAATAAAAATCCAAAATTCCTAAATAATAATTAAATTAATAAATAAGCAGTGACTTTAATAACATTTGCAAATTACTTAATATGTATGTATTTCATTTGTTAAAAAATTGTATTCACTTTTTTTAAATTTTTTAAAATTACTATTCGCCTACTTGTATTTAGAATAAACATAATGCTTTTAAAACACATTTAACAATAGCATTCAATTTCGATGTAAAAATGGGAGAAGTGGGGGGAAAAGTGATGCGGACTCCCTACAAGGTACTAGCTGGATACTAACTGAATACACGTACAAAATTTCAGCCCTCTAGGTTTCCTTATTGAGTCTCTAGACGTGTTAGAAAACAAGCAAAAAAATTAAGGAAATATTGGCGTCAAAATCGTGGGGGTAAGGGTTAAAAGTTGAAACCTCCAAAAAACAGTGTCTGGCTATTAGCTTAACCTGTACACCAAATTTCAGCCCTCTAGGTTTATTTGGGGAGATTTTGACCCGAACGAAACTGTTAAAAAACAAGAAAAATCATGTTCTTTTGGGTATAAAAATGGTGGGGGTAGGGGTTAAAAGTCGAGACCCCCAAAAGGCACCCCCTTGATACTAACTCAATCCGAATACAAAATTTCAGCCCTCTAGGTTTATTCGGGTGACCTGTGCGAGTGGTACAAACTTCGAAAATGTCGAAAATGCATGAAATTGTAGATTAAAAATGAGGGGGGTGGGGGTAAAATATTAAAACCTCCAAAAAGCACAACCTAGGTACGAACTTTATCAACACACCAAATTTCAACCCTCTACGTTAATTCTGGGGGGCTGGGGGCCTGTTAGATCCAGCGAAAATCGTTTTTCCCCCCTCTACTCCCACCATATCATCCTAGGAAGCTGAATTTTGGATATGTTGTAGATAATTGACCGAAACATTATTTAAAACCGGTTTGAAAAAGTTTTATTGCTTTTCAGCCCCCCACGACCCCCTTAAAGGTCGGGTCCGAAAAAAAATTTGCCCAAAATTTGACCCCACTTTGATAGTATTGTTGTGCATCGGAATAAGCCCCACTTACCAAATTTCATCTCTTAACTTCCATAGGGGGGCCCTACACATATTAAAAGGTTGCGGGAAAATATATATATATATATATATATATCAGACATCTTTTTTTTTTTACATAATCGTGTTCTACGGGTCCGAAAACGGATAGCGCCCCTGGTCTCGCCTCTCGCAGCTCTTATCGTATAGACTGTATAAGTCTAATTTTTCGGAGAAAATTCGACTAATAATTTTTCGGAGAAAATTCGACTAATAAAAATTGATAAACCTGTTAAATACAGACAACAAAAATAAAGTTTAACTATACTTTGTTATAAACATTTTTACGCATCAAAACACTTTAAAAATCAATTTTTCTTCATAAAAACAAATCATGTAATATTTCCAAATTATTTTTTTTTAGTCGAATTTTCTCCGAAAAATTAGACTTATACAGTCTATACGATAAGAGCTGCGAGAGGCGAGACCAGGGGCGCTATCCGTTTTCGGACCCGTAGAACACGATTATGTAAAAAAAAAGATATATATATATATATATATATATATATATATATATATATATATATATATATATATATATATATTTTCCCGCAACCTTTTAATATGTGTAGGGCCCCCCTATGGAAGTTAAGAGATAAAATTTGCTAAGTGGGGCTTATTCCGATGCACAACAATACTATCAAAGTGGGGTCAAATTTTGGGCAAATTTTTTTTCGGACCCGACCTTTAAGGGGGTGGTGGGGGGCGGAAAAGCAATAAAACTTTTCCAAATCGGTTTTAAATAATGTTTCGGTCAATTATCTACAACATATCCAAAATTCAGCTTCCTAGGATGATATGGTGGGAGTAGAGGGGGGAAAAACGATTTTCGCTGGATCTAACAGGCCCCCAGCCCCCCAGAATTAACGTAGAGGGTTGAAATTTGGTGTGTTGATAAAGTTCGTACCTAGGTTGTGCTTTTTGGAGGTTTTAATATTTTACCCCCACCCCCCTCATTTTTAAGCTACAATTTCATGCATTTTCGACGTTTTCGAAGTTTGTACCACTCGCACAGGTCACCCGAATAAACCTAGAGGGCTGAAATTTTGTATTCGGATTGAGTTAGTATCAAGGGGGTGCCTTTTGGGGGTCTCGACTTTTAACCCCTACCCCCACCATTTTTATACCCAAAAGAACATGATTTTTCTTGTTTTTTAACAGTTTCGTTCGGGTCAAAATCTCCCCAAATAAACCTAGAGGGCTGAAATTTGGTGTACAGGTTAAGCTAATAGCCAGACACTGTTTTTTGGAGGTTTCAACTTTTAACCCTTACCCCCACGATTTTTACGCCAATATTTCCTTAATTTTTTTGCTTGTTTTCTAACACGTCTAGAGACTCCATAAGGAAACCTAGAGGGCTGAAATTTTGTACGTGTATTCAGTTAGTATCCAGCTAGTACCTTGCAGGGAGTCCACATCACTTTTCCCCCCACTTCTCCCATTTTTACATCGGAATTGAATGCTATTGTTAAATGTGTTTTAAAAGCATTATGTTTATTCTAAATACAAGTAGGCGAATAGTAATTTTAAAAAATTTAAAAAAAAGTGAACTTACTTTTATGACAAATGAAATACGTACATATTAAGTAATTTAAAAATGTTATTAAATTCACTGTTTATTTATAAATTAGGAATTTTGAATTTTTAGTATTTATAAAATAGAAATTTTGGATTTTTTTGGAAAGAAAAAATATCTTTATAAAGGCCTTTCAGTTTACTATTTAAGGTCCTTTTTTAATTTTTAAAATTAAAACATAAAGGCAATTAGCGGATAAACATGGGCAGGAATGTCCTCGTACGAATTGTGTTGGCTTTTTTTCTGCTACCTGTTTTCGGCACAAAATTGAAATTTACTGAGATACAGCCCTTAAATACTTAAAACCTTTTTTTAAAGCCTCGATCAGCCGAACACTCATCACCAGTTTTGAAACCAACAAAATGACAATTCGGTTGTAGACTTTCAATCACATTTCGCTTGTAGACATTCAATACCGAAGATGAAGGGGAAAATTCGACTACCGTTATGGGGCCCCGCTGCTCACGGCGTTTTTTTTTTTTGTGCGTTTAAAATATGTTTAGAGATAGTACAAGTGGGTGTTACTGTCGACTGGGGCGCGTATGTCGGGTTTCTCATATATAAAATTGATATACACAGCATACGGCTCAGTTTTGGGCATGATTCTTTAAAAAGAAAAAGGAAATACATGCAAACAATATTTAAAAAAGAAATTGTTTCATTCAGTTTTAACAAACTAATGAAATAAAAAATAAGGGACTTTAAAAAAAAATATTAGAACATTTTTTTTACATATTTTGACGCTTTATGAAATGAATTAACGGAGATTTTTAATTTAACGTCACTGAAATCTTTGTGTGGATATTCCTCAGTACTATGTTTGATATAAATAAAAGATAATCCTAGATATTATAGTTGTGTATTTATGATGTAGGTAAGTGGTTGTGATAAAAGATATATCGTAGGTGGTAGAATACCAAGCTTGTTTGTTATTCTCGCGTTTCCTGTAATATTCATTTATTTTTCATTGAGGTGTTGAATTATTGCTAGTCCAGATACAAACCTATAATTATTTTAAATATATTCTTCTCTTTAATCTTTGCAACTCGTTTATTGAAATATTGAACCTAAAATTATTATAAATGAACCAAAATTGAATAAATTTAATTTTTAGTTTTTAATAATAATAATGTTTGTCACTTTCTAATCAATTTCCCTTTTTTTCTGTTACAGTTCCTTATGGTTTACAGACAGTTTACCAGACACCGACTTTATACTTTTGCCGACTCCTCCTCTTCATATATTCATTCTCACAAAGGCGGTTACTGATAAATCAGCATAATTTCCTATATTTAACTAACTTCTAACAGTGACGTAGCTAATACCCTAGTATTACAATTTCTTGAATCAGGCTCTTTTGGAAAATAAACAAAAACTTTCGCATAAGCAAAATATATTTTAAAGGGTTAAAAACAACAATATATAAGTTCATATTAAAAATATTATAAAATTGAAGGCGATTTTAGTTTCCCAAGTTCTTTTTTCTATGGTCAGTAAATTCGACAGACGTTCTTGTTCCATAGAAGTTCTTGTCTCATAGAAGTTAGAAAAGGTTCTTTGAGCTGTTGTGGTTGTAGCTGATAAAAGTTGAACTATTGTTTTGGTGCAATCTTCGGTTAATTTTGAGAAATTGAGAATTAATATTTTTCCGTGTCAAAAAATAAATAAGTTTCACTTTTGTATCAAAACAAAGAAATTGTAAGTAACTGGCTCGTTGGTCTAGGGGTATGATTCTCGCTTCGGGTGCGAGAGGTCCCGGGTTCAAATCCCGGACGAGCCCATAGTATATTTTTATTTAATTTATCATATGTCATAACAAAATTCAACACTTATTGCTCAAAAATTTAATTATTTTCCCGTAGGATGTGCCCATCTGAGACCTTAAAACCGAGAAACTCTCGCACCCAAAGCGAGAATGATACCCCGAGACCAACTGTGCAACTTACAACAGTTTCGTAAAATGGAGTTTTGATTTTGACAAGATTTTGACAAGATAAAAAATTAGTCAAAAATTATATACATTATCTTAAAAATCAGGAAAATTGACGACACAACACTTTATAAGTTGGTTCAAAACTGTTTATTTGCAAAACACGGGAGTACTAAGTATGCTGTTGATCAATTCGTAGTCTGAGATTGCTCAGAAAAATTGCACAAATTAATACAAGAAAATAAGCGCGCAATGATTTTAATGGGGTATTTGACAATTTTTTAAAAACCATCTTAGTTTGTTTATTACTTCTTACTAAACTCATAATACACATTTTTAAATTATTTTGTACTATATTTTTAATAAAAATCACGGATCAAATTTCAGTTTTTAAAAAGATCGCCAAAACGATGCTTTCTGTGACGTCAAATCGTATGACGTCATTAGCTCTAAAACATTGAGTAGTAGTAGTAGGTCTAGTAATGAAAATTAATAATTAAAATTTTTTTTCATAGTTACCAAAAAATAAACAGTTTTTTTCCTAACTACAAATATAATACCTACATATTCGAACGAGCTGGTGACGTAAGCTGCTTTTGCTTGATGTTTTTGATTACGTCATTTTTAACGTAAATTTTGTAATTTTATTTAATTAAAACTTTTATATTTTTGAATGAAATAACTTTAAAAAAAGCAATATTCAGTATCATTATGACTCGAGCAATTATTTAAAAATCAAAATAGATATTTTTTCAACTACTGTCAAATACCCCATTATACCTACTAACAAGGAAAGGTATCCAACTGTATCTCTCAAAAATTTTTGAAACTTTGGTGGATTGTAGATCTTATTAAAACTAATCCAAAGTCATATTTCGTTCGTGCCCATAAGCGGTTTAAACGGGTGAGACTCACCCCTGAAAATTAGAGTTTTTTCAATTTTCTTAAATATCTTTGAAATGGTAAGAGCTTTGGTAGAGAAACTATATACCTATAATTGTAAATGGCACTTTAATATCTTTATTATGATACCAAAATTAAAGTTATAAAATCATTGGAGTTTCATTCCCCGTCCCCAACCCCTAATTTTATCAGGTATTTTTTGGTAATAGAGGAGGCTCTTATGTGTAAGTAAAATAATTTTTAATTAATATATTTTATTGGACCAATTTATTTCTTGTTGCGCACCCTTTGTTAATATTAACTTGGGAAAATTTTTAACTCTTTGATTTAGCAATGAGCAAAAATATGGTCAAAGAATCTCGTATTTTAGTAATGAATTGTTACAAACTGTTATAAATTTAGAAAGAAAAAATACACTGCACCCCCCCCCCCCCTATACTTGACAAATCCATCTATCTATACAAATCGTATATTATAATTATTATAATTATAATCTATATCTATATATCTATACAAATCTTATTTACATATTTATTTATTTATACAATTGTCAATATTTTAACTTCTGGATGTTTATGGATATCGACTCCGGAAACAATTCATCAGATTATTTTCGGATAATGTAATTCTAAATGAGTATATGATATTGATTCGTATCGCCGTAACAATATTCTAAAACTTTAGTCTCTAGCTCACAATCAGTTTTCGTCACCTCGTTTTCAAAATTTGTTCAAGTATCGGTAGCATAAAAGTGGGTATATTGACCAACACCCAGAAAGTTTTGAAAATTCTGTAACATATTGCTTTTCCAAAGAAGAAAGAAGAGCACCAAAGTATAGTGTATGTGGTAAGCTGGTTTTTATAAGATGTGCTTGGTGTGGACAATATTTTTGTTTTGAACATTTTTATGAACAATATCATTATTGTGTAGATTACAAACCTTAAAATATTGACAATTGTATAGATAAATATATAAAAAGAAATAAATAAGTAAATAAGATTTGTATAGATATCAGTAAAGTGTGGGGGGGGGAGTTGCAGTGTATTTTTTGTTATGTATTTTAAAGTATATCGTAAGTTTGTAACACTTCATTACTAAAATACGAGATTATTTGACCATATTTTTGCTCATTACTAAATCAAAAAGTTAAAAATTTTCCCAAGTTAATATTAGCAAAGGGTGTATTTATGCAACAAGAAATAAACTAGTGTGATGTAAAACATATAGTAATTAAAAATTCTTTTATCTGCACATAACAGTCTCCTCTTTTACCAAAAAATACATGGTAATATTAGGGGTTGAGGGTCGGGGATGAAATCCCAGTGATTTTATAACTTTAATATGGATATCATAATAAAGATCTTAAAGTGCCATTTACAAAAATATATGGTTTCCATACCAAAGCTCTAACCATTTCCAAGATATTTAAGAAAATTCAAAAAAACTCTAATTTTCAGCGGTGAATTTCACCCCCTTAAACCGCTTATAGGCACGAACGAAATATGGGTTTGGATTAGTTTTAATAAGATCTACAATCCACCAAAGCTTCAACAATTTTTGAGAGATACAGTTGGATACCATTTCTTGTAAGAAGACAACTGCACTTGTTAGACCCCTTAATGTCTACGGATTGCGAACCTAGAAACAATTTATCAGAATATTATCGGATAATGTAATTTTAAATGAGTATGATGTTGATCGATACTACCGTAACAATATTGTAAAATTCCAGTCTCTAGCTCACAACCAGTTTTCGTCGTCTCATTTTCAAAGTTTATTGGTCTAAGGCAGGGCTTCTTAAACTTTTTTCATTCGTGACCCCAAATAGAGATACTTATATAAGTATTTTGTAAGGATTTATTGATTAGGTAACAATATAATATATACACATATAAAAAATTTGTCGCTATGACCCCAAGATTTCACTAAGCGGCCCCAAATGGGGTCGCGATCCATAGTTTAGTATTTGGTATAAAAGTGGATACAATGATCAATGACCAGAAAGATTCGAAAATCCTGTGACATATTGTTTCCTTTATATATATATATATATATATATATATATATATATATATATATATATATATATATATATATATTATATATATATATTTATATATATATATATTTATATATATATATTTTATATATATATATATATATATATATATATATATATATATATATATATATATATATATTTATATATTTATATATTTATATATATATATATATATATATATATATATATATATATATATATATATATATATATATATATTAAGTAGGAATTGTTTTTTTGGAACTAGTAGTATATATGGTAAACCTGCTTTTATAGAATGTGTGGTGTAAAATATTTTTGAACATTTTTTGAATATTTTTATGAAAAGTTCCATTATTGTGTGGATTACCGACTTTGACAACTATAGATAAATAAAAGTCATGTCGATTACAGCAAAGCCGATTACAAAATTTATAAATTATTGTGTTGTAATTTTTTTCGATTTTTGGGTGATTTTCGATGGGTGATTCTACTTTTTAGGTTTTTAAAAAAATTAAAGTTGTCTTCACGATAAGGAAGATTAACTATACACAGAATGAAGATACTGTCATTTATTTTATTTAAATCAAGTTAAAAACTCCTATATAGATGGCCTACCTACATTTATTTTAATATTTGATTTAATTTTTTTTATAGAAATGGTGTCAAACTTTTATTGCAATTCTAAAACGCATGTCCCTGTTACGTATTGCTTGGAACTATAACGTTTTTTAAAAATAAGTTTACTGAAACCACACAATTTTATAAATAAAAAAGAGAGTTAAATTGTTACGCATGGTAATTAGACAATTAAATTTTATTTATCTGCAGAATTTTTTTTTTTTTGGCGTGACGAAAAATTGTCGCAAAAATTTGAATATCCTTCGTCACAACTGCCAAATATTGCTATAAGTTTAAAAAAATTGGTGAAAGGGTCATGTTTTTTGGTGAAATGAAACGCCAAAGACCATAGAACATAAAGCGAAAGTCAAATCAAGTGATTGACATTGAGAGCTTGTCATTTTTTTTTACATCAAGCAAGAAGAACGGCTGCGTCTGTTTATTGAGTGTATCCTTCATCATGGCTTTTTCTGGTATGTATTTAACGAATTTCAAATCGTTTTTACGTAAATATTATTTGTAATAATGTAAGCTTTACGATAAACTCAAGTTTTCGATCTAAATGATCGCTGTTCACGATTAATAAAGATTTTGTTGGCAAATTGTATCCTTCGTCACACGTGTATCCTTCGTTATGGTAGAATGTGACGATGGGAGACATGAAAGTGGCGAAGGATACGATAATAAAATAAGTATATATTATCAGCGTTTGTTTGTATATTAACTAAATTTTTTAGTTGATTAATTTGGTCAACCAATTTTTTTATATCATAAAAAAAACACAAAAACCCTCTTCAATTTTTCGCAAATCAGAAAAAAAAACAACAACTTTTTTTGTATTTTTTTTATTGATATTAAGAGAACATAATATAAATATTATTTAAATAATAATTTAAATTTTATTATTTTGAATCCGCAAAAAAATATTGGTTTTAATATGAAATCGCGCTGCTGGTCTGCAGATACCGAATCAATGATAATTTTCCTACATTCTAGTCGCATGAAATCTACTAAATGACTTTCTCTATTTTTTTTTTTTATGGTTGAGACCTAAAAAATAGAACCACCCATATACGTATGTAAATTGGTGAGTCGAAAAAGCATTAGTTTTGTTTATTAAGGTCCATTCATATCTACAGAAACTAAGCGTCACAGACACGAATCGTGACAGACACGACAAATATTGTTTAATACTTTTCTTACGGATGTATTTATATATAGCCTAACGTAACTGCAGAGGCGCGGATCGTCTGTATGTGCGAATGTGTTCTAAGAAAAGCGTTAAACAATATTAATTTTGTCGTGACTTGCCACAATACGTGTCTGCAACATTCAGTGTCTGTAGATATGAATGGATCTTTATTAGTAGGTTTACGGTTTGTAGTGCATTTATTCTTTTTAATTTCCGAGTTTTAATGTATACTGTAATACCCCTGTCGCAGCATTCTGCATAACATAGCGAATTTCCAAAGGTTTACAAAAGAAAAAATTTCAGAATCGATTAGGTAGTTAATTTTTGGCAAATTTGGGCTGCTAGCACTCCGTCTGACTTCACATATTATAGTCTATGTTTTTAAAATATTTTAACGCTCTAATAGTGAAAACAATTTCAAAAAACGGCTTGTTAGTTTTTATTTTTGATGGTTATAGGACCCTAGGACCGTAACTAAACTCCTATGACACACTCTTTGTCCATTTAAAATAACTTTCAATCGGGTGGGTAGTTTCTTTATGAATTATGACGCTTTTGGAACCCCAGGATACCTTAGGTATATATAAAATAGTACATATTAAATATTTACCTACAGCTTAGTTTATTAAGAGGAGGTTTACTCGAGAGTCCCTTAAAAATTATGTATTTTTCTAGAATTTTTTTCTCAGAACGGAAGTAAATAGCAATTTCAAATTTTGTACACATATTTATTAAGTATTAAACTATACAAAAAAAAATTTAAAGGAAAAATATAAAACTTGTCCATTTTATAGATACTGCAGTGCGACGATCCGAAAATCCAATGCCTTGTTGGCGGACATCCTAGCGCCGGTAATAAACCACCGAAATCCAAAAACAAAAAAGATTTATAAAATTTATGAAGAGTACCGGCACCTCTACCTATAATATCAAGAAATTGCTGAAAGAAAAAAAATGGCGGATGTTTGAACTTTTGATTACGATTTTTATCTTATTTTTCGCTCTTTAAACTTAAAAATAAAAAAAATATTGAAAGTGTATCGAACTTAGGTAGAGGTGCCGAAGAATTGAATTATCTTTAAAATAAAAAATTAAAAAAAAGGATCCATCGAATAGTTTTTGAGTTATCGTGTCCGCCAGTTTCAAAAATGTAGTTCCGAGATATTATAAAATATATATAAAGAAACGTATTTTCAAAATTTTATATTTAATACTCATTATTGCGTGAACTACGTTTTTTGAATTTTTTTTTTATAGAAAGCTGGATTCGGTTAATGTGCAAGAATCTTGTTTTTAAATTATTTTCAGTAAAATCACTTTGGGAACATATTCTACACATAATTTGCTATCAATTTCGGCAAGAAAAAAAATCGATTTTTTTATCAAATCTCAAGTAAATAAACCTTCCCTTAAATTACTTTCAGCAAAATCACTGTGGGAACATATTCTACACAAAATTAGCTACCAATTTCTGCAAAAAAAATCGATTTTTTTTAACGACTCTTAAGTAAACCTCCCCTTAAAAGCGAAAAAATTTTCAAAATCGGTTGAGTAAATAAATTTTGACGCGTTTGAGTTGCCAGAACTAGAGATGTGAAAAAATCGTGAATTCACGTGTGACCCGCCGGGTCACGCGTGACCCATCGTGATCGTGAATAATTTTCTACGATCGTGCGTGAGTGGGCGTGATCGTGACATTTAATTTCTTGTCGTGAATAATTCGTGAGTCACGAAAAGTTAAAAACCATGAAGAAAAAATTTTTAAATAATTTAATATTTTCAATTTTAACGAATATTAACTAAACCAGTTTGATATTTTAACTACAAAAAAATCTTTTTTTTTATATGTTGGTTTTTACAAGAACAAGTAAGTAGAAATCCAATAACCCTTACTAACAAATTCCAGTTCTTTACCGAGATACTTGGAGTGTATACAAAATAATTTACAAATTAGAAATATCCAACAGTGTTTATGATGTTGTTCTGATTCTTCCGTTCTTAAATAATTTCTTAAATTTTTAAGAAATTCTTAAAACTAGTCTGCCTATCTCACGATGTGTGGATATACGGTCTCAGTCAATGAGTATAATTGTAAATAACAAGGTTAGTTTTGAACAATATGGTCATGAAGACATAATATAAAGAGTACATTATGGGTTACTTAAAGGAATATTATCTTTTTCAATATTTTAAGATGTTTTATTATTATCATTATTTTAAAAAAAAAATTGTTTTCTATGTATTTACAGGTACTAAAAAATATTTTGTCACAATTTTGTTAAAAAACTACATATTTGGTTTGGTTGTGCGAAATGTCATGTTTATATACAGATACAATAAGAACAAAAATTAAACAATAAAAAATCATTAGATGAAAAATTTTGAAAATTTTCTCACTTTCCAGAAAAAATTAAATAGTATATAATTTGCATCAGTATTAATCTCAGTAATAATGTTAGCCCTATTAACCGTATTCTGATTTTATTCCAAGGACAAAATTTTAACTGATTGTTAAAGCGATAGTGATTTTTATTCAAAATTTCAACGATTAGTTTCAAAGATTTTTATGTTTAATTCGTAAGCGTGCGTGAGTGTGAAAGCATAAAATTTTTTTGTTCGTGATCGTGCGTGAGTGTGAAAGCATAAAATTTCTTTGTTCGTGATCGTGCGTGAGTGTGAAAAGAAATAAATTTTCTCGTTCGTGATCGGGCGTGAGTACAAAAGCTAATTCGTGACTGTGCGTGATCGTGAGCAAAAATGTACTCACGAGCACATCTCTAGCCAGAACCCCTTCATAACTTCATAATATAACATAGCCAATGTTTGTCTAAAATATTTTAGCTTTTTAAGAGCGAAAAAATTTTCAAAATCAGCTGGGAATTAATTTCTGGCTCTTTTGGGTCACCAAGTCCTGCCGAATTTCATATAACATAGCCTATGTTTATCTAAAATAATCTTAGCTCTCTAACAATGAAAATTAAAAATTGTGACATTGTCACATAAATGTTTTGAATACATACACATGTAGATCCCTTTTATGCTTTTAAGATCATTCAATTTACAAAAAGCTAATTCTTGTTAAATTAAATTATAAGTAATAAGTTACAATTCTCTATGGCGAGTAAAGTTGAAACGAAACCTATAAATTTAATAGTTACTATTTTTGTATTAAAAGGAACGTACTCAATTGTTTAAAAAACAAACTAAATGATACATGCGCTATGTATACTTGAGGTTAATCTCTTGTTAATGCATAGTACATAGGTACTTTCCTTTTTTCCATTCAGAGATTGAGCGGTTTCATGTAAGCGTCGGAAGATGGTCTGACAATATCATTATTCAATCATTAGAATATATTCATATATTTAAAACAAAATGCATCTTTTCAAAAAATTCAAGGTAACATTTGATTTTGACAATTTTATAACTTGGTATTAAATTTTATTTTATAAAAATCGATTGCTTATTCAGAATTGTCTGAACTACAACAATTAAGGTTTGAATGTTAGAAGTAACCTTACTTAAGAATGCGGTTTTTCCAGACCATGCGAGAATGGACCCAAAATTTACCGACTCCATTCATGGGTGTATGTAATTTAAGAGGGTGACTACCCCCCCCCCCCCCAATGTTGACCAAACTGAATTTTGAATTCGAGAATATCATTTTTACGTTGTTACGATTGTTTTAAGCTATTTTCCACGATGAAGTTCCTGAATTACTCAAATAGTATGATTATGTCAACACAGTCACTCTCTAGTTACTTACCCCTAAACTTAATGTTATGAAATTGAGCAAAAATAGGTCAATTAGATTTTTTCACGTAGATTTTAAATCGTGAACAAAATTTTAATATATTGTATTCTTTACCCTTTTTTCGTGAAGTTAACCCCTAAATTTTAACCCCCAACCACCCCTGTTTATGTAATTACAAATTGCGTATCAGTAGATAGCTCTTTAAAAAACAGCAATATCGCCAATTTAAACTTTTGCTCTATCTCGTACCGTTTCCGAGATATCTGAAAAATTAAATTTTTACCCCAATTTTTGAAGGGTGATCACCCCTTCAAATCGTTTTACAGTCGCTAAAAAAATACGTGTTTCTTATTTTCCGATGTTCCACAACATATCAAAGAATAAACAAAATCGAAGGGGTACACCCCCGGGATGTTCCTTGTTAGTGATGGTTCGCAACAATAATGTTTGTTCATTCCAGTTGTACATAGCGCGCAAATTTTCTAATTTCATAAACCATATTCTTTGCATTCAATTCACTTTGCATTCAATTCATTTTTTAACTTTAAAAAGTTCGTGTAAGTCTTGACTGAATATTTCAACAATACTGTGTATTGTTGAAAATTTTTTTTTTTGATTAATTTTATTCAGGTTCATTTTTTTCTAACAGCCGGCCGTCTTCTGTCCGGTAATTTATTTTCAAAGATTAGTTAGGACCCAGTTGTAGCCGGTATTTTATTTTTCATTTTTTTTTTCAGATTCAGTTGTATCTGGTATTTTATTACTTAACGAATGATCAAATTTAACTTAGTGTTAGTCTATTACTTCTGTTTAAGAATAAAATAACTTAAAAGAACTTTTAAAAATAAGGATTCATAAACAAAAGGAAGCTTTTTACCCATATAGCACAGATTTAATTGCAAGTCTTATTGATGTATAAGTTTACATCCATATAGGTATAACTTGTTTAGCGAATTTGGAATTTACGTCATCACTTTCCTTGTCTATTTTTCATTTTCCTCTACTTTCTGAACATTTTTGCAATAATGACTCTTAAATAAAAAAACATAAGACCCTTGAAGCTAAATATTTATATTCTTTTTTATATGACATCATAATCCCTGCATGTTTTTATTATCTACGACACAGGTTTAAGTACTTACTTCGTAATTAGTTGGAAGGAGATGTCTAATATTTTTAATAAAGTAGCTAAGAAAAGTGTTTATTAAAATAAACGCGCCGTGTTTCCTCCCTCTTTGTTATTAATGACACGCTCTTTGAAGACTTAAACAAGTCATCAAGGGTAAGTTGTACTTGCGCAAACAGTGTTCCGTACAACCAGTTGTTTTTATAAATTTGATATAATAGTATATGAAAGTGGCTGAAATATTTTTCCTAATGAATAATACATTTTGTTTCTAAAATACACAATATTTTTCTGTTTCAGCATGATGATATCGTTATTTTACCTTTATCACAAACGTACCAGAGTTACTGAATGGAGTAAATGTACTAAGAAACTCCGTTTTTTCAATAATAATTTTTTCTTTAAATAATAATTTTTAGCAGTACTATTAATTATAAAAAAATTGTATTAGATAATATTACAAGTCAGGAAATTATTTAAATATTATTTTGAATTTCTTCGAATAAATTGAATTTGTTTTATTTCTATGGATACCTAACAAACCTTTACAAATATTATTATAGATAATATTTAGATACAGAGATTGTAATATATTTTTTCCGTACAGATTTATCTGCTATTCCTTACTTCTTTAATTTCTAAAACTCACTTTATAAAAAAATTACCAAAATATCCATTTAACATATAATCCGATCAACTTAGCCCTAAAAATAGTAGTAAAGATACAAAAATTAGGGGAGAGCTGAAAATTTGTACGAATGTTCGGAACATCATTATAATTAAGTGTTGAAAAATCCTCATCGATCCTGTACGTGGAAAAAATTTTATTCAAGGCCAAAGGTTTCAAAAATGGGTTCTTCGCGTTTTTCAGCAAAACGGTAAGTTTTATCATAAAATTAGGTCAGATAAAAATTGTAGATCATAAAATTATCTATAAAAAATGTCTGAATACTTTTTTCCTAAGAGCTACCGTTTCTAAGATATAACTATTATAAAAAATCTGCCAAATGCGCCGGAAAAACTCCTCAACACAATTTTTTGTAATTGTAAAAAAGATGTAGTGTAAAATGCGGCTGCAAAAAAGTTGGATTGTTTTGTTCTCTTGCATGTACCAGTTGTCAAGTCCAGTCGTGCTCTAATGTTGAATTACCAACAGAAGAGGATTCGTATGATACCAACGAGGAGACATGCGATGCATCGCTATTGAGGCAATTTACTTGCACCCAACAAGAAGAACAAGAAGTAGAAGATGAACTAGAACAAGAAGGAGAAGAACAAGAAGAGGTAGCTGAAATATTAGACGATTATGAATCTGACGAATAATTTCCCTCACTTTTTAGCGAATTTCAAAAACTGGAAATTCAGTTTTTACAGCAGGTGTGATGACACGACCTAAGCCCGGAACCATAACAGAAATATGTTTTGAGGTCCCTAGAATACGAAAATGATATTCACTAAAATTTATATATATATATATATATATATATATATATATATATATATATATATATATATATATATATATATATGTCGCCACGATAACTTTCGAATGAAACGTTTAATGTTTATGAAATTTCGTATGGAGACTCAATTTTGATCTGGCTTGGCTAAGTTCTTTAGCCAGACACATCGGATGCCCAGAAGCAGGTTTTTCGGGCGTTTTTTTGCTAAAAAATTAAGTTTTCTGTCAGAATTAAACAACTTTTTAAATTTTTTTTATACCATTTAAAAAATGATAAAAATTTATATGGGACATGTGTTTGAATTTTTACTTTACGTAAATTAATTTCAGATAAAAATTAAGAAATTTGCTAGAAATGGATTAAAAAATTTCCAAAAGGATATTTGTTATCTTTTTTATTATATGGACAAACTATCTCCATTTCAGTTTTTAAAATGGTACATTTTCAAAAAGGAAGCTTTTTGAGTGATCTGTAATAAAAAATTTTTTTTAAGCAAGGCAATCGACGATATACATTTGTTCCACTCCGTCACCCAGGATCCATACGTGTTTCTATCTCATGTTATTTTTTTAAAAAAACTCCGAGTTTTGTGTTTTTATGTGATGATAATTTGAAAATTATTATGTGGGCATTTCCACAATATATAAAAAGTAAAGTGTAAGGAATATTTTATGTAATATTCCTTATCTAATTTAATTCATTTTTTGTAGGAATTTTTAAATATCACTAAAATTTGCTGAAAATATAACTTCCGTTTAGATTTCTTTTTTATTTTATTATTAAGTTGAAAAAATATTGACGGATTTTTTATTTTGTTGTGTAAAGGACACATTATGTATTTTGACACATAGGTAATAAAAATATCTTAGATAACTATGATTTTCAACTAAGTATTCTAAGAAAATTTTATAACATTAAATTTTTCAATAAAAATTTATAAGTATTAATTTCATTACATTTAAACTGCATTCAAATATTAAATAGGTAATTGTGTTGATAAATTTAATATGTAAATAAATCATTAATTTATAACAATTAAATTTAAAATACGGATTTGGCAGAAATTTGAAAATTTGAATTTTCGTTTATACTGTTTATTCGAATCTGACACAAGAGCTTGGCTTATTTGAATTTTGTTTATGGTGAATGGCATAATAATTAAATGAAATAAATTTTTATTCAAATAAGACAAATATGAGATTGAAAATAGTAGCAGTAAAGCATATTCTAATCTGTGGTATAATTAAAGAAGATTTAAACTGTGCAAACAATAAGTGCTTCATGTTTACAAACGTCTCAAATAGGTCAATCTCCTCATGAAACAAAAAATTGTAAAATTTTGTCAATAACTTGTTACTGTACTGTTCTAGGTAAGGAAGTAACTTAAAGAAACTGTATTAAGTAATATCTTTTCAATATTTTTTTTTAACAGAATTTATATTTTTACAGATATAACATAAGTATGCTTTTCTGTACCGAAACTGTCAAGATCAGTGTAAACAGCTAGGTACATATCTATCAACTTGGATATCTATCAACTTCAAGAAGTAATAATTGTGTTTTTTCGTCAGTGTATTTTATTTGTACCTATTTATTTATTAAAATGCAAATCGGTTTTGTAAAAGCAGATAGTACGAATCTGCTAAAAATTGATTCAATGATGTTTGAAAAGTTCTTTGCATGTAACTCAGATTTCTGTTCTGCCGGATTCTGGAATGTTAAATCATCTTTGTAAGTATTACTTGTTATATTAAACTGTTTTTCTATGTAAGTGTCAGGTATACCTAATTAGTAACACAATAATATTGGAAAGTATTAGGTTATGTTTTATTCCCTATGTTACTGCCAAATTAAGACTTTATTGTTTTTGTTCATAGATCTACAAGAGAACGGTGAGGATGCTATTGGGTGCGTGGATGGTTGGATCTTCAAGCAATGGTTGGATCTTCAATGAAAATAACAACCACGAAGGACATGACAAAAAAGAAGCTAAAAACTGATGAAGGCAAAAGTATTGATACAGTGACAAGTGTGGTGGAAGATTTTTTGACAGAATCAGAAAAAGAAAAATTACTACATGTCAGTACTTTAATACATGAAAATGATTTTATTCCCAAAAAAATTAATATGTTCTCATTACATTACGTATTGTATAGTAAAAAAAGCAATGATTGTGATGAATTTTTGAAACAAATACCGTAGAGCGGGATAAATTGGGACAGGCGGGTGAATAGCGACGAAACGAAAAATGTTATTCATGAACTTAATTTACAAATACTAAACGTAAATGCGAACATATATCTTACTTAAATTATAGTATAATTATTATTTTTTCGGGTAACAATAGTGACTAAGCTTGAAGTTGAATAAAAAATATTAAAAATTAAGTTTCGATTGACGTCTTTTTTGTTCCTTAAAACTTTATCTCAAAATTATTTGTAAATAATAAACAAATATTTTACTTCGCAAAAATACCACTTTTATTTTGAAACTGTGACAATATTGTCTCGAACCGTCAGTTCATTTTCAAACAGAACACATCAATTCTGTTTGAAAATGAACTGACGGTTCGAAACAATATTGTCATAGTTTCAAAATAAAAGTGGTATTTTTGCGAAGTAAAATATTTGTTTATTATTTACAAATATGGAATACCATAAAGTAACACTCAAATCTATTAATATTAAAAATTATTTATTTCGGTGCTCTTATGAATAAATTGTTGTTTAATCGAAAATTTAATTATTTTAGAACATATCTGAAAAAAAGACTGCAGGCTTTTAGTTGTTTTTATTTTTTAAGAGGAAATAAAGAGGACTTGAGATTTGGGCTAAGTTGGAAGTTAATAGGGACGGAAAAGGTGTGAATAGGGACAGTATATAGGTTAAAAGGGACGTTGATATCAAGTATAAAGGGACGAATGTGGGGTGATTAGGGACGTATGAAGTATGTATTCGGACATAGAGCATTTTCAAAATTATCAAGTCATTCGAAATTTTTATAAATACATTCAGCATAACATTTCTATACTTTATAAATTTTATTTTAGATTCTACGTTTATTTTTATAGAAAATCATCAAGTACCTATTATTTCTTTTTTTACTGTATAAATACAAAAAGTTCAAAATTATTTTATATTAGAATTTCAATTTTGGTCGACCCTACGGGTTGTCCCCATTTTCTCTTTTCTCGTCTCTTTTGACCCCAATTTTTCATAGAGAAGAAATTATACAATTTTTGTTCATTTTTCAAAAACCACCGATATTTTTAAATTTTTTTGGATACTGTGATAAAGTGACCATCTTCGCGTAAATTTTTAATATATTAAAGATTAGGTACTCATAAAATAAATACAAAAAAATACGGTGTGAAGTCTGAATGCGTCCCTATTCATCCTTGTCTACGGTAGCACATTTTTTTATTGACATAAATATTAGAAACGCAGGAAGAGACCAGGAATCAATATAGAAGTGGATTATGGGTCGATATATTTTCTGAAAAAAGTGCTTAGGACCAAAGTTATAGAGTTCAAAGTGATGCACTTGATGATGACTTTGAGGTTGACCTTGGGGTCAATTTTCAAAGTCATTTGAAAATCATTAAATATTTTTCAAAAGGAGTAGTTTACTTTTCATCCCTAAATGGTTCAAAGTATATTCGAACGAATTTCACATGCAAGATAGAAAATAAGTGATCAAGAAGTAATTTTGAAAAATACTTGCTCAATCGCAATCGGAAAAATAATAGTTAATCATATGTTCAATTGAATTCCTAATATGATAACTACAGAGTAGCAATAAAAATTTTAAAAAATTTTGAAAATTTCTAATATAACATAAAGTTAATGTTTAACTTACAATTGGAGTGATATTAAATCTTTTCTTAACTTTACTTCTAAAATTACTTATAAAAATGTTTTCTTCTAATTTTTTCTATAAATTTGCGCCTATTTTTCCATTTTGGAGCGATGATGTGAATACACTCTTTGTTTAATGTGTAAGAATATTTTATCGAATCGGGAGCTTAGTAATATCGTAAAGAGAGCGGAACGTTAATGCGGATGGGGCCTTACTAGCTTTTATTTATTTTTTAAATTTTTATTATTGCTTTTAATACGAAACTTAAAAGTAAATAGTGTTCTAAAATTTTTCATATATGAGCATCTTTGTACCTTATATGTGAGGCCAGGTGTGTAATGGATTGTTCAATCTGACAATTATTAAAATAGTGTGTAGGGAAAAACGAAGTCCGAAGTTCTATGTTTACTTATGTAAAACAAATATAATTTCTATTATTAATTAAGTGTATTTGATGACTGCAAATTTTGAATTTGATGACTGCAAATGCACTCTTACTAATTTTTATCTCAAACTCTCTTTATTTTCTATTAATTGTTCCACTCTGGTGGTAGATTCAATTAAACAAATTTTAGGACAAGTTCTTGAACAAATTTTTATTTTAAACAAAATTTTACAATTGCGATAATTTCATACTAAATTTACATAACGAACACTCGTTAATGGCCGCAATGGTTGAAAACGTGTTCACACATTAAACAAAATTAGAGTGGATTTTAGTAAGAGAAACGTATACCTAATAAAGGTTTGTAACAGGTTTCCGACAAATACTTATTAATACAGTTCTGTATAGAACATTTCAAACTTTGTTTTTACTCTTACTTAAAATTTGTAGTTTCTTCTTATACCCTTCTTTTATATGTTTTTAATACAAAATAAATGTAATAAATAATTCAAAAATGATAATAAGGAACAATATAATGCTGTCAAACAAAACAATTGAATTTTTTATTAGTGAAAGAGTAAATACGATAATTGGTAACAGAAATCGTATACATACATCCTTTTTTTATAAATTAAGCTTGTTTTTTATACAAATGGGCGTGTTGTTCATTGAGCTTTTTTTTAGTTATCGGAATAAAAATTGTATGAATTTCTTTTCAACTAATTTAAAAGTAGTTAAAAATCGTTTGTCGTTAAATTTTCCTATTACAAAAAGGCTATTATTCCCATAAATCAAAAGATTAAAGAAGATAAGAAAAGTTGTAAGAAACAGAGAAAGAAAATTGATGACGTTTATTACGAAGAGAAGAAACAAGATATATATTTAATTTAACATAACATATGCATATCTACTACAATGTACATCAATATAGTTCACACTGTGCCCTGCATGGACCGTGTTACCGTATGTGGGCACTATGCGTAATTGCCAATATGTTTACTTGTCTGTCTCACAAGTAACATCCCGATTAACTAGTGGCTATTGCTAATAAAAATAGAAGAATTTTAATAATGAAGGGCATAATTTAACAGGTGTGATATATCTGGAAGTACTTAGTGTCCTTATGTTATTCATTTTGAAAATATCGTAATTTTTCGTATCGATAATTTCTGATAATCAAAAATACTCTTTAATAGTCGTAATATATTATTTAGAATACTTACATTTAACTTTATTTCAGGTTTCAAAAATTTCATGTTTTTCTCTACAGCGCACCGTTTATAAGATATTTACGATCAAAGTTTTCGATAACGAAAAGTGTTATTTAAAAACAAACATAATAAAAAGAAGTTACATTTTCTAAATTCGGGAGTATTTATTGTGATATTACTAAACGCTGCCAATGTAACAATAAATACATGAATACTAGCATGTAATTTAAGAGGGTTGTTTCGAAATTTCGTACGTTTCCAAACAGTTGTTTTTTTCCCCGGGATATTAATTGTGGCGGAAATTGCTAATAAATAGCAAACAATAATTTACAGTATTTAAGCTTCATTATAGGTATTCTCTATAAAATACTGAAAGACATGATATGAAGTTATTGTTTTAAGTAAGATGGGGTAAAAGATAAAACCAATTGTGCAGACATTGGAAATATTCTAATTTATCAAATGTCTATTTTGATATGTAATGTATGTAAAACTATATCTTCGTAAATTCTATTAAATATTCATTCATTAACGTATAATTAAAATTTCAAAATAGATTTGTAAGTGCGTAGGTTATGTCTTTATTAATATTCGTAGTACACCTATATAATTAACTATTATTTGAATATA
This sequence comes from Brachynemurus nebulosus, assembly GCA_035578155.1. NCBI lineage: Eukaryota > Metazoa > Arthropoda > Insecta > Neuroptera > Myrmeleontidae > Brachynemurus > Brachynemurus nebulosus. The sequence goes on along the minus strand of JAPWDM010000001.1, from coordinate 128,844,328 downwards.
TAAATGCACATATTTTAATTTTATAATAATTTAATTTCATAATATAAAATAACCTGGAATACCTATAAAGCTGTGATTAAATAAATGGATTTGAAAGGTTGTTTAACAATTAAGGTCTTATGCCACTGTAGGGGCACGAAACTGAATTAATTTTTCAACAACTTTTTTTTCGGATTGAAAGCAAATTTATCCAAAAAAATTACATATATTACATGATAACATATAATATGTTGAGATATAAAAATACCTATATCAATGTATGTAGTAACTGAATCATAGAGACCTATTTTATTACACTGTTAGAAAATGTGGCAAGTAGTACTTTATAGCACTAGTTGTATAATGAAAAGGAAAAATCATTAGTGCCTTAAAGAATGAGCTACCTGAAAAAATTTAATTTTAAAATAGAAGGAAAAAATGCTAACTTTATTTGCATTTCATATTTATAGATTTATATATTGCTACACAGTTTGTAATAATAATAATAATAATAATAATATATTTATTTACATGGACCAGTACAGGTATACAAAAGGTTGAATTTGATATTACAACATATCATTTATATTATAACGTACCATTTCGATTAAATACTTCCTTAAAGCCTTTTTAAATTGTTGCGTGTCCTTACTTGTGATCCATTCAAATAGTTTATTATACAGCTTCTGCCCAGTATAAATAGGTGTTTTTTCAAAAAAGCTCGTCCTATGTGTAAAGTCAAAATTTGATTTCGCTCTTGTAAATCAAAACTTAAAATTCATAGGTACGTTTCACAATTCGTGATGTGAAATATTCATCGTCAATGATCACAGTCAGTAAACCTAAAAATATTTTTAAAAAAATTAATTATTTATTAAATTTTCCTAGTTTTTTCGATTTTACCTTGACCACAAAATTCATAAAAACAAAAATTACCACAAAAAGTATTTACTTTTCTTAACTTTTGATCATATAATACTTTGCTTGTATTCATGAAACTGAGATTTGTTAACAATTAAAATGAGGAATTACGAATTCCATTCAAATTTACATAGTAGAGAGTAGTTAAGTGACGCGGCCACTAGCTGCGCCACTAATTTAGCAGCGCCAACATCAAATTGAATGTCCATGTTTTAGTATTTAGTTAAATGTTTTTTCTTGAAAATTATGTAAATTGTCTAAGTACCTACCTCAATTTCACAAGAAATTTTATAAAATTTTAAAAAATATTTACTTTTTAGAATAGGGGGAAATTTAACTTGATTAGTAAAGGAATTCCTGGAAAACATAGTGGCTAATGTGAACAAAAATAAGTAATTACTTTTACTTACTATTTTTTAAATATTTACTTATAAATATGAGTATAAAATTTAAGTATTTTATTTACTTTTTGCTACTGAGAACTATACGCAAATACTAATCGGCATAATTAATTACTGAAAAATATATGAATAAAAGGCAGCATTTACTTATACTTATAAGTAAATACTGCTTGATTTTGTTACGATTTTTCTAACCGTAAGTTAATGGGAACTTTTAACTACTTGAAGATCACTATGACATTTAAATTGAAGGATACAGATTGATAAGCAAGAACAACAATTTCAGAAAAGGTAGTTTATTGTCAAATCGTTTTTTACAATTTTAACTATCGAATAATGTAACTTGAACCTTGACTGTTCCATCGAAATTGTTTCGTACACCCGTTTGATTTTATCAACCTTAAATGTGATACTTTTATGACTTTATTATGTGAGATACTTTAAATTAAAAATTGATTATTTAATATCATGGCTGTGTTTATGAGAGTGCGTAATCCCAAAAAATATAGGGAAAGACGCACTATTAGTCCTAGTAAATACAAAGGCCTTTTATGTTTCGAAAAAGAATCAATTGAATACCTTTGTAATAATTTTTGCCGAAAGTTAATAAAAGTGGGGGTGCATTAAAATCACAACAACAAATGGAAATATTCTTATGGTACCTCGCTGATCTCGATTTTCAAACGGGAATAAGTGAGGATTTTGGAGTACAACATTTAGTGCGCCTGGCACTTGTCTGAAAATTGGATTTTCAAAATTTTCTAGTAGGTGAAAAAAGTCTGTCTCCCATTGTTGTAGTTTTATCGGTTTATTTCCAATTTTATTTTTATCTTTATTTTTTTTAATATCCGTTTTCATGTTATTAAGCATTTCTTTAACTTTTCCACACTGGTCTTTTTTCCTACCAATTGTTCATAGTCAGTTTGGATATTGGTCCAAGCTTTTTCTTTTACTGCAATTATCTTGGACGATAATCACCTGTTCAGAACAACCGTATTATTTCTTAAGGTGTTAACAAAAATTAATCTCGAATCAGTAATTGTAGGTTTTTCTGATACAGAAGCAAATTGCGTTTCTTCATCACTACTAGACATATTAATTTATAAAATAAAATAAAACTTTTTCCAGAACACGAACTGAATCAAACTGAGCAAAGAATACCTAAATAATAAACAAATACTCTGCAAAATACCACTTTTATTTTTGAAACTGTGACAATATTGTTTCGAACCGTTAGTTCATTTTCAAACAGGACATTTTTTATAATTTTTTATAAAACAGCACATTTTTTATAATTATTGGATTTTTGCATTCTTGGATTTCTTCCCTTTTTATTGATCACAAATAGTGTATTTTGCTATACATATCTAATGATCTAGCTCTATGAGAAAAAGCAGTAGGTAATACCAAATTACTAGACAAGTTGCATTGTATATTTGATCAAAATAATTTCAATTTCATCAAAAAAGGTAATTCTCATTTCTGATGAACGTGTATATCAAAATGGAAAGCTTGTTTTAAGCAGCGCATTGGCCAGTCTTGGTAAAAGACATAGAAATCGAGCAACTTATTTTAGAATGAAGACATATTATGATAGAATTAAATAGACTTAGTACAATTCTACGGGTAACAAAATTGATAATATTACGGTAAATGAAGTTAAAGATTTTTAAAAATGATGAATGTTTCACGAAATAGATGACAGCGAAAGCTTTTCATTCCTCAATGAAAACTTTGATTTGATAATAATTAATCTCCACAATTATACCAGAAAAATAAAAAATTGAGAAAACCAAATTGGAAGCCTTACAGTCACTTAAGCTATTAAGTACTTACCGTAACAGTTTTTTGTTCCTTTTTATGTATTTAATTCAAAATTACTAATAAAGCAAATTTAAATAATAAACAAATATGGAATACCATAAAGTAACGCTCAAATCTATTAACATTAAAATCAAATCAATATGCAAGTTAAAATACAGTTAATTAGTTTTATAAAAATTATTGTTTTATAATAATAAAAATAAGTAAAATGAGCTACGTGTTTAAATTTGGACAAATTATTTTGCACTATGTGCTTCAAATCTAAATTATAGTCAAGAAGTTAAATTTTAAAAACTATAAAATAATTTTTTTGTTAAATATTGCATCCAAATAGGTTTCTCTATCCAAAAAAATCTTCCTATTTAATTTTGAAGTTAGTTAAAGGCTTTCTACAGGTTTTTTCATCTCCTGTAAAATTTGGTTATTGACACATAGCGCATATTGAACTCCCAGCGACGATATTACCCAGTATATAGTAGAAATAAATATATGACCACGTCACAGGCGAGAAGTCAAGAATTTTGTTGAATTTCCTCTTGGAAAATAATGAACTAAAACATGTTTTCCACCTACTTTCAGAATTCTTCTAACTTAATTAATATTTCCATTTGGTAAAAATTAAATAAAAATTTTATCAATTTAAATAGCATTTCTACAAATAATTTTGATCAGTATTTTTGAGGGACGTTGTTTAACATCGAAATATACGACAATATAAATTTTATTTAGTGGCGATTACTATTTTAAATTATTTTGAAATTTTTAAAAATTTGGTTATCTATATCTCCAAGAAATTCACTCTGAGATGAAACTTGTTAATAGGATACCTTTAAGGGAGCCACTAGTGTGACCGCCTGAAAAAAGGTGATTTTTGGGAATTTTTTTAAAGAAAACTACTGTATGGAATGTTTTAATATTTTAAGGATATATTCATTGATATCTAATAAATTCATGATAAAATTTTTGGACCAAAAATTTGAAAATTCAGTGAGTTATTCGCGATCTCCCAAGGCTCTAAAGAAAAAAGTTCCCACACTGCTGCAGTGATAGTGACCTTCACAGTGTCTGAAATAAAAATAAAAACCCAAAAAGCCTATTAAACTAGGAGGTATTGCCCGTGCCATGAACCTCAATCGAAAAAAAAGTTGAAATTTAAAAAAATAGCGGAGTTTTAAAAACTTTCAAATTTTGGGCGAAAATTTGATTATTTTTGGCCTGCAAAAATTACAGTTTTTATTCCATTGGAAGACTGAAGGTTTATGAAATGAAGAAACATATACATATAAAAGAAGCTGCAATAAAAATCAAATTGATCGGATGCCCTGTCTTCGAGTTATAACTGCAGCAAATTTGAAAAATATAGTTTTTCTTTACTTTACCTTTTAGTTTGAACCACTGAGAATTTTTACTAAAATTATTTACGTTGTACTCATTATAACGGTCATAGTAAAACTAGATGAGTCGTTTAAATGTGCCAGGGTCTAGCTGCTCCACAACATGTGACTGGCAGGCACGTCCAGAAACTTCCGAACTATCAACCTTCATACATTTCTTAATATACCTCAAAGTTAACAATAAAAATCAGAATCCGCTCTTTTGATGGCTGTAACTCAAGAACTATTTGAGATATGCACTTGAAATTTTAGTATGTTATTTTTAAAGGTGTAGACTATCGAAACATGCAAAAAATTTCAATTTTTTTTCAAAATGTCAGACAAGTGGTCCCCTTTAAGATGCGAACATAATAAAATAGCAAACGTTGGAAGTCCAAAAATCTCGGATGAGTTCTCCAGTCAGACACATCTGATGTCGGAAACATCGAAGTTTGAGTTGTTTGCAAAAACTTGAGTTTGTTGCAAAATCAGTTTTTAGCAAAAACTTTTCAAAATTTAAAAGTTTTTATAATTTTTTTTATACTCTGGTAAAGAGCGAAAAAAATTACATAAGATATATTTTGAACCATTATTCTAGGTAAGCGGGTTTTCGTGAAAAAGTAACTTTTTTGATCGGAAATTCGCTATGTTATGCAGAATGCTGTGATAGGGGTATTTTATTTTTTATAATTGTAATTTATTTACAGTAAAAAATTATCGATTTTTTAATCAAGAATCGGTATTTTGATTTTTAAGCGTTCTCAAAAATTTAAAAAATCAATAAAAAAATTCTCGAAAGCGTTACATCCTGAGAAAGGACAATGGGCAAAATTTCCCCCCAGCGCCCACTGGTGAGATATGTATTTTCTGAAAGCCCCTTCCTAGTAGGTCACAAATATACCCATCTTAGGTATGGAGAACCTGGCCTTCAAAAGTTCTGACGTGCAGAAGGTTTTGCATATTCCACGTGGCCATTTCTTAAGGAAACGATGTGTGTTGACCTGCAGCGGGCACTAGAGTTCCCTTCGGGAGGGTTTCCACTTCGGTCCCCACTTTATTTGCCGAACTAAAGTGGACTACTTGATTTCGGCAATCTACCAAGGGGTCAGGCAGAAATCGTCACCAGTAGGACTCTCAAACTTCTCTTCGGATACTCCCAGTGTACAGGTTTGTCTCCTGCCATAGGCCACGTGAAAAAACAAGGTTAGGCCACTTGCCAGGAAAGTGGTTTTACACAATGATAGGTCGGCCCACGACATGTCCAATAACCCATTTGTACCTATACAGAGTATCCCGTTTGGCTATGGCCACGTGCAGACTTTTTGTACATTTGACGCCCTATAACTTTTGAAGGTCAGGTTCCCCATGAACGTGCCCATTGACGAAGTTGGACTACTTGACCTGGGCTATCGATCGGCACCGGTCTCAACCTTGGGCGCTAGGGAGCAGCTCCCCATATAGTTTTGTCCATTGTCCTTTATAAGCTAGTGAAATCTTTTTATTTTTATTTTAGATGATTCAGTAATGAGTTATGCGGTTCACCGAAATATAATTTATTCGAGGCATCTGTCAAGATTGACTGCCAGTGGCTCTTTTCTGTATATTTTTCAATGAAATTTTTATATAATATTCCTCAAATGCCATATACCAGTTACATAATTAGATTTTGTTAACCTTATTGTCAACAATAATTCGTGAAAATATGATTTTTTATAGCGAATTAATCTTAAACCCCCTCCCCCCCCCCCTTATACATTCTAAAATAAATTATCTAAATGTAAATAGAGTATAATTTATTATGATTTACTCTATATATGTATCAACAGAAAGTGCTAACATCAGTACTAAAACGGTTTCAGTTTCGTACGTGTTGTCAAATATTGCTTAGAATTTTTGGTAACAGTTTTCCGATCAAAGTAGTAACGTCAGATGTTAACTCCGTGTATAAACATTTATGTATCCTATAAGGTGCTCCGGGGTAACTGGACCATGATTTTACAACATAACCTGACAAGTTACCATCATAAACTTGTAATTCATGGCAAAATACAAGCAATTTTTTTGCTGCAAAATATTGCACGATTAGTTAGCAATAAATAGCAAACATATTGTATATCATTTAAGGTAAATTTTTAACACTATACAGGGTAAAACAAATAACTCTCGTCCTTTCTTGGGGTGACTCATAGCATCCTGTAGACACTAAAACCGCAGGAATTTTTTCGGAATTAACAGTCGCGTCACCCCTCAGAAGGATAAGAGTTACTCCCCTTACCCCCTATATATTTATTTATTTATATATACTTATTTATTTATATATATATATATATATATATATATATATATATATATATATATATAGGGTGTAAAACAAATAACTCTCGTCCTTTTGTGGGGTGACTCATAGCACCCTGTAAACACTAAAACCGTAGGAATTTTTTTGGAATTAACAGTCGCGTCACCCCTCAAAAGGATAAGAGTTATTTCCTTTACACCCTGTATATAATATATATATACACACATACATATATGAAAAACTGCGTTTTAGTGTCTACAGGGTGCTATAAGTCACCCCAAAAAGGACGAGAGTTATTTGTTTTACACTCTGTATATTTATATACATATAAATAAATTTTTTTGTCCTGCTGGCCCGGTTATCCCGTGAATATCAGGTTACTGGATCATTCCAGTCGATATTCTATAAAAACACTGCAATAAATGTCTGGGGTAAATGGGCCTACTTTATATATCCCTACTTTTATACCTATTGTAATACAAGCTCTCACAACTACAAAATTGATTCAGATGAAGTAATGCCTGTTGTTCTAAAGAGAAACGAAGAAGAAAAAGGTGTACCAACCAAATAACATTTCAATTCCCACAAATATGCACATGAATAACCCTTGGCTCAGCTACCCCCTGGGTGCAGGAACCCCGGAGCACCTTAAAATTACTGGATAGATATATAAGCAGAGCGTAGCTATAGATATTCATGACCATACGTGCTATTCTGTCCTATAGTATAGAGATTTGTTGAGACGAGTATATTGATCTGTTTACAATAATAACAGCTTACAATAGTTGTTAGATAAACTTGGTATTGTGTATAGGTTTGTTTGTTAATATTATTGCCGTTAGACAAGCTGATAATATAATTAAATGAATCATAGGAAATTATTCAGACAGACGTTACTCAAGCAGTATGTATTTAAAACATTAAAAATTGATATTGGATATATCGCGCATACTCTTTCTCAACCTCGTATCTGAAAAGTCCCAATTTTTGGACACATAAAAAGAACGTATTTAAATATGTGTTTTCATCATTATGAACTTAAGATTTATGCTAATTACACCCTATGATGTTGGCTACCTACATATATAAATATATATAGATAAGTATACATATAAATACAATATTTAATGTTTTTTGTGTGTCCTAAAACATGCAGTTTTTGATATACGAGGTTGAGAAAGAGTATGCGCGATATGGTTCATTTCAGTTAAATTTAACCATGCTTACTTATGAATTTAAATAATTTCCGTTTTCTTGGCTTTATCTCTTTCATTATTGCAGTTATGTAAATTTTAAAATTGTAGTTTGTTTTTAGTAAAGAATAGAAGATTGATTTGCTTTGAATATAAGAATTATTTAATTTTTTAAATTTGACCCATGATCAATTGTATCTGAAATGGGGTATAGTTACTAAATAAAATTTTTGGAAATTATAGGGTAAATAGTATAGTTATTGGACTTTGGCAGTTATTGGACAAGACACTCTCTTTTGGAGATTATAAGGCTTATAGTAAAGCAAACTTCCTGATTTTTTCGTTAAACAGAACCCTCTAGTATCTATTTTCAGAAAATGCATTCTGAGTTAACCATAATTTACAGAAACCTGTAACTACGTCATTCTTAGCATGGTCTTAGGTAGTTCGTTAAAAAAGTTTCCTACGTCTAGTGAGTGACAAGGCTAGAATCATTTAATAGTATCCCACTAAATTGTGAATCATCGTAAAGGGTTGATCAAGGAGTGGATAAAGGCTGTGTACATGATACAGGACTTGTGGATTGTGGAAATACGCCAGAAATCAATAAATGCAATTTTTGTCCAATAACTGTATTTTTTTACACGCACAACTTTAATATTTTTTCAGAGACTTACCAGTATGTAATATGAAAGTTTTAAATGGTACATTAAAGTAGACAGGTCTTACTTTATTTATGAAGTTTTCGTTAAAAATAAAGTTACAACCCTTTTTCTGTACTCTGTTTTAAAAATTTTTCTTAACTGTCCAATAACTGTATCGTTTACCCTAAGTATTTTTTTAAATTTAATTAATTTAAAATTATTTACCTGAAAAAACTATTTTGTTGCCCATACCACTGATGTGTCATTAGTTTAAAACTCTTACACGTATTTTTTATTTCTTTAAGACAAAATAGAATTGGTTACCTAGAAAGATAAAAAGCTCATACACGTGACGATTTATACATTTTACATTGATGTACAGGAGCGGTTTCCAAACTGGGGGGGCGCCCTTCCCCAGGAGGGCACGCAATGTTCATCAGGTGGCGCAGGTTAATTGTCGTCGATTTGATAAAATCATAGTTTTAAGAATAAGCGCTCAAACATAATTACCAAATAATGGACATTTTACATTATGGAGTTACATGAGCCTTTTTTAGCAAAAATAAAGCACAATTTTTCGAATTTTTTTTACAATATAAGAAAATATAATTTATTTCAGCTTTTGGCATATTATTATATATTATTTGGAGATACCGTAAAAACATTTTTATGAAAAAAAAAACATAATTAAGCCACTGGCAGCTAGTTGTTGAAAATCGGTGATTTTTCGCCGTAGGCGGAGTAACTCGTGATATTCTTACCTACAATAAAAAACAAATTTTTTTCTATTAGTAGATGCTTATCGCTTGTACTTGAACGAGAAATTACTGTTTCAAAAGTTGAAATTTCATTGTTTTTAAATCCCTTTTTTCAAGTACAAGCCATAAGCATTTACTAATAGAATAAAAATTTCCAAAAGTTGGAATAAATTAGGTTTTTTTAATAAAAAAAAAAGCCATGTAACTCCCCAGCACTGATTTTTCTGTTCGCTACTGTACGAAATATTTTAACAATAACTATTCTCAAGCGGTCAGAGTCATGTTAGCGTGTAACTATCGAATACGTGTCTAATCAACGGTTTCCTCTCAAGTGTCGTATAGACCTGTCGTCCGCCAAGAATATGAGTTTTTCCAGTAAAAAAATAATTTACGAATTGTTTATAAATTTTTTCAAGAGGGGGGCGGCCGGGGTAAGATTTTTTATGTTTTATAGAGCAGCGTTAGTGCACATAGTTTGGATAACACTGTCGTACAGACATGATATGGATCTTAAATCAAAAAATTAATATCTCCAGGGCTGGCGAGAGCGGAATTCAGGTGCTCACCAACTACATTTTTGGAGACAAAAATTTTCAAAAATTTTGGTTGTGCTCGGGGGCTCGTAGAAAAACAACGTATATGTATTAATAGCAAAACTGAGAAAATGGCGTTTAAAAATTTATCATTTTTAAACCATCGTCTTTTCCTTCTGGGTCCGCTTTGTGATATATAAAGAATTTTTATTTACTATTAAAATAGCATCAATTTATAGCAGAAAACTTATTTTTAGGCGAATATTTTCTAATTCGCCAAGAAACGTGTAGGTACGTTGTTTTCGGTAACTGGAAACAAAATCTAACATACAATAAACAACGTATTGTGGCAGGTAACATCTCCAAATAATTTCTTCTTTATCGAAAATCAATAAAAATCAAATCACAATCATAAATGTCAAAGTTAGAATGAAATTTGACACTGTGGTGACACCTACCATAGAAATTTGGAAATACAAAGTTACAAATACGAGATTTACAAATACAAAATAAGTGGTTTGTCTCCTTGCTAATTAATTCACAATAATTATTTTTAATTTCAATTAAACTCTATAATTATGTAACAAATGATAAAAAAATTTTCGGAAAACAAATGGTTTGAATAAGAATCGTGTCACGCTATTCCTGTCTCGTGCATTGACAGGCGAAAGAAGTAATTCAGCATGTTTTGTTAAAAAATATATATATATATATATGTACCGGCCCATAATTACATAGTTTGCCGTGCATAAAATTAATTATAAATTAATAATATTAGTATGCTGGGAGAATAATCTTGGTAACAGAAAAGAGAGAAAAATACATGATTTTGACTGACAATCGGATTATTATTTCTCTTATTAAATATCGATAAATACGGAGTCAAGCACACGCATTATAATTATATAATTGGTGACCAACGACGATTTGGTAATTCGTTTAAATATTTATTTATTATTAAAATATTTATATTTATATTTTGACACATATATTTGTTTTCAAAAGTAAAATATAATTATGCCAAAAAAGAATAATACAAAGATGACTCATGCACCAGTCACCTCAGAAAACGGTAGAGTAAATTTCATTTTCGAAAAACTACCGGAATTTGACAGAGGTGACGTATTATTGTGGTTGCACAAATGTGATCTTTTATTTAAATTGAAGAATATTGTTAATGAAGACAATAAATATTTTTTAATTACTCTCGCTCTCGATCCAGAGGCTAGTCAAGCTGTGCGTCACATAATTACTGACGTGGCTATTGAAAACAAATATGAAAGAATAAGGAATGAATTACAAAATAAATATGTTATGTCAAAAACAGAAAAATTTTCTTCTTTATTTAAAAAAGAGAATTTTCAGAATCTAAAACCTTCAGAGATTATTAATAAAATGCAATATTTTGTATATGACTTGAATTTGGAAGATTCATTCCTTAAGCATATATTCTTTAAACATGTACCACAGAACATACTGCCTTTCTTGTATGCACATGAAAATATGGAATGGCATGAATTAGGTAAACTGGCGGACAAAATATATGATTCTTCAAGAAAAGTTGAAATCAATGAAATCAAATTAAGAGATGAAAAACTTGAAGAATTATGTAATGAAATAAATGCCATAAAGAAAAAATTGAGAAATTTAAAGAAGAGGCAAAATTTCCATAGAAACCGAAAGAAAAAAGGAAATTTTGACTGTTCTAAAAATATTTTTAATTCTAAATTCCATTCAGAAATATGTAAATATCACATAAAATATGGAGAAAATGCAAGAAAGTGCATTAAACCATGTTATTGGTACATTTTATTTAGAAATGAAATAATAAATGGAAATAAATTGAAACGAAAGAATTATAAAATGACAAAATGTTATACGGATTCAAAAACGAAGATTTTTTATAATAATTCCTGGAAAAAGAGAAATAATTCAAAATATGATAATTATCATCTAAATAATGATGATAAAATGTTTAATTTCCACTCACGACATCACAGAATTAATTCAATTTTTGGTAACAATTTCCATAATCGGAAAATGTATCACAAAAGTGATAAATGTTTTTCAAAACCATTTGTGAGTTATCCGAAAACTGGAAATTTTTTCAAACATAATATAACGACTCCGAGAATAATGCATATTCGCAATGATAGAGTCAATTGTCATTTATTCTCCAAGTATCCTTTTAAAATAATGGAACAGGATGAGAATTATTTTAAAATTAAATTAAATAATAATTTGGACAAAAGTCCCAATAAAAAGCATACAGTAGCTTGCGTAAAATAATTATCATAAAGCAATGATAATAATTATTCAATTTATTTCTATTTTTCAACGAATTCTCATAGGTAAAATTAATTATTTTACTTGGATATTTTTCTGCCGTATGTTTTTTTGTTCTAGATTCGGATATTCTGAATTATAGAAGACATCCGGATCGGAGAAGCAGAAATTTCAAATTATTCATAAGTGAATATACATATTATTATGTATTGAAATTTTTTAATACTGTTTGTGTAACAATGACTTGTAAATATTTAGCATTGTTATACTGGAGGGTTTTTTCATTTTCAGGGAACAATTTAGTTTGCGTCCTGAAACTTTTTCCCTTCAGCAGGAATTTTTTTTTTTTTTTTTTTTGAAAAGTGCCAAGATTTTTTCTTTCCGCAGGGGGGAGTAATGTACCGGCCCATAATTACATAGTTTGCCGTGCATAAAATTAATTATAAATTAATAATATTAGTATGCTGGGAGAATAATCTTGGTAACAGAAAAGAGAGAAAAATACATGATTTTGACTGACAATCGGATTATTATTTCTCTTATTAAACATCGATAAATACGGAGTCAAGCACACGCAGTATAATTATATATATATATATATATATATATATATATATATATATATATATATATATATATATATATATATATATATATATATATATATGTTGCAGCTATATTGTCAAAACCGTTTTATTATAATAACGCTAGTCAGATTATAAAAAAACCAAATATTGTCAACTGATGTTGTCCCTTACAATACACCTAGTAAATTTCAGTGCTATTATAATTTCGCTAGACTCATTTAGAGGAATTGTGAAGCAAATAACAATTGGTATCAAAACTACTAAACCGATCTCAACAAAATTTAGTAGAAATATTTTATGGCTTAGAATAACTGATAGGATAATTTATATGTTGGGTGAAGGTTTCTGCGGGATATTAATACGAAACTAATTAGTGTAAAACTACAAAATCGATTTCAATTAAATTTAGTGAGTACACTTGTATACTTTGGAATAACCAAAAGGAAATTTGATCCCGATTAAAGGCTCCTGAGGGATACAAAACAAATTATTCAGTCAGGTCAAAATTACTGAAGCGATTTCAGTCTGATTGCATATATAAGCTTATATACTTTGGAATAACTGATGGAAACATTTTTATCCTAGTTAAAAGTTCCAGTGGGACACAGACTAAATTATTGAGTCACGTTAAAATTATTGAACGAATATCAATTAAATTTTTTTAAATTTTTTTTTTAAATTTAGATACATATTTATATGATATGCTTTTTAATAACTAACGGAATAATCTGTATCCCGTTTGAAAGTTCCTATCGCCTATTATTACGATAAGAAATAATATCAAAACTACTGAAACAATTTTAATCAAATTTAGTACTGGCATATACCTTAAAATAATAAATATTTGGTATACTTTTTTTACAGGTTGGAGGTTCCCGTGGGAAATAAGCTACTATTTCATAAACTATTAATGTTGATTTTCTTTAGATTGTTTATTGATTGACTAAAGACTTTAGAAATAATTTTAAATTGCTGTTCCAGTTTTTCGAGATATCGTTCTATAGCAACATGGAATTTATTGTAATTATATCAAAGCAGTTGAACTACTTTATTGTGAATTAATATGTACAATAGTTTTATCCCGGTTTTCTAAAGGAAAAACCGGACACATAAAAAATTTCCATTTAGAATATTTTTCAGCTTTTTATTATTAGCTCGAGTTTTTTATTATTAGCTCTAGTAAAATTGTCATTAAGGGGTAATCTAGGGTTTAAAGCTCAAATACTAATATAATCTGGTTCATATCCCTGATGAGTCTTTCCATGGCATACAAATTAAAATTCTTGTACTGTGAAGATCATCAGGATTTTCTTTTGAAATTCACATAAAAATATCTGATTTATAGCATACGTATTCCAAAATATAGAAGTATTCATATCAAATTTGAATGAAATCGAATCAGTAGCTTTGATATTAATTAGTTTCATATTCATATCCCTTAGGAACCTTCAATCGGGATACAAACTATCCCAGCAGTTATTCTAAATACAAATTAAATTTAATTGAAATCTGTTCAATAGTTCTGACATGATTGAATAATTTATTTTGTTTTCTGAGGGAACCCTAAATCAGGATGAAAATTATCCTATGTGTTGTTCCATGGGGTATAAGTATCCATGCCAAAACTGAATGAAATCGTTTCAATAATTTCGGCCTGACTGAATAATTTATTTGGTTTGCCATGGGAACCTATAATCAGAATAAACATTTTCTGTTTGTTATTCCAAAGCAAAAAGATATTCATACCAAATTTGACTGAAATCGGTTTTGTAGTTTTGATACCACTTAGTTTCGTATTCATATCCTGTAGGAACCTTCAACCAGGATATAAATTATCCTATTAATTATTCTAAACCATATAAATATCCCCACAAAATTTTACTGAAATAGACTTAGCAGTGAAGACATTGTTTATTTTAGTATTCACAACCCACGGAAACTTTTAAACGAAATAAGAATTTCTTATCGGTACTCCAAAGCATATTTATGTAAATATATAACCTAAATTTACTTAAAATCGATTCAGTAGTTTTTTGACATCATTAGTTTCGGATTCATATCGTGTTTACTTTTACCACACATATTTTCCTGTAAGCTGATTTGGTTATATTGTAAAAAAAACATTACACTTCACAATTTCTCCAAATGAGTCTAGTGAATTTATAATAACACGGTATTCGGTAATAATAATAATAAAATATAAAAAAATAATTAATGAGTTGCACGTGCATATACTAGAGGGGTGTATATTCACTGTACTTAAAAAATAAAAACCAGCCAAAAAACCAGCTAAAAATCATAAATTAACACTTTCACCATTATATGTGAAGAATACATAAAGAAAAAAAATGACTACAGCAATTTTGCGTTTTCATAAAAGAAAGCTAATTTTTTTTTGGCATCAATTATATTGTGCTCTACGTTAGTTTTTTTGTTGTATATTAGCTCTATCGACGATCTGTCGCTAATGTCAACTTAGATGCACGATCGTGGTCAGAGGTAAATATCTTTTATAAAATACATATTGATCGTGTTCCATTTAGATATCACAAACAACATTGACTAGTGCATTTGATGTTTCACAAAAAAACTACTTTTTTAAAAAATTTTCTTGCAATACTAACATTTTAAATGCTTTTAAATGCAATTAAAAGGTTAGTCTTGCATAAAATTGTAAAAAAAGAAATGCATTATGTTACACAGTGTCGTGTGTCCGTAATGGAACAGGACCATTTTATAACTAGGTGAGGAAACACCGTATGTACGAATAACTCGGATTACAGTAAAATGGGACACATTGTACTGTATATTAAAATTAACGTTTTGAAGAAATTTAATTAAATTGAAATATTTTTATTAAAAATTAATGCGAGAATGTAACAATACTTATGTAAGTGTATAAATATTCTGTGTGATAATAATAAGAGTGTTCTGTGTTCAGAATTAAGAATTTTTTTAAGTATGTACCTACATGCATTATCATACAAAATCATAACCATAGCTTTGATACGTAAATTAAACGTACATACTTAATTATTTTTTTAAAGAATTGTGTTGTTGTTGGTAGTGTGTGGTAGTGCGTACATACATACTTAATGATTTGATACATACAAACCATACATACTTATTGGTTTGAACCATAGAACATAAGAAGGAATACAACTATCTCTTTTCTGCAATCACTTATGGGCAGGTATGTGCATTTTACAGAACTATGTTGCCATTCACTTAGTAGCTATCAATGGGTTTTTTTCAATTGTTGTCATATTGTTATACACGGTGTACGTGGTATACGTACCTCACGTACATGATGCATGCCACATGCATGTTATGTTATACGCGTATGCAAGACACCCATAGACACAACCATCCATTGCACTACCACACACAACTCCGCGTGCACATATATGACATAGTGGTGGGGTACTTTCTGTCCTTTGGCGTTACACTGGTTTCAGTAGTATAGAGATACTACCATAGAGTAATAGAGACAACATATCTATCTCTACACTACTGGAACCAGTGTAACATGTAAGAGACAGACTATATGTTGTATACGTGCACTTGGTTGGTACTTGTGTCTAACAAGGAGCGGACATGTACTCTTTGAGATTAAATTTTATTTAAATATTTTAATAAGTTTTAAGGCGTTTAATAATCTTGGAGTGGCTTTAAAAGTTGTTTAATGAGATTCTCTATAATAATATTACTAGTGTAGATCGTGAAAATTGTGGAAATGGAAATTAAAAGCGTTCAAGAAATATTGTCTAAGGCCCGGGATGCACGAGAAACCAAAATGTCGACACAAATGTCAGACATAAATTTCTTTACTGTTCACACTTCAACAAATTTTTTGTGTCTGGATAGTGTCTGTACATAAATGTACGCAACATGTGTCTGAGCTGTTCACACGAAAATCGAATTTTAATCGATAACCTTCCCAGTGAATAACCTTAAAATGACAATATGTCAAGTAACATATGTATATGATACACATGAAAAAAGTGTAATAAACTTGTAATAAAATTATTTTTTAAACACTTGCGAATGAAATAAAATCATAAATATCGTAGAATGTTATTTAGTTATTTTTCTGTATTGACAAATTCTCAAGTGTACTATGTAAAAAATGATAAATTTTAGGCGGGGAATTTAAAAAAAAAATTATAATTCTTTCTTTATCCTCCAATCTATAAAAAACGTCGTATACAATTAAATAAAAACTTCTCAACACTTAGTATAATTTAGATAATATTTATCAATTAACATTTTTATATTGAATGGAAACAAAAGTTATCAACTTTGTTGTGATGTAATTCATTTCTATACCATAAAGTAAAATTCTAAAAAATATGTTGGTAATTATGTACATTTATTTATGTACAGCGGGTTCTACACGATGCTACGAACGTTCCTTCCAACGTTCGATCGAACGTTTGAAGCAATTAAGTTCGACAGTTGGTGCGACGAATGTATCTGCTACACGGCGAATCGAATGTTTGATCCAATACGAATGATGACGTGTTGGTACTCAGTGGACGACGCTGTTATCTGTCTGATGTTATCTCTAATGTTATACACTGATGTTGTCTCTCTTCACATGAACGAGTCGTGCAGCTGCTGAGTCGAACCAACCAACACAACCAACATTGACCTTCAAACGTTCCAAGCATCCCTTTGACTCGGTGCAAAAATATCGACATCGAACGGGACACGACCAAATGCGAACGTTTGACGCTCGACATTGGACACTCGTAGGTTCGAACAACGGCTACACGATGCTATGAACTATCCAACGTCGAATGTTGGAAGGTGTTCGTAGCATCGTGTAGCAGCGGCTTACCATGAATCTATCTCTCTTCTGCGAGTGTATGAAAAAATGTCAAACCGATTTGAAAATTTATCGCAGTTATGAAACTTTTATTTTATATATATATATATATATATATATATATATATATATATATATATATATATATATATATATATATGTATATATATATATATATATATATATATATATATATATATATATATATATATATATATATTGTTATTCGCTTTGAGCTATACATACATACTAAAAATGTATATCATAATGTAAGCAATTAAAGAAACAAAACACCACCAGCCAAGTACTCTATTCTGCAGCAATACGTACACATCGTACATATCGTACGTATGGAACACGCTCAACAACAAACTTTTAAGTTTAGTGTCGCTTGATTACATACATATGTTTATGTACAGAATTGATGTATGCAATGTATGCAATGTCGGTCGGTAATGTCACAAGGTTGTGTGTTGACTGTTATCATTTTTATGGCTACCAGAAATGAAATTTCAATTCAGGAACTTTCAATTGATGAAATACGTGAATATTTAATAAAATAATAAAAAATGGTAGTAAAATGTGTAATCGGATTTGGTGAAACATTTTAAAAATTACTTAACCAATCCAGATTCTACAGGTACATATTACGTTTTATTTGTTGTTTTGCTCCAGTTATTTAGGTTATTTTTATAAATATATATATTGGCAACCTGTAGGATTGTATGTATTTTTTTACCAATATTTTTGTTGGTTTAAAAAAGAAAATCTTGGAATTTTTAACTTGTATTGTATTTAATTTTTTGTATTTTTTATGTAATTATTAGGCATGAATTCAAATAAATATTTCTGTAATTAAAGTTGATTATGATATCATATGATAAAAAAAAAAATGTAAACAGTATTCAGTTGATTATAAAGTTTGTTAACATTTTGAAACGTATATTTTTAGGATTGCACTTCGTAAATAAATGCTATACGTGACTGCCGGTTAGAGAAATCATAAATTAATGTAAAGTATTGGAGGTAGAAATACATAAGTCTTGATTTTGGACGACGGTACCTACTAGAGTTATAAATTTTGTCTATAAGATTTGAGGAAAATTTTGGTGTGTGGTCAGGGCAGTAGCTCAGTAGGAAGTTCAGACAGTTCGAAGGACCACAGAAAATAGTATAAATAAAAGAAAACACTATAATTGTTTAAAATTATTTTAATGATGAAAATGTTACACATTTATTTTAATTAGTAATGTTTTTTATTTGATTAATTATTGTTTTAATTTATTGTAGTTTGAATAATTTTTTAAATATATAAAAATATTAAATATAAAAATATTTAAAATTTGATACACATAAATATTAATATAAAAAAAGAAGGAAAATTTTAGGAAACTTGTTAACAATCAGACAGTAAACAGACACCCGTTCAATTGGGTGGTTATTTCAGAACGTCTCTCAGCAGACTGTGTGTGATTAGATTTTTTGTGTGTTGCTTTTTTGTGAAGCACACAACCAAGGTCCGTTTGATCGGTTTTTGTAGCGTAAGCAGTAATAAGTCATGCAAGGCATTACGTACGTATAAGACAACTAACAGTTTATATAAATTAATTCTTTGGTAAGAATTTACCATTTCTCCCCGCCAGCGAAAAAGTCAAAAAATTATAAGAATCAGAGACAGAAATTTTCAGTATTCAGATATCAGTTAATTCACAGGCAGAGGACACAGTTTGTGAATTGCACGTTTATAAGTGCCAGATGAAGTTTTGACTAAAGCAGATCGCACTTTATTATCACGCCCAGGATAAACTTCTAAAATTCTCCCTAGTTGCCAAACCTGTGGAGGCAGATTGTCATCTTTGACAAGAACAAGAGTATTTGGCTTCAGATTTTCAGTTTCAGTTTGCCATTTATTTCTTTTTTGAAGTTCAGTTAGGTACATAGTTGACCATTGTTTCCAGAATTGTTGTACAATGTACGTCATATGTTGATACGTTTTTAAACGGTTTACAGAAAGATCAGTTAAGTCAGGTTCAGGAATACTAAACATAGCACGTCCGATCAGAAAGTGGGACGGAGTCAAGACCTGAAAATCATTCACGTCATCAGACATTCCACATAAAGGACGTGAATTCAGAATTGATTCAATCTGAATCAGACAAGTGGACAGTTCCTCGTATGTGAGGTGTGTATTTTTAACAGAACGATGCAAATAATACTTAATTTGCTTAATCAGACTTTCCCAACTTCCTCCCATGTGGGGTGAATTTGGAGTAATAAATTTCCAGTGTATTCCTCTTTGAGCCACAAAGTCATGAATACCTTTCAGATTTTCAGAATTCTTAAAGAATGAGTACAACTCATGCAGTTGTTTGTCAGCACCCTTATAATTTGAGGCATTATCAGAATAAATTGTGTGTGGTAGCCCACGCCGCCCTATGAATCTTTTTAGGGCAGCCAGATAAGATTCAGTTGACAGATCAGTGACAAGTTCAATGTGTACAGCACGAACTTTCATGCACACAAACAGTGCAATATAAGTCTTCACTAATGGAGCTTTCCTCAAGCGTGAAGATTTAATAAATACAGGCCCGGCATAATCTTGGCCAGTAACCTCAAATGGATATCCAGGATTCAGTCTATCAGAGGGTAAATTTCCCATTATTTGTTCAGCGTTTCTCTTTTTGAAACGAATGCAAGTGACACATTTATTTATTATCTTTTTTATTTGATTTTTGCCATTTATTGGCCAGAATAACAAACGAATGTTTGCCAGAACAGTTGCAGCACCTGCATGCAGAAGTTTTTTATGATAACTCTCGAGAATTAGAGTTGTTACATAATTTTCAGAAGGCAGTATCAACGGATGCTGTTGATCAAAAGGCAGTTTTGCATTTTCTAGACGACCTCCAACCCTCAACAAACCTTGTTCATCAAGAAAAGGTGTTAGAGAACGTAATTTACTAGTTTTAAAGGAAGAGTGAGAATAAAACAGATTATTTCTCAGCAGTTGAATTTCTTCATGAAATTCAATGTTTTGGACAGTTTTTACAATGAACAACATTGCATTTTTAAGTTCAGTAACAGTCAGTGGGCCTAATTGCCGATTGTCTTTCAGACGAGCATTGTGGACAAATCTCAGAACATAAGCATACGTTCGTTGAAGCTTATGAAAGTTTGAAAAGTTTTTGAAACTTTCCATTAAGTCGTTTTTTACTATTAACGAACATTTTACAGTTTGCCGTCTTATTTCAGGCAGTTCAGATAAGTAATCAGTCTTATGAGGAATTTTAAAGTCTTCCTCATCAAATTCAGAGGACAGAAAATCAGGACCAGACCACCATGTGTGGATATTTTTTAGTTCAGCAGCATTAGTTCCGCGTGATATATAATCAGCTGGATTATTTTTAGAATTTACATGCAACCATATAAAGTTTTTAGTCAATTCTTGAATTTGACTTACTCGATTGGCAACGAATACTTGCCACCTTGTAGGAGATTCTTTCATCCATGACAAGGCAATTGTAGAGTCAGTAAACAGAAATACCCTTGAAACAGGTAAATTTACAGTATTATGCACTCTATGCATTAATTTTGACAGAAGTAAACAGGCATTTAGTTCCAAGCGAGGTATAGTTACAGTTTTTATTGGACAGATTTTTGATTTTGCAGTCAGTAATTTACAGGAAAAAGCTTCGTTGTTGTATTTAACACGAATATAAATACAGCAGCCATATGCTTTGGAACTAGCATCAGAAAACCCAATCAGTTCAATGGATTTAAATTCAGTTGAGTTGAAACACCACCGAGGTATTTCAAAAACACTGTTCAGTTTCAGATTCTCAATAAATGTAGACCATTTATCCTGAATCTTCAGAGGGACAGTTTCATCCCAATCAGTGTCAGAAAGCCATATTTGTTGCATTATTAACTTTCCAGTAACAATTAATGGACTTATGAATCCTAAAGGGTCAAAAAATGATGCAATACATGCCAGAATTTTTCTTTTTGTGAAGTCAGATTTTTCAGTAAAGTTTTCAGTTTTTAGAATTATTCTGAAAATATCAGTGTTAGGTTCCCAGAGTATACCTAAAGCTTTAATTAAAACATTTTCAGAACTTTTTGACAAAAGTTTATTTTCAGGAATAACGTTAGTCAGTTGTGGATTGTTGATTCCCCACTTATGAAGATACAGTTTGCCACTTTGCAACAGTGAAGTTAATTCAGATATTAACTTTTTAACAGTTTCTAGGTCATTGTGACCGCTCAGAACGTCATCCACATAGAAACTATTAAGTACACATTCAGATCCCAAAGGATATTTATTTTGCTCATCTTGAGCCAGTTTATTCAGAGCCCTTGTAGCTAAGTATGGAGCAGAACTTGTTCCATATGTGACAGTGTTCAGTTTAAGACAGTTCAGTTTTTCATCAGGATTATTACGCCAGAGTACTTTCTGGTACTCCTGATCAGTAGAATGAACTTTAATCATTCTATACATTTGCTTGATATCAGCAGTAAAGGCATATTTATACATTCTAAATCGTAAAATGATATCAAACAGTTCAGGTTGTACTGACGGACCAACCATCAGACAATCATTCAGAGACAGACCAGATGTTGATCTAGCAGAGCCATCAAACACCACACGCACCTTCGTGGTAGTGCTTGCCTCATTCACAACAGAAAAGTGTGGAAGCCAGAAATCTTCCCCAGTACTAAACTTAGCTTTTGTAAAATCAGATTCAGTATATTCTGCATGACCCAGTTCTAAATATTCATACATGAATTTTTTGTATTCAGAATACAATTTTTCATTTTTTATTAATTTCCGTTCCAGATTATAGAATCTACTGAGTGCAACAGAAAAGGATGCCCCTAAACCTTGAGTAGGTTCAATCTTAAAAGGCAATTTTACAGTCAACCGTCCATCTTCAGAACGAGTTGTATTTTTCAGAAAGTGTTCTTCAATCTGCTTTTCCTCAGCAGATGACACTTTTGTTGTTGGAATTGATTCCAACTCCCAGAATTTTGGTATTAATAAATTTACATTGTTATCAATGTTTTCAGATTCAGTTTCAGACAAAAAAATATTTCGTGTAACAGTATTGCATACCACAACTGGCAATGCAGCAGTTGAATTACATGTAGGTGATTCGCCACCAAAAACATACCCAAAGTGAGTATTTTGTAGTGAAGGAAGACCTTTTCCTAACACTATATGACCAGTCAGTAGTATTTTCATAAATACATCAGTACCTAATAAAAGGTCAATTTCAGAGGGTTCAAAATATTTTGTATCAGCCAAATTACTTTGAATTCCAGCAGGCAGTTTTATTTTTGAACAGTCCACCAATTTTTGGGGTAATTTACAGGTTATTTTTGGTAATACAGCACAGGAAATATCTGAACAGAAATTGTTTACAGCAGACTTAATATGAACATTTGCAACTTCGTTCACATAAGTTAAACCGCTAGAAATACCTTGTACTTCTATACGTTGTTTATCCGTTTTACATTTTAAACGGTTACAGAGTGCCTTTGTCATAAAGTTTGATTCCGATGCACTATCCAGCAGACATCTTACAGAAATGAATTTGTTGTCAGAGTTTTTAACTAAAACCGTAGCAGTAGGCAGAAGCATTTGTTTATTTTTATCACATTTTTCAGACAATACATAAGTAGATAATATCTTAGTTGCATTAGCATTCGAATTTTTATTATTACACAGTAATACATTATGCATTCTATTGCAATTGGAACAGGCATTTGCATGACAGTTTTTTATTAAGTGCAATTTAAAACATTTAAAACAGAGCTTATGCTTTTTCAGTAAATCATACTTTGATTGAATGTCCATTTTTAGAAATTTATCACACTCATTCAAAGCATGAAATTCAGTGTGACAACAAAAACATTTTCTTTCAGATTTTGATTCAGTTTTTCTAACATTTTCAGAAAAATAAGATACCTTTCTAGAAGGTTTTAATTCAGTTTTCCTAAAGGAATGAGGTTTTTCAGTACGTTCAGTTACATTTTCTAATGCATTAGCACGTTTTTCCAGAAAGTCCAACAGATTTTCTACAGTTGGCAATTCAGTGGTCGTATTGTTTTCTAATTCATACGCCCTAAGTGTGCCATAATCTAATTTCTCTTTCAATATATAGCACAATAACAGATTCCAGTCAGAAGGTTTTGCACCTAATGATTGCAGACAGTTAATTTGCTGTTTAATATGAACAACAAATTCTCTCAGTGCTTGAGCAGTACCCTTACTTAAAGATCTATATTCCAAAATAGATTTAATATGTGAATTAATAATAGTCAGTTTTTTATCATATCTGTCAGTCAGTGTTTTAAATGCAATGGCATAATTTTCGTCAGTTGTAGCCAAGTCATTTATCAGTTGTAAAGGTTCTTTACTCAGGCAAGATTTCAAATAAATCAGTTTTTGAACAGGAGTCAACTGTTTAGACTCATGAACAGCACTTCTAAACAGATCAAGAAATGATTGAAAATCTTGATAATTACCACTAAAGGTAGGCAGAGATACAGGAGGTAACCTAATATTTGTTACCGCAGTATTAATTTCAGTTTCAGAATGCTTATTTGCATTTTTAGGTTCAGATTGCGATTTCAGATCCAATTTAATTCTTTGAATGTTCGCAATAGTTGAGAAATACCTATCCTCAATATCAGTTCTATCAGATTCCTGACTCACATCTATTAATTCAATTTTTTCTTGAATGTCTAAGTATTTATTATAAGTGTCATTCAGAACAGTTTCTCTTGCAGTAATTTCATAAGTATCAAGTTTTTCAGTCAGAGATTTCAGTACAGCATTTTCAATGCGAGTCAGAGAACGTTTCAGTATAGTACGTCTTTTCAGTAAAACGTCTATATTTTCAGAATCAGACATTTCAGTCATTTTTCAGTGTGTTAACAAATTTCCTTTTACAATACAAGTAAATATTTAAAAATAAATGAATGAATAACCGAAATACTTTAAAGTGAACAAGAAAATAATTTAAATATTTTAAAGTGAATAAATAAATGATTTAAATATTTCAAAGTGAATAAGTAATTTATACATATATAAAGTACATGTAAAAATATGCCAATATATGCAAATAAGATTATAAAGAAATATAATTTAATTTTATATTTTATATTTTTCTTTTTTTTTTTTTTTTTTTTATTTTTTGAATAATAATTTAATATAATAAGAAATATAATGTTTATTTATCATTAGATATGAAATTAAAATGAAAAAATATGAAATATAACAGATAAAGTACAGAAAAGAGAAAATCTTATCTTTTTGACAGTTGTGACATTTAACAGCCACGTGTAGCAGAACACAGAGTTTCAGTGATGTCACCACAACGCACTTTCATTGGTTGGTTGAGAATGACACGTCATCGCACCAAGCTAAGTAGCTGTGACGAGCATAGCACACAGCCAGAGAACAGAGTAGGCGACCAACATATCAGAGCAGGAATGAGCGGACACACCAAAGCAGGGAGCGAACGCACTTGTGTCGATCTTTGTCAGTTGCACCAATTTTAATATGATGCTTTCTTTCTTCAGCACACTGGTGTGTTGTACTTTCAGTTAACAGCTTAAACACGCAGAAAGACCGTTAAGAAAACGCCCTTGTTTCAACAGTTTTTCAACAAAGAAATATGTATTTTTTACACAATTTTTCAGATAATGTTCAGAGTTTTTCAGTAGCAATTTTAGCTTTTAATTTACACAGTTTTTACAGCTTTTAACAGTTCACAGAATACAGTAAACCAGTTCAGAATCCACAGTTTTGCACTGATTCAGATCACTCGAACACCAAATTGTCCAGAAAATTCGATGATCGGGCTCGAAGTGGCCAAAAATGTGTGGTCAGGGCAGTAGCTCAGTAGGAAGTTCAGACAGTTCGAAGGACCACAGAAAATAGTATAAATAAAAGAAAACACTATAATTGTTTAAAATTATTTTAATGATGAAAATGTTACACATTTATTTTAATTAGTAATGTTTTTTATTTGATTAATTATTGTTTTAATTTATTGTAGTTTGAATAATTTTTTAAATATATAAAAATATTAAATATAAAAATATTTAAAATTTGATACACATAAATATTAATATAAAAAAAGAAGGAAAATTTTAGGAAACTTGTTAACAATCAGACAGTAAACAGACACCCGTTCAATTGGGTGGTTATTTCAGAACGTCTCTCAGCAGACTGTGTGTGATTAGATTTTTTGTGTGTTGCTTTTTTGTGAAGCACACAACCAAGGTCCGTTTGATCGGTTTTTGTAGCGTAAGCAGTAATAAGTCATGCAAGGCATTACGTACGTATAAGACAACTAACAGTTTATATAAATTAATTCTTTGGTAAGAATTTACCAGTGTGTTTGCCAAAATTATAAATACTATTTTCTAAAAATGATATTTTTACAATTGGTGAGAAATCTCACTCACAAGGAAAGGTTTTGAACTGTCAATTCGCAATTTTGATGAAACTTCGTATACGTGCAGTACAAGCAAAAATAACGGACCCGATTTTTTTCATCTGACACAGTCGCCATTTAAGAAGTGAAATTACCCCTCAAAATTAGGCTAAAATTTCAATTTTGCT
This sequence comes from Brachynemurus nebulosus, assembly GCA_035578155.1. NCBI lineage: Eukaryota > Metazoa > Arthropoda > Insecta > Neuroptera > Myrmeleontidae > Brachynemurus > Brachynemurus nebulosus. The sequence continues at coordinate 128,818,067 of JAPWDM010000001.1, read as the reverse complement.
AGATTACTTGAAAACTGCGGCAGATAAAGAAAAATTTTAAATTGACACAACACTTCATTTTTAGAGAGCTTTCTACTGATATATACAAAGCCAGAGTCGGACCTACTAGAGGGGCCATTTTGGTAAAATTGGGGGTAAAAAAAAGTTGTATAAGCGTTTTTCCTAACAACTAAAACAAAAACAAGAGCTCTATCACCATTTTTTCTAAGCATTAAAAGCTGGTTTATATTCGGTTTCTATTGAAAACTCAATTAGACTACATGTTAAAAGTGAGCAAAAATTAAACCTGCAATAACTTTTAAACGCTGTAGTGAATCTAATTTAAATTTTCACAGTCGATTAAATTTAGAAAAACCATTATTCGCACAAATTTTCATAAGACTGTCACCATTTTTAAGTACCTCCATAATATCCTTAACTTGTAGCTATGGTATAATTATCAAAATTTTTTGCAGGTTTCTTACTAATCATACAACATGTAATGATTCATACAACATACAACACATAATTCCTGAGTAGCCCTAAATAATGCGTGTCAAACACGCACTTGACGACTTTTATTTCTTTATCTTTCTTCTTTTTCTTCATTCATTCTATTTTGGATTTTCGAGCATTTTTCGAGATTATTACTATTTTATCTCCGAGATTTTCTACATTTTGATCTTTTGGAATCTTACCGCATTTTCTACAATTTTTCGATTCGATTTCGCCTTTCATGGATTGGATTTAACGCTGATTTGGAATCATTGATTTATATGCTGGATTACCGATTATTTACCGCCAATAAATTTGTATTCTGGATCGTTCTGGTTAACGCTGCCAAATGTTCAATTTGAAACACTGATCTATTCCCGAGGATTCCGCTTAACTTCCCGTGGATCCACGTGTAGCCGACAGGTTGTGGCCTACAACGAACCGATTGATCGTTTCGGTTGGAAACTGGTACCGCATAACTGAATTACCGCATCTTTAGTACATCCGGACTCCAATGTTTCGAGATGAATTCCGTATAAAATACAAGTAAATCACCCATAACAAAGGGAGGTAACAAAATTTAAGTTTTCCGATACTTAAGGGTCTTTTTATTAAAAGAAACATTTATTGTATGAGTAATATTACATTTACCGTTATGCTTCAATTTATAAAGCATTTTTGAAGATTTATTTATTTTTTTTGAGAATACGTAACCTGTATTATTGTTAATATTACCGAACTTTATGATGTCAAAAACATTGTGAAAATTCAAGAACGTTCTTAAATTTATTTACCTGAAAATTTGTATTAAAAGATCTGAAATTACTTATTGGTGAAAATATTATAAGGTTCAAGTACACATTATTAACTTCCGTCTAACTCAACTTTCGGTCCTGTATGTATTTAGTTTATTAATAAACTTAATTTAACCGTAGTGACGAATTACTTACCGCCCTTTACTCTCGTTTCAGAAGTGGTTTTACCCGTCGTGCATTCTGGGGTAAAGCTGAAGTCAATAGAATGCATGGCGCCCTGATTTCCCGCTATCGTTACCGTACCGTTTACGAAATTTAGAACCCCCCCCCCGTATGTTACTGCCGACTGAGTCCGAAGCCGCGTTGCCGTACCGATGATGTAATAATTTTTACGTCATACAGTGTTTACACCTATGCGATTTTACCAGAATATGCACTCAAATTACGGCGTTGGGGTAATCGTAGTTGTTAAAATTAAGCCAATTTTTCTAATTTTCGCGTTCGATATCTCGAAACGAAGTGAGATATCGATTTTTTTATTCTTTAAAAAGTGTTTATTTTGGTCTATTTTATCGAAATATGCACTCAAAAGTTCATACAAACGCAAACACACAAAATGATAAAAAAAATTTGAAAAAATTGAATTTTTTCAAATTTTAAAAGTTTCCCAGCCCTTCCATTATCGATATCGAATTGTGTTTCGCTGGTATCTATGATTTAGGGTAACAAAATATTTTAAAATAATGAAAAAAATTCGTCAAGTCCTCTGAGAAGGCCTAACTTAGTGCGTGTCAAAAAACACGCACTTGACGAATTTTTTTATAATTTGACTAGAGTTATTATAATAAAACGGTTTTGACAATACAGCTGCAACATATATATATATATATATATATATATATATATATATATATATATATATATATATATATATATATATGTATATATATATATATATATATATATATATATATATATATATATATATATATGTATATATATGTATATAAAGTGGTGTACGTAGAATGTATTCGGTCAATACAATGATTTTTATTCAAACTACAAATAAAGATGAGTATTTAAAATAAAAAAATTAAATTAATAATGTAATAGGGAAAATTATTCGACATAATCATTTAGTAATTTAGAAATTATTTTTCGTATTTATCCTTGTAGATTAAACGTAGCTAAAATATAATTTATATCTAAATCACGCCGTACTGCACAAAGTATTTTCATTTCTGGCTCAGTCTAAACCTAGTCGGTGGAAAACGTAAAAAAAAAAATTTGCCAGCGGTTAGTAAATTGTAATTTAATATTAAGGTAGTCATATTTTGCTTAGTTTAAACGTTTAGTAAATTTTAAAGTTGAATATTTTTCTCGATGATTTTCATTTTAGTTAAGTGCAGTAGTTAGGCTTATTTGTTAAGGTTGTTACGTAATATTTTTTCTTCACTTCTGATACGATAGCTAAATAATAATCTCTTTCACTACGTGCAATTTATCGTTAAATATCACGGCCATCTAAAATAAAGTAGTATTAATGCTTTAGTTAGATCGACAACATTCATCCGTAGTTTTCTTTCAGCAATTTTCTTTTCGTAAATTTTTCTTTCCGCAAATTTTACATAGCGCTTTAATTGTGTTGGACCAGGCCAAGCGCGATAGTCCGTAGTTTCAACTCTGGCCTATTTTCCTAGAAAACTATCCAACACGTTTACCATAAAATCTTTTCCATAGTTATAGTATACACTTTTATATTTTTTCTTTCGACGATTAGTTTTCCGCTTTCCCATTGCGGAAGCGAGGAGGTCTAATCGAGAAAAAAATAGAAAAATAGAAAAAAATGAAAGAAATAATAAAAAAATATATATAAAAATAAAATTTAAAAAAAAATAGAAAAGGGAAGTGATAATTAGATGTATTTGGAAATAGTAGAAAAAAAAATAATCTAGTCAAATTTGGAAGCACGTTGTACCAAATTCGTATTTTGGGAAATTGTAAAATAGGGTACCAAGGAGCGTGCTCAAATTTATTTAGGTATAGTTTTATTTTAAAAAAAAAGGAAAAATTGTATCAGGGTTACAAAATATAATGTAAATTTAAATTTTTAAACAGCTTTAGGTCTAGTCACATTTGAATAACTTTAAAATTTTTCACTTTACAAGTTATAAACTTCTAATTTCTTCAATTGTATTTTTTGTCGTAATTTTTAAAATCTTGTTATAAGTGGAATCACCTCCCCAACTATTTTCTGTGAATAAATTTTAGATTGTGGTCCGGAAAAGGAATTTTATTTTATTCTCTTTACCTCATACCTGTAAGTAGCGACCGAGAGCAAATCGTCTGGTTTTGGGGGAAAAAGATCCACAGACCAATAAGTCTTCCACTGCTCCACTCAGAAGCTTATCAACACCTCGAGCGGGCTCTGTGAAAATTTTCTACTCTATACGCGCGCGCCCTCTACTTGAAGTTTTGATGACCCATCAAAATCAACAAATTAAATCCCCTCTCCCCCAATTAATTAAATTTTTTTAATTAATTTTTTTTGCTACAGTATGTATGTGAATCTTACAATAAACAGTAAGCAAGCAGTTATACATACGTTAGTCTCATTCATTTTCAAAAAAATAGTTATCAATTTGGTAAACATAAATAACGTATGTGATCGCATATGTTATTTATTACAATCATAGTGATAAAAGAAACTTGCACATACGTTAAATTAAAATACATACGCTATATTTAACTAATACCTATTGCAGTAAAAGGAGGGAGTACAAAAAAGGCATTTTTTGCCCCATGAGCTACAACTACAAAAATGATTGGTAATTAAAGTTCTCAGTCTACAAAATTCAAAAATATCAATTAAAAATATTTTACGTGAAGGGAACATTTTAAAAATTAATTCTTAACCACTTGTGATAATACCCATTTCCAATTTCAACCACTTGTATTCAAAAATTTTTATTAATAAATATAGAGATACATGTAAAACGTGTTACAGAAAGAAATAAACATAAAAATTAAGATAAATTAGGTCTTTTTTAGCATTTAATCACTATCTGAATTTTCTTCACCATGGGAAGAATAGTAGTAAGGATTGGAGAGTTCTGGCACCACCTTCCCACCTGCCGACTTTTTGAGTGACCTCGGCAGGTGGTAAAACTACCGAGGCGGTTCTAGAAGCCTCCGGCGGTGGGTGGAGCAAAACTTGGTCTCCAACCTAACGACATCTAGTGAAATTCTGTCCAACCTAAGTGAACCCAACGGAACTTGATCCAACCTCACAGAACCTAAGGGAATTTGGTGTAACCTAACAAATTTTTTTCTAACCTAAGAATTCCCTAATAGATGGCGCAGCCACTTTTGAGATTTGTAAATTCACAGCTAGATGGCGCTCGTAGTCTGGATTCCTGTGTGTAAGTTTGAAAAATTGTCAATAGATGGCATCGAAAACCTTTTTTTTGATAGTTAAACTAGCCATTAAAAGATGGCCTTGCTTTCATAATTTTATAATATTTTTATCTGAAAACAGGCTTAAACTGTCAGCTGACGTCACTAAAGGTAAACTGATATCAAACAGCGAAGATTTCTCTCTAATATGCGAAAATGAATTTTATCATATGATTGTATATTTTTATCTGAAAACAGGTTTAAACTTGTATAAATTGCCAGCTGACGTCACTAAAGGTAAACTGATATCAAACAGCGAAGATTTCCCTCTAATATGCGAAAATGAATTTTATCATATGATTGTATATTTTTATCTGAAAACAGGTTTAAACTTGTATAAATTGCCAGCTGACGTCACTAAAGGTAAACTGATACCAAATAGCGACGATTTCTGTCTAATATGCGAAAATGAAGCAGCAGGTTTTAACCTGTATGGCTACATAAAGTGTGACAGCTGACGTCACCATGCTATTTTTTCTGCTATAAAAAGGGCGCGACAGAATTTCATCAGTTACAATTTTGTTCGAAACTTTAGTGAAAAAAACATTAAACCTTATTGTTGTGAATTTTCAATTGTTGTGTGTTAAGAGTTAATTGTTGCCAACAATGGAATCCATTACTGCTAGTGCTTCATCTGGAAACAGAGACTTAATTCAAAAAATGGCTGGAAATTTTGTGGATGAATTGAATCATCTTGGCGCTGTTAAACGATGGATTAAACTTTCTTATATGCAAATTGGAAAAGTACATAAAATAATGGGAGCCAGTCAACTACCATCGAAATTCGATTCATCGAAAATGAAGACAATATTGGAATTGGAAATTGGATACATTTCGTTACCAGCGAGATTTGACAATTTGAACGAGCAGATGCTGGCATGGCTGCAAAGCAATCCAAAATTGGGTATCATAAATAATGGACCAATCGGACTAACTCATAAACTGGAATTCAGAAAAACGTTGGATCTTGAAATCGCAATTCAAAACGTTGGATCTTCTTGAAATTTGTAAATTTTCAATTGTTGTGTTAACAATTAATTATTGCCAACAATGGAATCCATGTATTGTGGAAATCGTTCGTATTCATCACACAGCATTTCAGAGTTGTTGATAATTTGTTTAATAATTTCCTCTCGACGCTTCGCTTTACTTAGTTCTCTTAATTCTGCATTGAAGAAAACTGCATTGAAGAACATTGAAGAAAATTGATGTAATGATCCGTAAATTCCATACAACAGAAATATTCCGATATCTCAATATTCCCAATATTTCGTCTATAATTGCGCTTGAAAAGTCTACAAACCACCTCTATAAATTCAATGGTGTTTGTTGGATAATTTTTCACTATTTTAATACACAAGTCGGTCAATTGGTGATCTTTGATTCCTCACAGAGCACTTTCTTGCATATACACAAATTTTTAATATAATTATAAATTGTACAAGTTAAAAAAGTGATCATTGTGTACCTATTTTTGTTTAAAACTATACTTAATAAAATAAATTTAAAGAAAAAAAAACCGATATTTTGATTTACACCGATCCCCTAAAAAGAAATCAAACTAATTTTTGATATTATACCTTAAACTTGATGTATATAAAAAAATTCCATTTACAATTATGGTACACCATATATACTCGTAAATTTTACAAAAATGTATCACTCTGTACATTTTTTTTAAATCTGTGTGCATATTCTTTGATGTTATTTAATCAGCTAAATCTTTAATCAACTAAATCAGCTAAAATTGTTACATACTTACGTTATAAATATCTAAGTGTGTATTTTTCTTTTAAATATATAACTTATAAATACTCATGATTACTTTACTATATAACTGTAATCACGCGATATCATGTTATAAAATACATAAGAATTTACTCATTTAATGTAAAAATATTTGGTCATCAACAATTAAATAAAAACGATTTTTTTTTAAATATATATAGTAATATAATATTTCGCATATATACAGTACTCTGTTAAAAATACGGGTTTCTACACCGTTAAAAAACATATATTTTACAATATCAATATATTGTAAAAAATCATATTTCTTAATATTTTTAAAACTGAATATGTAATATCAAGAATTTAAAACAGTTTTGAAACATTAATTTCTCCTCATAATATTTTTTTAGTCTTAAATTAATAGCACAATGTTCCATATATTTTAAGAAAATTTTTCTTTTAATACTTTATAACTTATCTAAAAAATTTATAGCTATTTTTATCAAAAAATTTATTACTTGTTATTGTTAAAAAATTAGTTAAATATATCTATAGGTATTAAGTGACCCCTAGTTTTTGTAAAAGACGGTGCTAATAGCAATTCATCTTAAATACGAAATTATTTTATCAATGCTAAATAAGCGTTTTTTTTCTCATATTATCATACTCCAATATATTGTATATTATTATAATTTATAAAAATGTGTTTTATTTATTAAAAAATTTAGCAAAATTTTAAATAATATCGCGTCAAAATAATATTCAGAAGTCAATAAAAGACAATAGCAGTAAATTTATTAAGATAACTATAAATAAATATTAATCTAATGTTGAAATATTTATTAACAAATAGTACTGCTTAGTAGAAAATTAGGTACCTATTGTTTTGTTTTCAAATTTACCTTTTTGCAATTAAAGAAAATTTTAGTAACTATCGATACCTATATAAAACGATACCCATAAAAGACAAGCATGCTCTGATCTCAACAATTTTTTCCCATGTTAAATTCGTATGTTCTTACTTCGCTGAAACTTATTATGTTTATATATTCCCCCAATATTTTCTACCATAAACAATAGTTATAGCAAGCTAGGTAGGTATTGAATAAGTATTTTTTGTTTGTTAATTTATTGATGATAGAGAAAAAAAATTTATGTTTTTATAGACAGTGAAATACTTTTAAACGATTTTTTGCAGTTTAATTTTGTAAAAACACCTAAAAATTATCAGTCACAGACAAATATTTCTAAGCAAACGAATTGAAAATGTAGTTTTATATCATAAGAATAAATGCGTATATATAGGGTGGACAGTAAATAACTCTCATAATTTTTAAAGAGCGGATGAAAACTTTAATTTTGGATTACGAAATTTTATTTTTTTTCCGGAGTTAAGCTGCATTCAATTAATTAACCCTTTCCTGCACAGCAGTTTTAGATCATTACTGTTCAAACGATACTTCAAATTAGCAAATCATTAATAACATGGGTAAATACTTATTAGCAAGAATTACATAGTTTACACATATGTTCTATCGCACCAGAATGTTAATAGGACAATGCGATTTAATTGCCTATATTCAGGAGCAAGCAAAAACATTACCTATTTTAATAGCTTAGAAAATACACATTACATAGTTCGTTGTAAGAACAATCATTTCGGTGATCTTTTTTAACGAATTACTAAAATTGCTTAAGGACTGTGGTATGTAAGAAATAACAACACTCACATAATTTTAAAATAATTAACATATAGCTATTGGAAAAGTTACAAAGATTTTTTTTAACAACTTATTAAATGCTGATAGCTTATTTTAATATCTCCTATAGGGCCTTAAGTATAACCCTTCACCCGAAATTTTTTCATCACCATCGTTGGCGACTGTATTCTCGTCATCATCAGCTTCTCCTTCGCTCGCAGTATCTTCGCTATCGCTAGCAGATGTTTTTTCATCATTTGATATATACTTTAACACTGGCTCAATAATATCATGCTTTTCCAATTCCCTAGTTATTGAGATAATCCGCTTTCCAATGTCACTTTCCTTTAAATTATTAAAATGACTTCGTTTTTTTCTCGTTTTCGATATAATCCGCGAAGCTGGGATTTATAATATGACTCCTTTCCATTAAATTGCACACAGTATTAACCATTTCTTCTCCAATTTGCGTCTGAGTCGCTAAACTTCTTAGTTCATCAACTAAATGGTTCGGGTCATCAAAATATTCTTCTTCATTATCGATTAAATATTCTTCTTCATTATCTTCTTCAGATCGATTATCTTCGACATTTACCGATTCGCGGATTATATCGAAAACGAGAAAAAACGAAGTCATTTTAATAATTTAAAGGAAAGTGACATTGGAAAGCGGATTATCTCAATAACTAGGGAATTGGAAAAGCATGATATTATTGAGCCAGTGTTAAAGTATATATCAAATGATGAAAAAACATCTGCTAGCGATAGCGAAGATACTGCGAGCGAAGGAGAAGCTGATGATGACGAGAATACAGTCGCCAACGATGGTGATGAAAAAATTTCGGGTGAAGGGTTATACTTAAGGCCCTATAGGAGATATTAAAATAAGCTATCAGCATTTAATAAGTTGTTAAAAAAAATCTTTGTAACTTTTCCAATAGCTATATGTTAATTATTTTAAAATTATGTGAGTGTTGTTATTTCTTACATACCACAGTCCTTAAGCAATTTTAGTAATTCGTTAAAAAAGATCACCGAAATGATTGTTCTTACAACGAACTATGTAATGTGTATTTTCTAAGCTATTAAAATAGGTAATGTTTTTGCTTGCTCCTGAATATAGGCAATTAAATCGCATTGTCCTATTAACATTCTGGTGCGATAGAACATATGTGTAAACTATGTAATTCTTGCTAATAAGTATTTACCCATGTTATTAATGATTTGCTAATTTGAAGTATCGTTTGAACAGTAATGATCTAAAACTGCTGTGCAGGAAAGGGTTAATTAATTGAATGCAGCTTAACTCCGGAAAAAAAATAAAATTTCGTAATCCAAAATTAAAGTTTTCATCCGCTCTTTAAAAATTATGAGAGTTATTTACTGTCCACCCTATATATACGCATTTATTCTTATGATATAAAACTACATTTTCAATTCGTTTGCTTAGAAATATTTGTCTGTGACTGATAATTTTTAGGTGTTTTTACAAAATTAAACTGCAAAAAATCGTTTAAAAGTATTTCACTGTCTATAAAAACATAAATTTTTTTTCTCTATCATCAATAAATTAACAAACAAAAAATACTTATTCAATACCTACCTAGCTTGCTATAACTATTGTTTATGGTAGAAAATATTGGGGGAATATATAAACATAATAAGTTTCAGCGAAGTAAGAACATACGAATTTAACATGGGAAAAAATTGTTGAGATCAGAGCATGCTTGTCTTTTATGGGTATCGTTTTATATAGGTATCGATAGTTACTAAAATTTTCTTTAATTGCAAAAAGGTAAATTTGAAAACAAAACAATAGGTACCTAATTTTCTACTAAGCAGTACTATTTGTTAATAAATATTTCAACATTAGATTAATATTTATTTATAGTTATCTTAATAAATTTACTGCTATTGTCTTTTATTGACTTCTGAATATTATTTTGACGCGATATTATTTAAAATTTTGCTAAATTTTTTAATAAATAAAACACATTTTTATAAATTATAATAATATACAATATATTGGAGTATGATAATATGAGAAAAAAAACGCTTATTTAGCATTGATAAAATAATTTCGTATTTAAGATGAATTGCTATTAGCACCGTCTTTTACAAAAACTAGGGGTCACTTAATACCTATAGATATATTTAACTAATTTTTTAACAATAACAAGTAATAAATTTTTTGATAAAAATAGCTATAAATTTTTTAGATAAGTTATAAAGTATTAAAAGAAAAATTTTCTTAAAATATATGGAACATTGTGCTATTAATTTAAGACTAAAAAAATATTATGAGGAGAAATTAATGTTTCAAAACTGTTTTAAATTCTTGATATTACATATTCAGTTTTAAAAATATTAAGAAATATGATTTTTTACAATATATTGATATTGTAAAATATATGTTTTTTAACGGTGTAGAAACCCGTATTTTTAACAGAGTACTGTATATATGCGAAATATTATATTACTATATATATTTAAAAAAAAATCGTTTTTATTTAATTGTTGATGACCAAATATTTTTACATTAAATGAGTAAATTCTTATGTATTTTATAACATGATATCGCGTGATTACAGTTATATAGTAAAGTAATCATGAGTATTTATAAGTTATATATTTAAAAGAAAAATACACACTTAGATATTTATAACGTAAGTATGTAACAATTTTAGCTGATTTAGTTGATTAAAGATTTAGCTGATTAAATAACATCAAAGAATATGCACACAGATTTAAAAAAAATGTACAGAGTGATACATTTTTGTAAAATTTACGAGTATATATGGTGTACCATAATTGTAAATGGAATTTTTTTATATACATCAAGTTTAAGGTATAATATCAAAAATTAGTTTGATTTCTTTTTAGGGGATCGGTGTAAATCAAAATATCGGTTTTTTTTTCTTTAAATTTATTTTATTAAGTATAGTTTTAAACAAAAATAGGTACACAATGATCACTTTTTTAAATTGTACAATTTATAATTATATTAAAAATTTGTGCATATGCAAGAAAGTACTCTGTGAGGAATCAAAGATCACCAATTGACCGACTTGTGTATTAAAATAGTGAAAAATTATCCCACAAACACCATTGAATTTATAGAGGTGGTTTGTAGACTTTTCAAGCGCAATTATAGACGAAATATTGGGAATATTGAGATATCGGAATATTTCTGTTGTATGGAATTTACGGATCATTACATCAATTTTCTTCAATGTTCTTCAATGCAGTTTTCTTCAATGCAGAATTAAGAGAACTAAGTAAAGCGAAGCGTCGAGAGGAAATTATTAAACAAATTATCAACAACTCTGAAATGCTGTGTGATGAATACGAACGATTTCCACAATACATGGATTCCATTGTTGGCAATAATTAATTGTTAACACAACAATTGAAAATTTACAAATTTCAAGAAGATCCAACGTTTTGAATTGCGATTTCAAGAAGATCCAACGTTTTTCTGAATTCCAGTTTATGAGTTAGTCCGATTGGTCCATTATTTATGATACCCAATTTTGGATTGCTTTGCAGCCATGCCAGCATCTGCTCGTTCAAATTGTCAAATCTCGCTGGTAACGAAATGTATCCAATTTCCAATTCCAATATTGTCTTCATTTTCGATGAATCGAATTTCGATGGTAGTTGACTGGCTCCCATTATTTTATATATTTTTCCAATTTGCATATCAGAAAGTTTAATCCATCGTTTAACAGCGCCAAGATGATTCAATTCATCCACAAAATTTCCAGCCATTTTTTGAATTAAGTCTCTGTTTCCAGATGAAGCACCAGCAGTAATGGATTCCATTGTTGGCAACAATTAACTCTTAACACACAACAATTGAAAATTCACAACAATAAGGTTTAATGTTTTTTTCACTAAAGTTTCGAACAAAATTGTAACTGATGAAATTCTGTCGCGCCCTTTTTATAGCAGAAAAAATAGCATGGTGACGTCAGCTGTCACACTTTATGTAGCCATACAGGTTAAAACCTGCTGCTTCATTTTCGCATATTAGACAGAAATCTTCGCTATTTGATATCAGTTTACCTTTAGTGACGTCAGCTGCCAATTTATACAAGTTTAAACCTGTTTTCAGATAAAAATATACAATCATATGCTAAAATTCATTTTCGCATATTAGAGAGAAATCTTCGCTGTTTGATATCAGTTTACCTTTAGTGACGTCAGCTGGCAATTTATACAAGTTTAAACCTGTTTTCAGATAAAAATATACAATCATATGATAAAATTCATTTTCGCATATTAGAGAGAAATCTTCGCTGTTTGATATCAGTTTACCTTTAGTGACGTCAGCTGACAGTTTAAGCCTGTTTTCAGATAAAAATATTATAAAATTATGAAAGCAAGGCCATCTTTTAATGGCTAGTTTAACTATCAAAAAAAAAGGTTTTCGATGCCATCTATTGACAATTTTTCAAACTTACACACAGGAATCCAGACTACGAGCGCCATCTAGCTGTGAATTTACAAATCTCAAAAGTGGCTGCGCCATCTATTAGGGAATTCTTAGGTTAGAAAAAAATTTGTTAGGTTACACCAAATTCCCTTAGGTTCTGTGAGGTTGGATCAAGTTCCGTTGGGTTCACTTAGGTTGGACAGAATTTCACTAGATGTCGTTAGGTTGGAGAACAAGTTTTGCTCCACCCACCGCCGGAGGCTTCTAGAACCGCCTCAGTAGTTTTACCACCTGCCGAGGTCACTCAAAAAGTCGGCAGGTGGGAAGGTGGTGCCAGAACTCTCCAATCCTTACTACTAAGAATAGTCGGTGAAAATTTTTGAAAGGTATTATCCAGGTAAATGTATATTATCCAGATTCCGAGCGTAACCAAAATACCAAATAATTAAAGCAACATGTGAGCAACAGCCTAGGATACGTTGTCCCACTATACATCCGAAAAAATGAGCTAATAATCGCCGAAACACCTGATAAGTGTTAACTTAATTTTAAAATGTTCCCTTCACGTAAAATGTTTTTAACTGATATTTTTGAATTCCGTAGATTGAGAACTTTAATTTCTAATCATTTTTTTACTTGCCGCTCATGGGGCAAAAATTGACTATTTTTATACTCCCTCTTTTGGATATATCTCTGCTATAGGTACGTTTTTTCTTATTTTAGAAATTGAAATATAACTTTTTTTTTGGGTTTAATAAAAAGTATTTAAAATAAACTATCAAATGGTATTAGTAACTCATTTCTGATAAAAATGTCACATACGTTGTTTTTTTATAACACGGCAGTCTAGCCAGCCTTGAATATACCCCTGTTGTAGTCGTCGTAATGTAACTGTAACCACAGATCTCCAAAACGTCATCTCTCACTATGTTTCCTAGGTGCGTTCTTCTCGTCGCACATACGGTAATTTCGTCTATTTAGCGCAACAAAAATTGAAAAATCATTTTGGTATTTTAACACAAATAACCATGAATTCACATTCTCTAATAACCCTTACACCTAACCCTTACCCATAAACCTGTTGTTTGAAGCTAATACAATAACTAAAGGACTCCGTAAGTAGAAGTTTTTCTGTTTCAGCTGGTGTGTTTAATGGGTCCCGAAATTTAAAACAGATTTGACAGTGATTTTTTTTGAGAATTATACCAAATATTATTTGAATTTTGATAATGGATATTGTTGCTTCAGGTATGTGCTACAAAAAATAGTATTATTTTTAATATCCTTTATATTTTGAGCCTATATTATATCAAAAAATAAAATTATCATTTTTTTTTTAAATTTTTTTCCAAATAATACAATTTTGCATAGAGTTTTAAAAAAAGTTCCATCGAGTTCCGCTTTGTTTGCTACTTTACTTCTTTTTTTAGTATTTCAGTAAACTATAAAACAAATTTTAGCTATCCCAAGCCATCCTTTTTTAAATTATGATCGTTTATTTACAGGGAGTCGCGATGATCTAAATTCAACCACGAGAACTATTGGGAGGAGAGGGTTCAATTAAATTTTCAGAAGACACTGATACCGAACACCAATTACATGGTGACGAAGACTAATAAAACATTCACGGATACCTTACTTCATAACATCTGTACATTTTGTTTTATTAAATTTTAATTATCTATTTTTTTTCCTATTTTTTTACCCTCATTGAACCCGAAAACTTAGTAATTAAATAAATTAGGGCAAAATATCACAATAATGATTTAAGGGAGTTCATGCCAGAAACGGCTAATAAATAATTTTTTCGAATCTCGTTTTTTGTTTTTATTTTAATCTGTGATTCTTTACAAACGCGGGGATATATAAAATATGGCCAAAAAAATTTTTTTTCAAGTAGAAAAATATTTGTGAGCCGCTGCGCAGCTAAGTCGCTGCTGCTTTGCAGACAACGCTCGCCCTCCCTCGCGATTTGATCAGTAATATGTAGTTTTGGTGTGTACATGAGTTATAGTATGCACTGAGATAATGTTCTTTTATTTGTATGCCTTTGTAGACGTTTTAATAAACAATGAGTAAACCCCTTCTTTTGTTATTATTTTTGTTTTTTATCGTTTCACGAAAGTTGTGTTTCTTCCGACAAGGAAAATTATATCTCTAGTTCTAGAAAATATAGAGACTCAATTTTTTTTTTTTATTTTGTTCATAAACATATTGCGCATAAAATGGAGTATGTTTTCTCCATTTGAACAATTGTAACTATTTTTAAACATTTTTTTTTAAATAAAAAAATTTGGTTTTATAATTTTTAGTAGTTTGGGATTACAATTTTATAGTTAATTTTTAAAATGACCTGAAACCTAAACTCAACTTTATGGACAGGTCCTTTAGGAATAAAATATTGAAAAAATATTTAAAAAATATTCATTACTTTTTGAGATATGGCGTTCCTTGTAAACGCTTAAAAACTTATGAAAAAGGGCCCCCTTCCCCCACAAAGAAGAGTAATAAATGTTTCAATAACAAAATATTCTATTTGAAACCCTCCCTAATTTGAAAAAAATTTCAACAAGCAAAATAATCATAGATAAAAAAGTTGCTTCTTTATTTGAACTCCCCCCTTAAAGCATGAAAAACATTTAGTTTTTTTCGGTTCTCTAACAAGTAAACCGAGGATAGTTCAACCGCGACAGTTAAATCGCGACAGTTCAACCGACGACAGTTCAACCTGACGACAGATCAACCGACGACAATTCCACCTAACGACAGATTAGCCAATGACAATTCAACTTCACGACAGTTCAGCCTAACGACAGTTAAACCAAACGACAATTGAACCGTAGAACAGTTAAACCACAGAACATTCTAACTGCTTAACACTAATATATAAATTAACTAAATCCAACCTGAACTAAACCAACTCAATAAACTATAAACAAATCTAACGTAATCTAACCACACCCAACCTAAACTAATCAAACTCAACAAATCATAAGTAAAAGTAACCTAACCTAACTATACACAACTTAACCAAATGAAACCTGGCTTAACCAAGCCTAACCTAAACTCACTAAATTCAATAAATTATAAATAAACCCATCATAACCTAACCTAATACAACCTAACGTAACCAAACCGAACTTGAAGTAAAACAACTCAGTAAATTATAAACAAACCCAGCCTAACCTAACCAAAGCCAGCCTGAGTTCACTGAGTTCAACAAATTATAACCAAACTCCACTTAGCCTAATATAAAACAACCTAACATAACCAAACCCAACCTGAACTAACCGAACTCAATAAATTATAAGCAAACCCAACTTAACCTAACCAAAACTAGCCTAAACTAACCGAACTCAACAAATTATAAACAAACCTAACCTAACCAAACCCAACCTAAACTAATCGAACTCAACAAATTATAAACAAATCCTACTTAACCTAACCAAAACCAGCCTAAACTAACCGAATTCAACAAATTATAAACAAACCCTATCTAACGTAACCAAATACAACTTAACAGATTAACCTAACCAGACAACACCTAAACTAATCGAATTCAACGAAAGGTAACCAAATCCAACACAACCCAACCAAATAGTGTACCCTTAATTGTGTAAAGAGTCACCCTTGAGACTTGAAACTACATAAATACTTATTTAGCCTCAAGTCTCAAGGGACTTGAGACTAAACAATTTCATTGCTAGATAAAATTTCATTGCTAACAATTTCTAACAATTTCATTCCTAGATAAAATTCAAATAATTTTGTTCTTATTAGTTAATAAATTGTACAACGGTTAAATTGTCTTCAGTTAAAATGTCGTTAGGTTGAACTGTCGTCGGTTGATCTGTCATCGGTCGATCTGTCGTTAGGTTGATCTCTCGTTAGGTTGATTTGTCGTCGGTTGGACTGTCGGGGTTGAACTGTCGCGGTTGAACTGTCTGCGGTTCACTAGTCGCGGCACCGTTTTTTTCATACTAAAAAAAAAATTATTTACGTATGTCGCGCTAAATGGGTGAAATTGCCGTATGTGTCTCGTGATAATTCTTACTTATGATTGATTCATAATTGGTGGCCCCATATCGGCCCTTCTATTACTACTAATTTAGTGGATTATTTGATTTTATTTCATATGTGAGGTGAAGTATTTTAACAATAGCAACGAAGATTTTTGTATTATATCTATACGCACTTTTGTACTGTGTAACATAAATATGGTTAAGAACACAGTTAAAATGAAACAAAAACAAAAAAAAAAAATGATTTGCTTTGATTGATCACCGTAGCTTATTTTTTTGAATTATTAGCAAGTTTCTACCAATTTAGATTTTCAGTTAATATAGATTTTAATTCAATTTATGAAAAGACTTGGATTTACTTGGTCTAGTACAGTATGATATCTAAATATAAGTAACTAAAGACCATTTCTAGATACATTTTAGCACCTTGTATCTATATACTGCGTATCCCGGCCGGATGTATACATACTATTTACATGTTAATTTTTAACATTAGATTCCCATAAGGAAAAAGTTATGTCACAAGAGTGCTTTGGATAAACATATTCCTATTTTTGGTAATTTTTTTTATAAAATAATTTTTTTCCACTAAATTATCCACACTATTTCTTCAACAGAATATTTTTTTGGTATTTTTATTATTTCAATATTTATTTTCAAGAAAATAAAAAATGTCTTTTTGAATTTACTTTCAGCAGATGACACAAATATTTATTATGTAAAAATATGAATTGCTTGAAAATTGCAACATTCATTTCTTTATTTTACTGCATTATTATTATTAAAGCTATAGTAACAGTAGTTAAAATATTAAATTAGTATTATTAGTTTGTTCAAAGCATTCTTGTGACGTAACTTTTTCCTTATGGAAATCCAATGTTAAAAATTAACATGCAAATCGTATGTATACATCCAAATGGGACACCCAGTATAGATGCCTTTATTTTAAAAGTAGCTGTATCTAATATTTAGATACATCCAAAGTGAAAAATATGTGTATTTAAGAAATTTTAGATACAGATACAAGATATATTTTACTCACATAAGTTATTTCTTATCTTTTCTATAAACCACCTAGCTCCGTTAAAATCATTTTATGATGCTCTTCACCTAACCGTGCTAGCACCATTTCGGCACTAACTCACATTTTAGATAAACCCCGACTTATTTTAAAGCTCCTTGTCCTTAATAATGAGGTCTTTACCAAAATACTATATTATATGCGTACAATATAGGTACGTGTTTCCGTTGAATTTTTAGCATATTCATATATAATTAAAGTTTTTTAAACTTCAGATACAAACTTACGCACATGAACAATAAAAAAAGCTTTACTAGAGTGCATCTACAAACATGTCACAAGATATTTTTAATTTGTTCAGTTTTGGAAATTTTCCAATTTTTTGGCCTTTTATGTTGTATAGACCAAACAACAATGATTCAAAAAAAGTATCCAACAATGTACTAAAAATTCAGTATCTAAATACAAATTTATTCTGAGTATCCGTGTGTGTATCTGGATAAGTTTTGCAAAGTATCTGTACAGTAGGTACTGAGTTTATACATGGATTTGCCCGCGTGATGTCTGAAATTATAAATTATGACATCAAGTTAATATATATATATATATATATATATATATATATATATATATATATATATATATATATATATATATATAGAGAGAGAGAGAGAGAGAGAGTGTGTGCTTTCCTTTAAACTTTTCCCATCGCATAAAATTTTTAAGAAGCACTAGCAAGAATTTAAGGTTTTGGCAAATTTATTACATGCGCGATTTAAACCAATTCAATTTAAGCCAATTTGTTTTTGTACATTACAATTAATTTTTTGTTTTTAGCGGTAGAGCTTTCGATAGAGATATTTGCGACACTGAAAAGAGTTTTAATCTCTACATACTTTTGGTTTAGCAATTGCGTTCAGTAAAGACTGAGAGATTATTACGAAAAGTTTCATACCACTCAGACGTGCGATTTGCAATTTTCTAATTTTTGCAAATTATGGAAATCTATAAAAATTTATTTAAAAAAACAACATTATTTCAAGAAATAGTCGAATGAACTGGCCTCCAAGATGCGTAATTTAACACAAAAGGATTAGTTCCTTTGGAAAAATGTAAAATTGTTGGCTTAATACTGATAATAATCTTCTGACGAAGCAACCTACGAATATCATTCTTTAATGTCAGTTTCATAATTTTTAACGGAACACTTAGTGACTGCTTGCGGGACATCAGTGTTCTACGAAACAGAGTTTGGGAAACGCAGATGTAGAGTGTATTCGAATCATGTCACTCTTAAGACTAGATATTTTCCTTTGGGGATTCTTCCAGTGAGATATAATATCTCCTCAAGGTGAAAGCTATATCCTTCTCTGTCCCACAAACTATCTCTATGCAAAATTTTAAGTCGATTGATTAAACTGTTGAGGCATGAAAACAAGACTAACAAACAAACAAATAAATTCATTTTCGCGTTTGTAATGTGGGTTAGGATCTAAGTTATAAAGCTAAAGAACTGCGAAACAACTCAAAGACTTTCAAAAAATAAAATATTGTCTACCTAATATATCTAACCTAATTCACAATCATTTTACCATTGTTTTTACCCAGAATATCGTTCTATTATATATTATTATTCTAGGTTATTCTAATAAATTTAATAAAGTAAGTAGCTATGGATATAATAATAGTAGTAAGTTGGAAACTAAAAAGATATTATACTTCATATTAATAAAGTTGAATTGTATGAAATCTTTTGAATAAAATATTGCAAAGAATATATATCTAACTAAGCGTATAGAGAATCACACAATGGTAAAGTAGCATCAAATGAGACGCTGAACAATTCTAAACTGAACTAAGTAAAATGAGCAGTATTGGTGGAAGTATAGACGGACTATAACTATGCTATAGTTCCAGCGTCATGGGTAAAGTATCTAGTTTATTCTTAATCTAACACAAAATGAGTGTATTAACACTTACTTAATATATATTAAAAGTTTTAAATTTCGCAATGAATGTAGCGAAGTGAGCTGGGTCGCGAAGATGTGAGAATATGGAACAGTGCAACAAGTTTTCTGTAATATGTACTACGTGCAAAAGTTTACCACACTATTGAATTAATCATTTATTGTTGTAATGCGTCTTCTTTTTCTTCCCACTTTCATCTCAAATAGAAATTTATGACTATTACACTTCTCTTTTGCTACCATTATATATAATATGATCATATTTCATGTATACAGACACATTACATTACTTATTTAATATCATCTGTTTTGTCAAGAGCATAATATTATCTACGTACGTACGGACGGACGAACGGACGCGAGTATACGAACTTTGTGAACTTTTGTACACTATCGTCAAAAGCTTCTAGTCAAAAATATGAAATAATGTTCAGTGAAAAACTATATTGTAGCAAAAAAATGTAGAGTAGACCAAGGTTAAGCTAACAAAAACGATTTCGTTCATGTTTTTTTATTTATACTGCATCACATACGGAAGAGAAGACTACATTAGATGGATAAAATAAATATTTTTCCAATAAAGACAATTTATTGTTGCATATATACAAAAAAATTATTTTCTACACTAAATTCTTAAAAATTTTGAGAAAAATTTAATAGTAATTTAATAGTAGGGGAGAGGTGTGTCAGTAGTAACAGTGGGTCAATTGTAACTTTGAAATTTGCGAGATATCTATCAATCCTATTGAGGTGTATTGCGTATCATAAGGTAGCTCCTGAAGTTGTGCTTTACTGACAAAACTTTCAGTTAATACCATGTGGCAGTTTTCTCTCAGCAATACCAAATGTGTTTATATATAAGCTAATTGTAAATTTTGAGTTGGTTGATAATTTTTTGATTTTTACAGTAAACGCCTCATCACTTGGAAATAAAATAATTTTATTGGAAACAAAAGCAAACAGATAATATTATCAAATAGGTAATTTCGCTTTTTTAATCATAGTTAAAATTTTACGAATTATTTTATAAAATTATACAGCACTGCAACAATTGTAACAAATTCAGTAGTGTCAATTGTAACATGTTACAAATGATATTCCAGTAGTTTTATATATCCACAATTTTTTTTTTAGTATTTTAAATTTAAGGAACTGAGCACATAGAGCCGAGAGTGAGTATAGGGTTTTAAAGTTTAAAAACTCTACGGTTTTTCAGAATTCTAATTTTTGAGGATTAATTTTAAATTTTATGGCTAATAAAATCTTTTCTAGTTTACATTATTATTTTTCTAAATAATTTTTTGTATTGTGTTAAAAATTTATGTTAAATAAAATTAAACTTTATATTTCAGAAATTAATCGAATGATAAAGGTAAACGGTTTCGATAAATAATTTAAAAAAGAAAAGAAAAATACCTTCCGTTAATGGTTACACTTTGGCAAAATCCGTTTGTTTTTTATATCGATTTTCGGTTACGGTTATCGTTAGATTCAAAGCTACCAGGATTAGTTTTGCCTGTTAAATCTAATTCAAGCTGTTTTACAAATAAAAAAATGCTATCTAAAGCAAAACATAAACTAGGATAGCAACCGTATTCGGTAATGTCTACCTGAATGTCGTTAGAAGAGTAATAGAAGGAAAAAAATCAGGCCTGTTGCCAGAGACTGTGGTATTTATCACCTTACTCACTCAATATGTAAGGAAGAATTTTGGAAATTAAATTAATTACAATAACTAACATGTAAATTTCACTAAATAATTAGTGTTACAAGTGAACCTAAACCCTGTAACAATCGGTCCTCTGACGGTGACGATTGTAACATAACACTTTGGTCCACATAAATGCAGTTATTTAAGTTAACCAACATAGAATATTTTTGGACAGCATTCAAAACCTGAAAGATGTTCGTATCTTGTGCCAAAAATTTAATTCCCTGTGACTAATAAATACAAAGTTACTAGCCTGTATATTTTCTTTGTTACTACTGACACACCTCTCCCCTATATTACTTGGCAAGGACCGTAAGTGTTATTTTTGTGGCCTGGGACAAAAATAAACTTATGGACCGAGTATGAGTAAGTTATTTTTTCAACCCCAAAAAATGATGTATAAATTGAAAAAAATTAATTAAAAATAATACAATTAATGCAAAATGCAATTTTAATAAAAATGAAAAAAACGCCGTGAGCAGCGGGTCCCCATCACGGTAGTCGAATTTTCCCCTTCATCTTCGGTATTGAATGTCTACAAGCGAAATGTGATTGAAAGTCTACAACCGAATTGTCATTTTGTTGGTTTCAAAACTGGTGATGAGTGTTCGGCTGATCGAGGCTTTAAAAAAGGTTTTAAGTATTTAAGGGCTGTATCTCAGTAAATTTCAATTTTGTGCCGAAAACAGGTAGCAGAAAAAACACCAACACAATTCGTACGAGGACATTCCTGCCCATGTTTATCCGCTAATTGCCTTTATGTTTAAGTTTTAAATATTAAAAAAGGACCTTAAATAGTAAACTGAAAGGCCTTTATAAGGATATTTTTTCTTTCAAAAAAAAAAAAAAAATAAAATAAAATAAAATAAAATAAAATAAAAAATAAAAAATAATTTTATAAATAATAAAAATCCAAATTCCTACTTTATATGTATGTATACATATAGAATTACCTATATGTAATATAATATGCATGTATGCAACTACCTATATGTATGTATTGCTTTTGTTAAAAAAGTAAATTAATTTTTTTTTAATTTTTTAAAATTACTATTCGCCTACTGTGTGTTAGAATAAAAGTAATTCATTTAAAACATATTTACAATACCACTGAATTCCGTTGTAAAAATGGGAGAAGTGGGGGGAGAAGTAATGTTTAATCCCTAAAAGGCACTAGCTGGTTACTAACTCAATACACGTACAAAATTTCAGCTCTGTATATTTTCTTAGAAAGCTTCTAGACGTGTTAGAAAAAAAGCAAAAAAATCAAGGAAATATTGGCATAAAAATCGTGGGGGTAAGGGTTAAAAGTTGAAACCTCAAAAAGCAGTGGCTGGCTATTAAGTTAACTTGTACACAAAATTTCAGCCCTCTAGGTTTATTTGGCGAGATTTTGACCCGAACGAAACTGTTAAAAAACAAGAAAAATGATGTTCTTTTTGGTATAAAAATGGTGAGGGTAAGGGTTAAAAGTTGAGACCCCCAAAAGGCACCCCCTTGATACTAACTCAATCCCAATACAAAATTTCAGCCCTCTAGGTTTATTTGGGCGACCTGTGCGAGTGGTACAAACTTCGAAAACGTCAAAAAAGCATGAAATTGTAGCTTAAAAATGAGGGGGGTGGGGGTAAAATATTAAAACCTCCAAAAAGCACAACATAGGTACGAACTTTATCAGCAACCAAATTTCAACCCTCTACGTTAATTCTGGGGGGCTGGAGGCCTGTTAGATCCAGCGAAAATCATTTTTCCCCCCTCTACTCCCACCAAATCATCCTAGGAAGCTGAATTTTGGATATGTTGTAGATAATTGATCGAAACATTATTTAAAACCGGTTTGGAGAAGTTTTATTGTTTTGCTACCCCCCACCACCCCCTT
Organism: Brachynemurus nebulosus; assembly: GCA_035578155.1. Lineage (NCBI taxonomy): Eukaryota > Metazoa > Arthropoda > Insecta > Neuroptera > Myrmeleontidae > Brachynemurus > Brachynemurus nebulosus. The sequence continues at coordinate 128,794,913 of JAPWDM010000001.1, read as the reverse complement.
AAAAGTCGGGTCAGAAAAAAAATTTGCCCAAAATTTGACCCCACAGTAGGAATATGGGCATTTGGGAACCTCCATCCCTCCATCCGACTTTTTGAGCGACCTCGGATGGAGGCAAAACTACCGAGGCGGTTCTAGAAGCCTCCGGCGGTGGGTGGAGCAAAATTTTTTTCTAGCCTAGCGGAACTTGATCCAACCTAACAGAACCTAAGGAAATTTGGTGTAACCTAACAGATTGTTTCTAACCTAAGAATTCCCTAATAGATGGCGCAGCCACCTTCGAGCCCTGTAAATTCCCTAATAGATGACGCAGTCACCTTTGATAGCGTTGCTGGTCTGGATTCCTGTGTGTAAGTTTGAAAAATTGTCAACAGGTGGCGCAGTCACCTTTGATAGCGTCGTTAGTCTGAACCACCGCGAATTCTGTACCTAGATTCAAAATTCCATGAAAAGGTGGCGTTGCTTTCATAATTTTATAATATTTTTATCTGAAAACGGGTTTAAACTTGTATAAATTGTCAGCTGACGTCATTAGAAGGAATGCTGATATTAATAGCAGAGATTTCTGTCTAATATGCAAAAATGAATTTTATCATATGATTGTATATTTTTATCTGAAAACAGGTTTAAACTTGTATAAATTGTCAGCTGACGTCACTAAAGGTAAACTGATATCAAACAGCGAAGATTTCTCGCTAATATGCAAAAATGAATTTTATCATATGATTGTATATTTTTATCTGAAAACAGGTTTAAACTTGTACTAAAATTGCCAGCTGACGTCACTAAAGATAAACTGATATCAAATAGCGAAGATTTCTGTCTAATATGTGAAAATGAAGCAGCAGGTTTTAACCTGTATGGCTACATAAAGTGTGACAGCTGACGTCACCATACTATTTTTTCTGCTATAAAAAGGACGCGACAGAATTTCATCAGTTACAATTTTGTTCGAAACGTTAGTGAAAAAAACATTAAACCTTATTGTTGTGAATTTTCAATTGTTGTGTGTTAAGAGTTAATTGTTGCCAACAATGGAATCCATTACTGCTGGTGCTTCATCTGGAAACAGAGACTTAATTCAAAAAATGGCTGGAAATTTTGTGGATGAATTGAATCATCTTGGCGCTGTTAAACGATGGATTAAACTTTCTGATATGGAAATTGGAAAAGTATATAAAATAATGGGAGCCAGTCAACTACCATCGAAATTCGATTCATCGAAAATGAAGACAATATTGGAATTGGAAATTGGATACATTTCGTTACCAGCGAGATTTGACAATTTGAGCGAGCAGATGCTGGCATGGTTGCAAAGCAATCCAAAACTTGGTATTATGAATAATGGACCCATTGGACTAACTCATAAATTGCAATTTAAAACGTTGGATCTTCTTGAAATCGTGGAGGATGCTGAATGGTGAATTTTGTAATTTATTCTCTTCAAAATGTATTATTTAATTGTACTATGTATTTTAAAAATTTCAATATTGTATCAATTTTTATATATATTTAATAAAAAAAATTATAAAAAAAACAAAAAAACAAAAAAAAAAAAAACAAAACAAAAAAAACAAAAAAAAATTTCGATTTTTTTTTCAATACCCATCGCTAGACATTGATTTATATTCTAGTTTTGATTATGCCAGATTAATAAATAAACATTATTTGGTGTTTAATAAAAAATTTAAAAAATCGATTTTTCAATTCAGGTCTCGTCTCTAAATCACAATTTTTGAACTAAGTATAAATCAATAATACATATGAGTAATATTTGATATGCATCGTATTGTTAGGTTTTATGGTGAATAATTATAAAACAAAAAAAGATTTAATATCCCCTGAAAACGAAAAATTCAAGTTTTCACATGCTTAATAAAAATTATTTTTCAAGTTTAATAAAAATTATTCTTTATAAAATTGTCTATCAAATATTAGCCTTGCACATACATATAAGAAACGCTGATTTGCTAAAATATAAATCTTGGAATGTGGATACATAATGTTATGTATAAGTCCAATACGTTCATACATATGTATATATGAATATTACATTGTAATACAGGTATTCGCTATATCTATATGAATCGTGTTTAAAAGCCAAATTTATTTTCCTGAATTTTTAAAAATATATATAGTAATATAATATTTCGCATATATACAGTACTCTGTTAAAAGTACGGGTTTCTACACCGTTAAAAACATATTTTACAATATCAATATATTGTAAAAAATCATATTTCTTAATATTTTTAAAACTGAATATGTAATATCAAGAATTTAAAACAGTTTTGAAACATTAATTTCTCCTCATAATATTTTTTTAGTCTTAAATTAATAGCACAATGTTCCATATATTTTAAGAAAATTTTTCTTTTAATATTTTATAACTTATCTAAAAAATTTATAGCTATTTTTTATCCAAAAATTTATTACTTGCTATTGTTAAAAAATTAGTTAAATATATCTATAGGTATTAAGTGACCCCTAGTTTTGTGAAAGACGGTAGTAAGAGCAATTCATCTTAAATACGAAATTATTTTATCAATGCTAAATAAGCGTTTTTTTTCTCATATTATCATACTCCAATATATTGTATATTATTATAATTTATAAAAATGTGTTTTATTTATTAAAAAATTTAGCAAAATTTTAAATAATATCACGTCAAAATAATATTCAGAAGTCAATAAAAGACAATAGCAGTAAATTTATTAAGATAACTATAAATAAATATTAATCTAATGTTGAAATATTTATTAACAAATAGTACTGCTTAGTAGAAAATTAGGTACCTATTGTTTTGTTTTCAAATTTACCTTTTTGCAATTAAAGAAAATTTTAGTAACTATCGATACCTATATAAAACGATACCCATAAAAGACAAGCATGCTCTGATCTCAACAATTTTTTCCCATGTTAAATTTGTATGTTCTTACTTCGCTGAAACTTATTATGTTTATATATTCCCCCCAATATTTTCTACCATAAACAATAGTTATAGCAAGCTAGGTAGGTATTGAATAAGTATTTTTTGTTTGTTAATTTATAGATGATAGAGAAAAAAAATTTATGATTTTATAGACAGTGAAATACATTTAAACTATTTTTTGCAGTTTAATTTTGTAAAAACACCTAAAAATTATCAGTCACAGACAAATATTTCTAAGCAAACGAATTGAAAATGTAGTTTTATATCATAAGAATAAATGCGTATATATAGGGTGGACAGTAAATAACTCTCATAATTTTTAAAGAGCGGATGAAAACTTTAATTTTGGATTACGAAATTTTATTTTTTTTCCGGAGTTAAGCTGCATTCAATTAATTAACCCTTTCCTGCACAGCAGTTTTAGATCATTACTGTGCAAACGATACTTCAAATTAGCAAATCATTAATAACATGGGTAAATACTTATTAGCAAGAATTACATAGTTTACACATATGTTCTATCGCACCAGAATGTTAATAGGACAATGCGATTTAATTGCCTATATTCAGGAGCAAGCAAAAACATTACCTATTTTAATAACTTAGAAAATACACATTACATAGTTCGTTGTAAGAACAATCATTTCGGTGATCTTTTTTTTTTTTTTAACGAATTACTAAATTTGCTTAAGGACTATGGTATGTAAGAAATAACAACACTCACATAATTTTAAAATAATTAACATATAGCTATTGGAAAAGTTACAAAGATTTTTTTAACAACTTATTAAATGCTGATAGCTTATTTTAATATCTCCTATAGGGCCTTAAGTATAACCCTTCACCCGAAATTTTTTCATCACCATCGTTGGCGACTGTATTCTCGTCATCATCAGCTTCTCCTTCGCTCGCAGTATCTTCGCTATCGCTAGTAGATGTTTTTTCATCATCATTGAATACATATTTTAACACTGGTTCAATAATATCATGCTTTTCCAATTCCCTGGTTATTGAGATAATCCGCTTTCCAATGTCACTTTCCTTTAAATTATTAAAATGGCTTCGTTTTTTCTCGTTTTCGATATAATCCGCAAAGCTGGGATTTATAATATGACTCCTTTCCATTAAATTACATATAGTATTAACCATTTCTTCTCCAATTTGCGTCTGAGTCGCTAAACTTCTTAGTTCATCGACTAAATGGTTCGGGTCATCAAAATATTCTTCTCCATCAACAGGTTTCGAATGGCCATTATGAAGGTTAGTATTTTCATCATCATATTTGAAACGTTTAGCTTCTCCATTTATTGAATTAGATGTTGAAGGTTGGTCCTTTTCTTCCGAATTTTTATCTTCTTGTTCTTCATTCTTTGCGCATGCGTTCTGAAGCTCTTTGACCATTAATATGTCTAGAGCAGTTTGTAAGAGACCAGCTATCTTTGGAGTAAAACTTGTTTCTTTGTAGTTATCAGGCGATGGTAAATGCTTTTGTTCATCAGATCGATTATCTTCGACATTTACCGATTGTAGAATATTATGCGAGTTTTTTAAAGCGTGGAATTTACTTCTGATTGCTTCTGCTGCAGCCATCATACTTTCATCAAAAGTATTCAAGTTTCTTTTAGATAGATCTGTATCATTTTCGTGTTGATTTTGAAATACTGGTGCTTTATCTTCCTTTTCTTCATTTCTTGCTTCAAAACTATATTCGGTTTCATTATCATCATTTTCATCATTAGATTTTGACGATTCACTTTGTCTCCTGTTCTCCGCGCTGTTCACTTGTGTCCCATTATTTACCGTGGTATATTCAAACTGATTATTTGCGATCTGGTCATTATTGTTTGTTTGATGTTCCTGAGCATGCACTCTTCTTTTCATATGACGTAAAAGAGAACTTCTCCGCGAAAATGTCTTGTCACAACGTATACAGTTAAACATTTTGATAGATGTGAAGAGTTCGATTTATAACATAACACTGATTAGTTTTTATATCGACATGATCTTATATAGTACAACCAGAGCAGAATTGACGTAAAGTAATGACACCAAAATGCACCAAAGGTGCACCAAATGACACCAAACTGCACGAAAGGTGCACCAAATGACACCAAACTGCACCAAATGACACCAAACTGCACCAAAGGTGCACCAAATGACACCAAACTGCACCAAAGGTGCACCAAATGACACCAAACTGCACCAAATGACACCAAACTGCACCAAAGTTGCACCAAATGACACCAAACTGCACCAAAGGTGCACCAAATGACACCAAACTGCACCAAATGACACCAAAATGCACCAAAGGTGCACCAAATGACACCAAACTGCACCAAAGTTGCACCAAATGACACAAAACGACACCAAATGACACCAAATGACCTTTGGTGCAGTTTGGTGTCATTTGGTGCACCTTTGGTGCAGTTTGGTGTCATTTGGTGCAACTTTGGTGCAGTTTGGTGTCATTTGGTGCAGTTTGGTGTCATTTGGTGCAACTTTGGTGCAGTTTGGTGTCATTTGGTGCACCTTTGGTGCATTTTGGTGTCATTTGGTGCAGTTTGGTGCAGTTTGGTGTCATTTGGTGCACCTTTGGTGCAGTTTGGTGTCATTTGGTGCACCTTTGGTGCAGTTTGGTGTCATTTGGTGCAGTTTGGTGTCATTTGGTGCACCTTTCGTGCAGTTTGGTGTCATTTGGTGCACCTTTCGTGCATTTTGGTGTCATTACTTTACGTCAATTCTGCTCTGGTTGTACTATATAAGATCATGTCGATATAAAAACTAATCAGTGTTATGTTATAAATCGAACTCTTCACATCTATCAAAATGTTTAACTGTATACGTTGTGACAAGACATTTTCGCGGAGAAGTTCTCTTTTACGTCATATGAAAAGAAGAGTGCATGCTCAGGAACATCAAACAAACAATAATGACCAGATCGCAAATAATCAGTTTGAATATACCACGGTAAATAATGGGACACAAGTGAACAGCGTGGAGAACAGGAGACAAAGTGAATCGTCAAAATCTAATGATGAAAATGATGATAATGAAACCGAATATAGTTTTGAAGCAAGAAATGAAGAAAAGGAAGATAAAGCACCAGTATTTCAAAATCAACACGAAAATGATACAGATCTATCTAAAAGAAACTTGAATACTTTTGATGAAAGTATGATGGCTGCAGCAGAAGCAATCAGAAGTAAATTCCACGCTTTAAAAAACTCGCATAATATTCTACAATCGGTAAATGTCGAAGATAATCGATCTGATGAACAAAAGCATTTACCATCGCCTGATAACTACAAAGAAACAAGTTTTACTCCAAAGATAGCTGGTCTCTTACAAACTGCTCTAGACATATTAATGGTCAAAGAGCTTCAGAACGCATGCGCAAAGAATGAAGAACAAGAAGATAAAAATTCGGAAGAAAAGGACCAACCTTCAACATCTAATTCAATAAATGGAGAAGCTAAACGTTTCAAATATGATGATGAAAATACTAACCTTCATAATGGCCATTCGAAACCTGTTGATGGAGAAGAATATTTTGATGACCCGAACCATTTAGTCGATGAACTAAGAAGTTTAGCGACTCAGACGCAAATTGGAGAAGAAATGGTTAATACTATATGTAATTTAATGGAAAGGAGTCATATTATAAATCCCAGCTTTGCGGATTATATCGAAAACGAGAAAAAACGAAGCCATTTTAATAATTTAAAGGAAAGTGACATTGGAAAGCGGATTATCTCAATAACCAGGGAATTGGAAAAGCATGATATTATTGAACCAGTGTTAAAATATGTATTCAATGATGATGAAAAAACATCTACTAGCGATAGCGAAGATACTGCGAGCGAAGGAGAAGCTGATGATGACGAGAATACAGTCGCCAACGATGGTGATGAAAAAATTTCGGGTGAAGGGTTATACTTAAGGCCCTATAGGAGATATTAAAATAAGCTATCAGCATTTAATAAGTTGTTAAAAAAATCTTTGTAACTTTTCCAATAGCTATATGTTAATTATTTTAAAATTATGTGAGTGTTGTTATTTCTTACATACCACAGTCCTTAAGCAATTTTAGTAATTCGTTAAAAAAGATCACCGAAATGATTGTTCTTACAACGAACTATGTAATGTGTATTTTCTAAGCTATTAAAATAGGTAATGTTTTTGCTTGCTCCTGAATATAGGCAATTAAATCGCATTGTCCTATTAACATTCTGGTGTGATAGAACATATGTGTAAACTATGTAATTCTTGCTAATAAGTATTTACCCATGTTATTAATGATTTGTTAATTTGAAGTATAGTTTGAACAGTAATGATGTAAAACTGCTGCGCAGGAAAGGGTTAATTAATTGAATGCAGCTTAACTCCGGAAAAAAATAAAATAAAATTTCGTAATCCAAAATTAAAGTTTTCATCCGCTCTTTAAAAATTATGAGAGTTATTTACTGTCCACCCTATATATATACGCATTTATTCTTATGATATAAAACTACATTTTCAATTCGTTTGCTTAGAAATATTTGTCTGTGACTGATAATTTTTAGGTGTTTTTACAAAATTAAGCTGCAAAAAAATAGTTTAAAAGTATTTCACTGTCTATAAAATCATAAATTTTTTCTCTATCATCAATAAATTAACAAACAAAAAATACTTATTCAATACCTACCTAGCTTGCTATAACTATTGTTTATGGTAGAAAATATTGCGGGGAATATATAAACATACAAATTTAACATGGGAAAAAATTGTTGAGATCAGAGCATGCTTGTCTTTTATGGGTATCGTTTTATATAGGCATCGATAGTTACTAAAATTTTCTTTAATTGCAAAAAAGGTAAATTTGAAAACAAAACAATAGGTGCCTAATTTTCTACTAAGCAGTACTATTTGTTAATAAATATTTCAACATTAGATTAATATTTATTTATAGTTATCTTAATAAATTTACTGCTATTGTCTTTTATTGACTTCTGAATATTATTTTGACGCGATATTATTTAAAATTTTGCTAAATTTTTTAATAAATAAAACACATTTTTATAAATTATAATAATATACAATATATTGGAGTATGATAATATGAGAAAAAAACGCTTATTTAGCATTGATAAAATAATTTCGTATTTAAGATGAATTGCTCTTACTACCGTCTTTCACAAAAACTAGGGGTCACTTAATACCTATAGATATATTTAACTAATTTTTTAACAATAGCAAGTAATAAATTTTTGGATAAAAAATAGCTATAAGTTTTTTAGATAAGTTATAAAATATTAAAAGAAAAATTTTCTTAAAATATATGGAACATTGTGCTATTAATTTAAGACAAAAAAAAAAAAAAAATATTATGAGGAGAAATTAATGTTTCAAAACTGTTTTAAATTATTGATATTACATATTCAGTTTTAAAAATATTAAGAAATATGATTTTTTTACAATATATTGATATTGTAAAATATATGTTTTTAACGGTGTAGAACCCCGTACTTTTAACAGAGTACTGTATATATGCGAAATATTATATTACTATATATATTTAAAAAATTCGTTTTTATTTAATTGTTGATGACCAAATATTTTTACATTAAATGAGTAAATTCTTATGTATTTTATAACATGATATCGCGTAATTACAGTTATATAGTAAAGTAATCATGAGTATTTATAAGTTATATATTTAAAAGAAAAATACACACTTAGATATTTATAACGTAAATATGTAACAATTTTAGCTGATTTAGTTGATTAAAGATTTAGCTGATTAAATAACATCAAAGAATATGCACACAGATTTAAAAAAAAAATGTACAGAGTGATACATTTTTGTAAAATTTACGAGTATATATGGTGTACCATAATTGTAAATGGAATTTTTATATATACATCAAGTTTAAGGTATAATATCAAAAATTAGTTTGATTTCTTTTTAGGGGATCGGTGTAAATCAAAAGATCGGTTTTTTTTCTTTAAATTTATTTTATTAAGTATAGTTTTAAACAAAAATAGGTACACAATGATCACTTTTTTAACTTGTAAAATTTATAATTATATTAAAAATTTGTGCATATGCAAGAAAGTGCTCTGTGAGGAATCAAAGATCACAAATTGACCGACTTGTGTATTAAAATAGTGAAAAATTATCCAACAAACACCATTGAATTTATAGAGGTGGTTTGTAGACTTTTCAAGCGCAATTATAGACGAAATATTGGGAATATTGAGATATCGGAATATTTCTGTTGTATGGAATTTACGGATCATTACATCAATTTTCTTCAATGTTCTTCAATGCAGTTTTCTTCAATGCAGAATTAAGAGAACTAAGTAAAGCGAAGCGTCGAGAGGAAATTATTAAACAAATTATCGACAACTCTGAAATGCTATGTGATGAATACGAACGATTTCCACAATACATGGATTCCATTGTTGGCAATAATTAATTGTTAACACAACAATTGAAAATTTACAAATTTCAAGAAGATCCAACGTTTTGAATTGCGATTTCAAGAAGATCCAACGTTTTTCTGAATTCCAGTTTATGAGTTAGTCCGATTGGTCCATTATTTATGATACCCAATTTTGGATTGCTTTGCAACCATGCCAGCATCTGCTCGTTCAAATTGTCAAATCTCGCTGGTAACGAAATGTATCCAATTTCCAATTCCAATATTGTCTTCATTTTCGATGAATCGAATTTTGACGGCAATTGACTTGCGCCCATTATTTTATATACTTTTCCAATTTCCATATCAGAAAGTTTAATCCATCGTTTAACAGCACCAAGATGATTCAATTCCTCCACAAAATTTCCAGCCATTTTTTGAATTAAGTTTCTGTTTCCAGATGAAGCACCAGTAGTAATGGATTCCATTGTTGACAATAATTAATTGTTAACACAACAATTGAAAATTCACAACAATAAGATTTAATGTTTTTTCACTAAAGTTTCGAACAAAATTGTAACTGAAGAAATTCTGTCGCGCCCTTTTATAGCAGAAAGATAGCCTGATGACGTCATTTATCACACTTTATGTAGCCATGCAGGTTAAAACCTGTTGCTTCATTTTTTGCATATTAGATAGAAATCTCCGCTATTAATAACAGTTTACCTTTAGTGACGTCAGCTGACAATTTATACAAGTTTAAACCTGTTTTCAGATAAAAATATACAATCATATGATAAAATTCATTTTTGCATATTAGCGAGAAATCTTCGCTGTTTGATATCAGTTTACCTTTAGTGACGTCAGCTGACAGTTTAAGCCTGTTTTCAGATAAAAATATTATAAAATTATGAAAGCAAGGCCATCTTTTAATGGCTAGTTTAACTATCAAAAAAAAGGTTTTCGATGCCATCTATTGACAATTTTTCAAACTTACACACAGGAATCCAGACCAGCAACGCTATCAAAGGTGACTGCGTCATCTATTAGGGAATTTACAAGGCTCGAAGGTGGCTGCGCCATCTATTAGGGAATTCTTAGGTTAGAAACAATCTGTTAGGTTACACCAAATTTCCTTAGGTTCTGTTAGGTTGGATCAAGTTCCGCTAGGCTAGAAAAAAATTTTGCTCCACCCACCGCCGGAGGCTTCTAGAACCGCCTCGGTAGTTTTGCCTCCATCCGAGGTCGCTCAAAAAGTCGGATGGAGGGATGGAGGTTCCCAAATGCCCATATTCCTACTACTCCCCACTTTGATAGTATGAGGTGCCTCGAAAATGAGCCCCATTTACCAAATTTCATCTTTTAACTTTCATAGGGGGGCCCTACACAAATTAAAAGGTGGCGGGAATATATATATATATATATATATATATATATATATATATATATATATATATATATATATATATATATATATATATATATATATACATATATATCAGACATTTTTTTTTACATATTCGTGTTCAAGTGGCCGAAAACGGATAGCGCCCCTACTCTCGCCTCTCGCAGCTCTTATCGTATAGACTGTATAAGTCTAATTTTCCGGAGAAAATTCGACTAAAAAATGAATAGTGGGCGTCTATAAAGAACTGTTTTCATAAAAAAGCCTATTTATTATTAACGGTAAGGACTTATTTACATTCCTAGGAAGGTAAGTAAATTACTTACGTTCCTAGGCAGGTAAGTGTTACTTACGCGACGCCAATTTATGATTTAAGACAGAGATCGGCAACCTTTTTTGGATGGCGGGCCATTTTAAAAAAAAAATAATTTTTAGCGGGGCGCACAGTCAAATATTTTGCAATGTAGTATGTGGCTTAAGTAGGTCTTTTTTTAACGAATTTTCGAATCGAAAATTCAGCTGTTAGAGTCACTGTCTTGATGCTAGTTGAGCCCGGGACTATGATAGAAATAATTTATTTTGAAGTCTCTAGAAACCAAAAATGACTAAATCACTAAAATTTATATAACTCTCGAACGAAAAATCCCGTTTTTACGAAATTTGGTAAAAATATTGGAATTCCAAAAAGTCTGACACGTCCGATGCCTGAAATGGATTTTTAGGCATTTTTGCCTAAAAAATTTTTGTGGAAAAAGTAAGTTCTTTACCAAAATTTCGTCAAGTTTTTGCCATATTTTCTTACACCGTTGGAAAGAGGAGAAAATAATCACCTCAAAAGGATTTTTGGGCAATAATTCTATGTCAAGTAGTTTCTGAGAAAAACTAATTTTTGTAAACGGAAATTCCCTATATTATGCAGGATAGTGCGACAGGCGTATTTTCTTTTTTTAACACAAATTAATATAAATATTATTAAAAATTAACATGAGGAAACATTTTTAATAACAGTTTTATTTACATGTTATAAAACATCGGAGGGCCGCAACGGGCCGCTGGTTGCCGACCCCTGATTTAAGAGGCTGAAAAAATTATTGTTGTCTTATATTATAAATGAATATATATAAATTAATTAATATATATTCATTTATATGTTATAAATTATATAATATAATAAATTACAATAAATTATAAATTAATTAATACCCCTGTCGCAGCATCCTGCATACCATAGCGAATTTACATTTACAAAAGTACGTTTTTCTCGGAAACTAGTTGATATAGAGTAATTGTAAATAAAAATACCCCTGTCGCAGCACCTGCATAACATAGCGAATTTTCAAAGATAGGACACTGACGGATCTCATATAACAACTTGTATCCATCTAAAATAGTTTAACTCTATAACAGTGATAAGATTTTCGAAATCGGTTGAGTAGTTAATTTTTCACTTTTGAGTCCCCAGGACCCTGGCAGATCACATATAGTATAGCACATATGCATTTAAATAAGTTTAACCAAAAAATCACTAAAAATGATGAAAAATGGCTTCTAAAAATCGGACATATCAATCGGACATATCGAACTCGTCCCAGCTTTTGAGACTTTTGAACTTCTAACAAAATTTCGTAAGGATTGAATGCTTCATTCGAGAGTTATCGCGCAGACACACACACAAATATATATATATATATATATATATATATATATATATATATATATATATATATATATATATATATATATATAAACAAATAACTCTTGTCCTTTTGTGGGTGACTCTTTGCACCCTGTAGACACTAAAACCGCAGGATTTTTTTCGGAATTAACAGCCGCGTCACCCCTCGATATAGGAAATAAGAATTATTTCCTTTACACCCTGTATATAATATATATACACACCTACATATATATATATATATATATATATATATATATATATATATATATTATATATATATATATGTATATATTTATGTGTGCATATACTATATACAGGGTGTAAAGGAAATGACTCTTATCCGTTTGAGGGGTGACGCGACTGTTAATTTCGAAAAAATTTCTGCGGTTTTAGTGTCTACAGTTTGCTAGGAGTCGCCCTCCACAAAAGGACGAGAGTTATTTGTTTTAGACCCTGTACATACATATATATATATATATATATATATATATATATATATATATATATATATATATATATATATAAATAATAATAAACTTTATTCCATATTTTCATATGATACATGAATGGATTGCGTCAACAGATTATATAACATATATATATATATATATATATATATATATATATATATATATATATATATATATATATATATATATATATACATATATATATATATATATATATATATATATATATATGTCGTAGTCATATAGTAAAATACGTTATTTCACGAAATACCGAGGCAATTCATGTTATGCCGGCATTTTATGTAACTTGAAGATTTCACACAATATTCTGCCTAGTCAGTTCAAGAAACAACTATTTTATTTTGAAATATCATGTTAAATCAAATGCAATTCATATGACTGTTGGTCACAGACATGCGCATTTAAGCTTTTCACATTTCTGTAACTGCTACATACATATAAGCATATTATCATAAGTAATCCAAATTTTGTTGTAAAATTATCAAAAATAAGTTTTAGTTGTTAGCGGACTTTTTTCATCTTAAATAAAGTCTTTTTTTAATCAAAATAATAATTTTTTTATCTACAAATTTGGAAATAAACAACAATATTTATTTAAATTATAATTGTAACGGACATGAGTTAAAAAAACCGGTTGTGGACCGTTGGAAACATTGTTGAAAATTAACTCAAAAGAATGCTTTGTTTTGTTGTATAAACCGTACAAACTTTATTTACTGTATTCCCCCTAAGAATCTGGTAGAAATGATATTACGTAAACACAATATATCGATTATAATATTAAAAAAAATATGTATTATACATACAATAAAACATCAACAGTTACGTATTTCTTAATTTAACACAAAATGTCGAAATAAAGTAGCTGTTTCCTGAACTAACTAGGCTGAATGTGTAAAATTTTCAAGTTACAGAAGATGCCGGCATAACATGAACTGCCTCGGTATTTCGTGAAATAACATATTTTATTATATGACCACGACATATATATATATATATATATATATATATATATATATATATATATATATATATATATATATATATATATATATATATATATATATATATATATATATATATATATTTTTAAACAAATTTCTGCCGTATAGTCCCGAACTCGGATCTTTCCATGACATTCTCCGTCATAAATTAAGTTCCAAAATGGAAAGTCGCTTAAAATAATAATTTAATAGTTAAATGAATTTTTACTTAAGTAACAGAAAAATTTATAATTTTTTTCTGCTTTCCGTCCTGCGGCTTCACTCAGGTGTCTGTTTTGTTTTAATTTTGATTTATATAATTTCGTGCAATGGAATACATTTTTGTATTTTGTAGCTTTAGTTTGAGACCTTTGCTCTGATATCCGTAATAATAGTTTTAGATATTCTTCAGTTTTAGACCCTTCTTGGAGAATAACAATTTTAATGCTACTTTCATCTTTTTCTGGAATTCCAATAGTGTTTCAAGGGTAACTTGGGGATCGATTTAATTGTCCGCACCATTCAGCTATTTAATGTGATCCCTATTAGAAGGTTCTGCAGAACAATCTTAACCTTACTTCACTTTTTAATTCGCTATTCTGAAATTCTGTATAAAAACAGTTACTTAAATAATTAATACTATAAAAGCAAGTAATATTCATATTTCAGTAGCATATCTAATTTTTGCAACATCTTCTTGAGATCCGCCCAGCTGTTTAGTATGAAGAAGTTTTTTTGGGGTCCCAAGGTCCTGGGTGATAATTTTGCCCTCACTTATACTAACAAAATCATCTTATTTTAATTTAAATAATAATAGTACAGTTACCTGAGATCTGTTTATCCATTTCTATAAGAGAAATGAATAAACAATTTATTTTACTTTACGTGTAATTGCTTTGGAAAAAAATTAAAATTTGTGGCTCCGTAACTAACGATAACAACTAATAATGAAACCAAATTTGAAAATTCAGGCTCTCTTGTGCCACCCCTGATATGATGCTCTATTCATAGACACTTCACTAGTCGAAATCCGTTAAGTAACCTTGGCTGTGTGCTTTTCACAAAATTTTATAACATTTTTTCTAATTGTATTATATATCTATATATTGATTATTTAATAATAAATCATTGTTAAAAAGATTTAGATTTTAGTAATCAAAATTATTACTTCAATAAATTATAAATTAACACTTATTTAATTGACTAATTATTTTCTTAAATAGACTAAACAAAAAATTATAATTATTTATTTATTATTTAAATTTGCCGCTTTGAGGAATTTGCTTTGTTGTTTGTAACTTGTTGCCCTCTGCTGGGTTGTCTACACAATTGATATTTAATCTCTTTAATGGATACGATGGATACTTTAATGTCTATTCCTTTGTTCAGAAAATGGGCTATTACTTTTTTAGTTAGTGTGTAGAAATCATTTTCATTTGTAAACATTTTATCTAGTCGATATTGAATTACAAATTTAAAATTTGAAATAGGATTATTGTTCAACATTTTGAAAGGTTGTAACATATTTTGGAACTTATAACCCCATTCAGGTAAGATGTTAAATATTTCAAAAAATTTAATAATTAATTAATGTATTTTTTTATTTTTTAGATTGTTTTATGAGTATTTCAATTAAATTGTAGACAAACAATCTACTTGCCAGTACCTAAAGAAATTTCCAATCTTTTGTGATGAATGTTTTCAACAACGAATTAACACTTAATTACAAATGTAAAAATGTTTGAATAGCTAACTGTCGTGTGTAAAGAGGTTAAAATTCATTAACAATTATTAATGGAAATTAAATTATATGTGTAACAATGTAAAATATTTTAAGAAAGATTAAAATTTATTTTTAATTAAATGATACATAATTTTATTGGTGTTTTTTTGTCAAAAATGTCACTTATGTAGATTTGATTTAGCATTCAAATGTAAGTTGAGCCAAAATTCGTTTTTTTCTATTTTTATTTTTTTTTTTTGTTAAATAACTCATGTTGTGTGAATTTGTATTGTTTTTTTGGACACAAGCGCGAGGCTCGTAACTGCTGGCTCCTGCTACATGGCTAATTTAGTTGTTCCGGCACTGTTTAGTTGCTCCAAAAACTTTATTTTCTGTTAAAAACACTATATTGTACCCATGTACTTTGTTTTTAATTCCAAAGTATACCAATTATATGTCATCAAAATCTTGTCAAATATATATTTTTTTTTATAAAATTTCCTTACCATCAATTAGTTTTTTCTAATTTAGTTCATCTTATTTAAAATTAAATAAGAAAATTTTCAAAATAATAAATATAATGTGTTAAAACAAAAATATTTATAATTAGGTTATATACATGCATGCATATTATATGCATATATTTAAAAATGATTCCATTTGACAGATTGTTATAAAAAAACAAAACAAAAAACTAACATTATCAAAATTTGTACTTCGTTTACAAATAGCTAAGGGCCATTCAACACCACAAAAAAAAATATGTCAAAAGTTTATTTAATCAAATAAATAGTACAGTTTAATTGATTAACATTTATAATATAACTTTATACATTTATTAAGACATTATTCATAATGTTTAATTAAAGAAATCTGACATATATTTAGGTAATAGAAATAACTAGTGACGAAACACCCTTAGACACATTTATAAACACAATATATATTAAATAGAAAAATCAAACGAGGTAGAGTGAAATAACAAATAAAAAGAGACTTTTAAAAAGAGATTATTTTTGATTTTTCTTAAGAACCACGTTATATAGAAAAAAAGTATAAAAAGCTCTCTGATATAACTTCTTACGAAATTTTTGATAATGTAATAAAATTTTTGAAAAAGTTTTAAATTCTGATCAAAAACACAAAAAAAAGACTTTAAAGCCCAAAATATCCGGTCTGTGGCATCGGATGTGTCTGGCTAACGAACTTATCCAAGCGTTTTGAACAATTAACGATTTTACCAAATTTCGTAACAATTAAATGCTTCGTTCGACAGCTATCGCGTACACACATAAATACATATATATATATCTATATATATATAAATTTTAGTGAAGTAGATTTTCGAGTTCTAGAGGCTCCAAAACAAATTTCTGCCATAGTCCCGGGCTTAGGTCTTACCATAAGAGCTGCTATAATAGCTGAATTTTCATTCTGAAAATTCGCTAAAACCTTTATGTGATTTTTCCGCCTCATTCCGTCAATTTTTTTTCACGAAAAATGTCTAAAAAACCGTAAACGTTTTCACGAAATTTCTTAAAAATAAGATGTTTCGTTCTTGAGTTATCGTGCGGACACTTACAAGGAGATGCACCCAGAGTGAATGAAACTTCACGGAAATAGGTATAAAAAATATCGAATATGAGTAGCCAAATATACGCATAGCTAAATTATCAATTAAGTAAGTACTGAAAAATACATGAATCATTATCGGAAAGTAAAAATTTACATTTTCATGATGAAAATAAACATAGATATAAAAAAATATAGGATGTATTTGCAATCAATGATAATACTATATAATCTACCCTATGTTATTCTTCCCTATGTGGCTTGGATACCACACATATTTCGAAAAAACGCAAAAACACGTATCCCCTAATTTTTGGTGCTCTTTCTATTTATAGTGGTAAATATTTGATACATTGAACCATTCAGGCTGTGCAAGAAAATTTACCCCCATTTTCACCCCTCCAGCCCCCCTTATTAACCTAGCCCTGATTCAACCTATACAGGTGAATAGGTCTTTCAAACAGTACATTTCATCAATTTTTTTTTCCTCTATCTCTTATAGTTTTCGGGATATCTTAAGAAATACGATTTGAACCCCCAACTTTAGGGGCTGCTGTCACCCCTTTAACGTGGACGATGGCCGATAAAAAAAAATACGGGTCCCTTACTTTTACCTATACTACACACCAGCGAAGTTTCATAAAAATCCCGAATTTTACTCTTGGTACATCTCCTTGTTAGTAAACATACACATATATATATATATATATATATATATATATATATATATATATATATATATATATATATAATGTGTCCGCACGATAACTCAAGAACCAAACATCTTATCTTTAAGAAATTTCGTGAAAACGTTTACGGTTTTTTGGACATTTTTCGTGAAAAAAATTTGGCGTGATGAGGCGGAAAAATCACATAAAGAAGGTTTTTTTTATTTACAATTACTCTATATCTACTAGTTTCCGAGAAAAACGTACTTTTGTAAATGGAAATTCGCCATGTTTTGCCGGATGCTGCGACAGGAGTATTAATTAATTTATAATTGTTCTAAAAATTTTTAAGAAATTTTGTGAAAACGTTTACGGTATTTTGGACATTTTTCGTGAAAAAAATTTGGCGGAAAAGTCACATAAAGAAGGTTTTTTTATTTACAATTACTCTAAATCAACTTGTTTCCGAGAAAAACGTACTTTTGTAAATGGAAATTCGCTATGTTATGCAGGATGCTGCGACAGGGGTATTTATTATTTCAGGAAATATTCTTGACTGTTTAAGAATTAAATTTATATACATCTTATAGAGCTTTTAAGGAATTTGGTGCGAGATAGTCAGGTACAAAAGTATATCTCAAAAAAATTTATTTTATAAAAAATTAAATAATAATTGGTTTTTTTGGAGTTATTTCCACCAGTGGTCCCTGGATCCGTGGTGGTATGCGTAGCCTGTTCTCTCAAGTGTGTAACTTTTTCTAGGGTACAGACGGAAAGGTTCTATGTTCGAATCTATGCCTTTCCAACATAATTCTCTTTTCTTTTACATGGATGTATCTCGAAAAGTTGCTGTATCTACATAATTTAAATACAACCACTGGTGGAAATAACTCCATAAAAACGAATTATCAATTACCAGAAACCATCCACCAAAAAATTAAACTATTAAAAATTAATGTATTTAATATTCTTCAATTATTATATCTGTGTACCACTTTTTTTTTGGAATTTCCACGCGCTTGCAGCAATATAAAAGCATTGTTGAAAAAGGGTTGTAAAATGATGTTCACAAATTATATTTCAAAAACGGCGCGCTCAATAATTTTTATTTGTTGTTAAATATGGTTTATAATTTTGTATTTTATAACATATTTAATTTTTATGAAATTCGTTTGATACATTTTGATTTTATTCAAAAAAATCGTGTGAATATGTCAACTTCCCATAAGAGCCCCTGTTAAAATTACAAAATTTTAAAACCGTTTTTCTCAAAATTTTGTATTTGACGCTGACGGGGCGGTTAATTTTTTTTTCGGTATAGGCTCGTATTATTGGTACTGAATTAAATAAATGTCTAGAGAAGTTTCGTTAAAATCCTTTGAAAAATCGTTTTTCGGACCAACTACCTTAAAAAAGAATAGAATGACACCAAATTTCAAAATATATTTCTATTATTTTCTGAAATATGATAAAAGTTTAAAAAATAGTATAGAGGTACAACAGGTTAGTAGATAAGCTATGACAGAGCGGGAGCACCGTAGAACCCCAATTTTCCGGACTACTTTTTTGACGATGTTAAGAACCGTGTAGTTTGGGGTCCTACTGTACCTAGAGTATGAATTGATCTTTGACCCGGCACGTACCAGGTACATGTATTTAAAATTTGTTGTTGACATTTGACCCCACACGCGCTCATACTGTAAGCCTTGAAATTCGTAAGAGATGAGTCATTACCCGCAATCAAATTAATTTATGTTAACCCATTATGCATCATCACAATTTACTTATCACAATTTGGTTTTGTGTTAACCCATTATGCGCCGGCACTAATGTAATTTTTGAATGTGAACCTAACGCATGCGCAGATTGAATTTAAGTACACGACGCATGCGCAGACTGAATTTTAGGCCACAATTTGATAGATGGGGTACACTACCGCGTCAAAATGTGTGGAATACCCTAACTCGGGGGTGGCCCCAAACTTTTGACGCCGTACTGTACTTAAATTTTTGGTACACTACCGTGTCAAAAGTGTGGACCCCCCTGACCAAAAAGGTATCCGATCACTTTTTGAAACGTACTGTACTTATTTTTTGTGTGTACATGCAACCCTTAGCCTTTAATCTCACTTAATTGAGTCATCTTAAACGAAAGGTACACTATCAGGTCAAAAATGTGGGATTACCCTAATCCAAGGGGTGGCCCCAGACTTTTGACGCCGTACTGTACTTAAATTTTTGGTACACTGCCGTGTCAAAAGTGCGGGCCTCCCTGAGCAAAAAGGTGTCCGATCACTTTTTGAAGCGCACTGTACGTGCAAACCTTAACCCCAACACGCGCTTGCCTTAATTGCGTCATTTTAAACGAACTACCAAGTCAAAAATGTGGGGAATACCCTAACCCACGGGGTGGCCGCTAAATTTTGTGGGGGCACTGTACCAAGCGCTAGATTTTAAAACCAGACTCCGGGGTCCAGATTTCTGACCGCTACTGTACTGCCGAAAATTTGGGTGTCAGCTGTACCTTATGGGGATTTTTGGTATATTTAACCTTGGAAAATTCCAGGAATTTTTATCAGTTTTAAAATAAACAAACAACCAATAATTAAATGTTTATTTTAGCTGAATTATGATCATATGACTCATATATGGAGTTTTTTTGGTATAAGAAAGATGACGTCATGGAATATTAATGAGTTAAAAAATTGTTTAGTAAAAAATATCACCCATTGTAGGCCTCAAGCAAGAAATTATTTTTATCAGTTTTAATACTTTAACATTTAACCTACAGTGACCAATTCTTTAGTTAACTAACAAAAGTTCTTGAAATTTTAACAAGTTACAAAAAATATTACTTCTTATGGTGCACAACATTTTTGAATTTGACTGTAGCACAAAACTGTTTCTACATCAAACGAAAATTATCTGAAATAATTCAGTATGTACATATGTATAGACTCTGTATATTAAAAATATTTTATGTATACACTCTGTATATTGAGAATAAGAAAGAAAATTTGTATATAATTTTAATTTTTATGAATACTAGTAAACGAATTGTATAGCCATTTATGAATAAGTATTAAATCTAATTATAAAATAATTTATAAATATTGCAAAAAATTTGTTTAATCAGCAAAATCAATGTATATCATTTTAATACTGATACATATTTATATTAGGGTATAATAGTATTGTATTTAACATTTTTAAACAGAATAAAAGTTCAATTTTTGGTTTTAAATTACTATAAACACGTCGCTTAATATAAAAAACGCCGTGAGCAGCGGGGCCCCATCACGGTAGTCGAATTTTCCCCTTCATCTTCGGTATTGAATGTCTACAAGCGAAATGTGATTGAAAGTCTACAACCGAATTGTCATTTTGTTGGTTTCAAAACTGGTGATGAGTGTTCGGCTGATGGAGGCTTTAAAAAAAGGTTTTAAGTATTTAAGGGCTGTATCTCAGTAAATTTCAATTTTGTGCCGAAAACAGGTAGCAGAAAAAAAGCCAACACAATTCGTACGAGGACATTCCTGCCCATGTTTATCCGCTAATTGCCTTTATGTTTTAGTTTTAAATATTAAAAAAGGACCTTAAATAGTAAACTGGAAGGCCTTTATAAAGATATTTTTTCTTTCAAAAAAAATAAAAATAAAAAATAAAAAAAATAAAAAATAAAAAATTATTTCTTCGGTATTGAGTGTCTACAAGCGAAATATAATTGAAAGTCCACAAGCGATTTGTAATTTTGGTGGTTTCAAAACTGATAATGAGTGTCCGGTTGATCGGGGCTTTATAAAAAGATTTTAAGTTTTTAAGGGCTGAATCTCAGTAAATTTCAATTTTGTGCCGATAGAAGTTAACAGGGAAAAAGCCAACACAATTCGTACGAGGGCATTTCTATCCATGCTTATCCGCCAATTGCCTTTGTGTTTTACTTTTAAATATTAAAAAAGGAACTTAAATAGTAAACTGGAAAGCTTTTATGAAGATATACTTTCTTTCCAAAAAAATCCAAAATTTCTATTTTATAAATAATAAAAATCCAAAATTCCTAAATAATAATTAAATAAATAAATAAACAGTGACTTTAATAACATTTGCAAATTACTTAATATATATGTATTTCATTTGTTAAAAAATTGTATTCACTTTTTTTTAAATTTTTTAAAATTACTATTCGCCTACTTGTATTTAGAATAAACATAATGCTTTTAAAACACATTTAACAATAGCATTCAATTCCGATGTAAAAATGGGAGAAGTGGGGGGAAAAGTGATGCGGACTCCCTACAAGGTACTAGCTGGATACTAACTGAATACACGTACAAAATTTCAGCCCTCTAGGTTTCCTTATGGAGTCTCTAGACATGTTAGAAAACAAGCAAAAAAATTAAGGAAATATTGGCGTAAAAATCGTGGGGGTAAGGGTTAAAAGTTGAAACCTCCAAAAAACAGTGTCTGGCTATTAGCTTAACCTGTACACCAAATTTCAGCCCTCTAGGTTTATTTGGGGAGATTTTGACCCGAACGAAACTGTTAAAAAACAAGAAAAATCATGTTCTTTTGGGTATAAAAATGGTGGGGGTAGGGGTTAAAAGTCGAGACCCCCAAAAGGCACCCCCTTGATACTAACTCAATCCGAATACAAAATTTCAGCCCTCTAGGTTTATTCGGGTGACCTGTGCGAGTGGTACAAACTTCGAAAACGTCGAAAATGCATGAAATTGTAGCTTAAAAATGAGGGGGGTGGGGGTAAAATATTAAAACCTCCAAAAAGCACAACCTAGGTACGAACTTTATCAACACACCAAATTTCAACCCTCTACGTTAATTCTGGGGGGCTGGGGGCCTGTTAGATCCAGCGAAAATCGTTTTTCCCCCCTCTACTCCCGCCATATCATCCTAGGAAGCTGAATTTTGGATATGTTGTAGATAATTGACCGAAACATTATTTAAAACCGGTTTGGAAAAGTTTTATTGCTTTTCCGCCCCCCACCACCCCCTTAAAGGTCGGGTCCGAAAAAAAATTTGCCCAAAATTTGACCCCACTTTGATAGTATTGTTGTGCATCGGAATAAGCCCCACTTACCAAATTTCATCTCTTAACTTCCATAGGGGGGCCCTACACATATTAAAAGGTTGCGGGAAAATATATATATATATATATATATATATCAGACATCTTTTTTTTTTACATAATCGTGTTCTACGGGTCCGAAAACGGATAGCGCCCCTGGTCTCGCCTCTCGCAGCTCTTATCGTATAGACTGTATAAGTCTAATTTTTCGGAGAAAATTCGACTAAAAATGATAACAGCATTGAGTTTTACTAAATTTTTAAGTCTGTAAAATCAAAATTTTTATAGACTAGAATATTTTGAATTTGCTACTCTATCATTAACATACATATAATATCATGTATATATAACGGCTGTATATTTAGTATTTTTAATAAATATTTTAGTATACAGGGTGTATCATGAAATATGCTTTTCAATTAGAACAATAAATTTCATAAGATTTTTGTTAATACTCTTATAGGTTAACGAAAGAAACTTTTTGCTGTAAAAAAAATAGGGGAATTCAGGGTAATAATTAAATAAAACGCACATATTTTTCTTTTTTTTTTAAATTTTATTTATAGAATATGAATACAAAAAATTAAATTGCTTAAATCTATATATTACTAAAAATCTATTTATTTTACATATTAAAATTTTTTAAAAGAATACAGTTTTCTAATGAACAAATTTTATCTGAATGGATCATACAGCGTCTTGAATAATATTCATCTCGCAGATTGGAAATCTTCGGTACATCAAATATTTCTTCCAAATTCAAAATCCACGGCTGGTTTTCGGTGTCATCAAACAAATTTGAGATCCATTTCTTCTTTTTACTGCCCTTGACGTATATGACATCAAACTTCTTTAATATAGGTTTCAATATGGTATGAAGTTTTTTGTACGGAATAAATCCATACGACCAAGGTATCCCATGCCAATTTCGGCAAAGCCAACGTGCAGCAACCCGTTCATATTTATTCGGCAACTCGTTGAAATCAAACGGTGCATCGAATATAAGATGTAGTATTTCATCCGAATTTTCCGGAACGATACCAACTTCTTTAAAATAAAATTCGTTGTTAGCTCCTTGATAGCCTTGTATATCAAGAAACGCCATTTTTTATCGCCGCCGTAGAACTGAATTTACTCACACAATCCACAACTTTATATAAAATAATTAAAATTGGTGAGGATAGTTAATTTGTGGGATGTATCCGAAAATGGATACTACTAATAGCTATTGCTAGTTAACCATCAAATTACAAACTGTTAATAATATTTAGCACATTACTGAGTACCATGTTCTTTTCACTTTAAGACCTAATGATTTAAGGAATGCTAAATTTTCGGGTGAAATGTGTTGTAGCTTAAAAGTTTTACGTTTAATGATCTTAGGTTTCGAAAGTCCTTTGCTAGGTTGTCTAGTGGTGGACTGCTCTGAATTGTAAATTATCATGGTTCGAAATGCAATTGTTTTACCACGAAATTGTTTTTTCAGCGAAAGAGATGTTAACTCTTTGACAACCACCGGTAAATTGACAATATTTTGTGTAAGTTTAACTATTTTATACCCTTTAACCATGATAATGTGTATGAGCCCTTTAACCATGATAAGGTGTATGAGCTCTTTAACCATGATAAGGTGTCTGAGCTCTTTAACTATGATAAGGTGTATGAGCTCTTTAAGGATGATAAGGTGTATGAGCTCTTTAAGGATGATAAGGTGTATAAGTCACTCCGGGAGCAAAATGAGTCACCCCGGGAGCAAAATGAGTCACTCCGGGAGCAAAATGAGTCACTCCGGGAGCAAAATGAGTCACTCCGGGAGCAATATGAGTCACTCCGGGAGCAAAATGAGTCACTCCGGGAGCAAAATGAGTCACTCCGGGAGCAATATGAGTCACTCTGGGAGCAAAATGAGTCACTCCGGGAGCAAAATGAGTCACTCGTTGGAGTCAAATGAGTCACTCCGGGAGCAATATGAGTCACTGCGGGAGCAAAATGAGTCACTCCGGGAGCAAAATGAGTCACTGCGGGAGCAAAATGAGTCACTCCGGGAGCATGTGAGTCACTCGTTGGAGTCAAATGAGTCAATCCGGGAGCAAAATGAGTCACTCCGGGAGCAAAATGAGTCACACCGGGAGCAAAATGAGTCACTCCGGGTGCAATATGAGTCACTCCGAGTGCAATATGAGTCACTCCGGGAGCAAAATGAGTCACTCCGGGAGCAAAAATGAGTCACTCCGGGAGCATGTGAGTCACTCGTTGGAGTCAAATGAGTCGCTCGGTGAAGCAAATGAGCTAAGTATATATAAGTAGAGAAGCAATAAATCTTTGAACAGTTATTCATTTACTAGCGAACGCTTCAGACCTCCCGCTGAACGATGTATAATTGTGATTTTTGTGCTAAAGCATTTACGCGAAAGTCTAATCTTTCTAGACACTTAAATGCTCAACATAATTCGTTAAGCAATATTAATGATGGTACGATTGGAAAGAATGATAACTCATCAAGCAAATTCATACCATATGATGCTAATAATAAAACACCTGATGATATCTCTATATCTAGATTTGATGATAATGATGATGAAAATACATCTCAACTACAGCATGATATTGATTAGTCTGAAGCAATCTTGAATCCGTTTGACCAAAAAAGGATAGATGCTGCAACTGAAGCCATTCAAACCAAATTTAACTCTTTGAAAAGAGGAGAAAACCGTCGTCAATCTGAAAACGAGAAAGATAGTTGGTCTAATGAAAGTAAGCAAGTAAATCACTTAACAGCAATTAATAACAATTGCAATGAAACAACCTCCTCTTCACAACTAACTAAACTTCTAGGAACTGCTTTAGATATTATAATGTTAAAAGAGGTTCGAAACGCTGACTCGGAAAATGAAGCGAAGATTGTCAATCAGGTTAATCCAATAAGCTTAAAACGTCATATAGCTTCAAATGAAAATGTCGAAAACGGGGCCTTAGCTAAGCATTTTAAGCAAGACAACTTGAGAGAGTCTAGAAATGTTAACATACAATCGAAAAAAATAAAATACTGGCATACTCCTAATACTTTAATAGATGAATTACAACGTTTATACGAGACTTCAGAGACTGGTGAAAAAATACTCAATATTATTCGAAGTTTAGAGGAAAATAAAAATATGTTGTTGTTTAACGTTTACGATCGAGAAGATTTAATCAAAGAGTTAAATGCTTTAAAAGAAACTACTGTTGGTCGAGAAATATTCTCTATACTTCGCGAACTTCAAAAGGCTGATGTTATTGAACCACTAGGTGATTATCTGGATGAAACTGATAAAGAAGATGCTAGCGATTATGATGATGATGATGATGATTAATTGATTATCCACACTAAGAATTTACTGAATTTTGAAGAACACCACCGTATAAGAAGCAGCAGTTATCCCTCATTGAAGTGTATATTTTATTTTTATATTTTTTTAACCCTGTAAGATAAAAAGGTTTTTTTTTCAAATAAATAACACATATATGTAAATAATTATTGTTCTTTATTTTTAAAATATAAGTATGAATACAAAATATTTTCACAGTAAATGTATATGTAATATTTTTTACAATAAATGTATATGAAATATTTTTTACAATAAATAAATATTAAAAATTGTATGATTTGTTTATATATTCAATAAGACCCGAACGTAATTGTTTCATGTTTTCAGGTAACTGATCCCATACTTGACAAATTCGTTGTGCATATTCGGGTATCATATATGCATACAGATGTTGCACCCAAATATCATATTTCAATAGTTGTTTTGTTAAGTATAATAACATATCGAAATTTCTGACTTTTGTATACAAATAAGGATGAGTCAGAAATATGTCTTCAACGTGTGAAATCCGTGTTGCAAATGTCAATGGTTCACCAACAGGCGGTTGAAAGTTTTCGTCCATTTTCACGCCATTCTTGCACATTTCACAGCGAATTTTCAAACCAGGTGGTCCATCAATATGATCTTGTTGCCATGGTCGATTATAATGTTCAAAACATGGTTCACATTCTTGAAACATGGCTCGATAATCGGATAGTAACCAAATCCAGGCGCGTTGTATGATTTTCGCACCATAACTTTTCAACACATTCAAACTGATCCACTTGTAGATTTGAAGAAATGTTTCCAAAGTCAGTTCGTTCAGTAGCATTGGTTCACGTTCGAAAAATTCACCAATTGAAACATCCATTTTATCCCACTCCATTGATTCCGGTTCAGACAATTTCAAATTTTGCATTTTTACAATAGCATCAATTGTTTTTTCATAGGTATCAACCCGTTTACGTAGTTTATCCAGTTCACTTGAAAATATTTGTAGCCGTTTCCAGTAAGCCGATGATGACGATGCCATTTCCACTTGCGTACCAATTTAACGAGTAATGTCCCCATGCTAAAGTATTCGTTTCCCCCTCCACAATATATCGTTTCGTATCGTACGGGCTGAGCGCCACCTTGTTCTGAGTTACACTATACACGCTATGTTTTTTCGATTGTATCAGGTTTTGTTGTCGGTTTATGATTGTATTGTGTTTTAGACAGTCCACGTAATCGTTGAAAGTTATCGTTTTCTTAACCACAGAGTTCTTTACACCTTTCGCTTTCTTCGTGTGATCCTCGCCGTCCACTTGACAACTATACATTTTCGATCTTAAGTCCACAAATTTTATAAAGATTCGTCCATTTAGCTCATCCTTCATTAACCCGGGTATTTTTTTATTTAGTCTAGGCATGTTATATTGATTATCTGCGCTGTAATCCGACGTATCGAAGTATTGAATATCACGTTTCATTATTTCGTAAATATCTGGGCATTTTATCTCGTAAATTAACGAATCCGTGTCTGTGTAGAGTAATTTGCTGTTGTTCCCGAACGTTGGCTGTATGTAGTTGTAATGAAAATCGTAGACACAGGTTTTCGAAATATCCAGAATTGCTTGCCCGACGTATATTGGTTTGTTCATAAACACTTCCGTTTTCCGTAGTTCGACTGCGATAAGATTCTCGCCAAATATGGTGCGGCTGTGGAAATTCGGTTTTGCTATCATAACTTCCGCACCATATCGTCCATACCATTTCGTTAACAGTTTCACAATCGAGTGTTTCTGTACATTTTCCATCGTTTTCCCGAAGATCGCGTTGTTGAGTAGCTTGTAGAGATTTTTCTCGAATTCGTTTCCCGCCATTTGTCTTAGAGCTGTATTCAAGTCGATGTAGGATTTGAGCCAAGGTGATTGATCGAATTGTAGCACTCTATGTATTTTCTTTAATTTCATCCCGTGTTGTAGACATTGTTTCAGGTTCCGATAGTGTATCACGTATTTCTGTTTGTTGTATAGCGTTGCCAGTAACATTTCCTGTTTAGTACCGGGTGCACACATTCTCTCTGGACATAATGGTAAATCGTTGTGTTTATCGTGCAGTTCTCTCGGGTATTCCAAATCCACTTCCAGTAAATATCCTATTGGTGAATCATCGCTTATTTCTCGAACATCTATCTCGGTATTATGCATCCATTTGAAATTTCCCGTTGGTAAGTATTGTGACATTGCCCATCCATATAAGTTGTTCACGTCATAGTACATCAGGTATTTTGATTCCTCGTCCGGATCGTAGGTGTTCATATACTTATTGTTTGCTGTCGCGTATCGGTTACTACACTGGCTCAATCCACCTCGAATACCACGTTCAATGAATAATAATTGGTCCACATCAGATATCAGTTCTAACTCTACTTTTGTATATTTTAAGGCTGCATCCCACGTAAGTCCCGGCGTCGTGTAGTAATGAGCTGGATCCAATCCGTGTGTGCGCATGCACGTATCCCGAAAATTTTCGAAAACATCCGCGAGTAGTAGTATGTCCGTTTTCATATATAAATCCGAGTATTCTCCAAGCGTCTGTATGTTGAATGTATCCCAAACTTTTTGTGTGTGTGTATAGTCATCCATGGTGATATCGTTGTCGTTGAGTCGATTGTAGAATTTCTCCCGTGATGGTAAACATGTTTCCTCTAATTTATCCCAGCCTGATATGTAGTCGTACGGAAAAACACCTTTGCGTGTAAGTAATTTGTAATCTCTGTTCAGAAATTGTGATTTAACTATGTTGAACTCGTTGAGATATGAAGATAATTTATCCAAACTTGATGCCATAAATCGGAAAGAGTCGATGAATCTAAATGTAATTTCGCTGCCCGTAACATGTTTAGTGAATGCAATATATTGTTCCTTGTTGATTGGTAGTAAGTCAACACGTCCCTCGAATGCTGTTGCTATATCCTTTATTACGAAATGTGCATCATAACCACTCAAGTTGTGGAATACAACAGGAATCATATGGAAATCCTTATAATTCAAGTTGCATCCCTTGTGCGCAGGTCCATTGTATTCGCCGGTGAAGTGGTTATGATCACGAACCACAATATCCTCAGGTTTGAATGGTTTCTCGCAGATGTGGCACCAGGTACTTCGTTGTTTAAGTTGCTGTTGTTCCTCTGGTGTTAACTCGTTCATTGGTATTATGTTGTCATATATGGGTTCCAAGATATTTTCACGTAACGTTGCCAGTTCTTTCGCGAACCATTTTTCGCAATTTGGCCCGCGGTATGATCTATAGTAGCTTAACTGGTTGTTGTAGGAGCAGTGAAAGTAGTAACCGATACTGTATGCCCGATGTTGTTGATACGTTGTCGTGTTTTTCCGATTTTCGTTATTCGTCACAGGTTGTAGGAATGATTCGACGTCCGCATAAATTATAAATGGAACACGTTTCTTGTTGCTGTAGTTCTTGAACGATATGTATTTGCTTTTCCCTTCTGGCATTATCACCCGACAGTTGTTCATGTTGACGCAGTCTTCGGTATGTTTGATCAGCTTGTCTTCCGTATAAAAGTAATTCAGGCATCGATCGCAGATGTATTTTTTCCCGTCATGTTTTGATAATTGTCTTGACACGAGTTTTGATAAGTCCTTAATCCAGCAGAAATTGTAGCGTAAATCTTGATCGTTGTCCTGTTCGTTGTCTTCATCCTCGTAATACTCGTTCTGGATCATTAAAAGGTTTATGTGGTTTTGTTTCTTCTCTCTCGTTAGCGCAGCAGGTACGGTTTCGAAATGTCCATTTTGTTTCTTTAACATAAACACGTTGACTGATATTGTTGGGTTCTGTTTCTAGAATTTGCTCAGTTGTTGGATCGTCATTGGGAACTGTATCCCGTCTAAATTTAGCACCGTTGAGTAGTGTGGGTACGCTGATGTTCTGTTAACACACCCTCGCTTTGCTGGATAAAGTGCCGATACCACTGCCCACGCGAAACAGGCGTCATCGTTGAAGTTTTCAATGTTGATACATGCTTGTTTTCGTTTTATTTCCTGTGGCAATTCGATGTAGCTTGATCCACGGAAAGGTGTGTATTTGTTCACGTTCACGGCTAGGTTGATTATGCTTGATAAAGCCCATCCACTTCCCGACTCGGTAAACTCGCTCAATTTTCTTAGAATTGGTTCCTGTATATGTTCCATGTAGCACTGTTTTAAGTTTGTTCCACGATCTATTATGATATTCGGTGTATTGAAATGTTTCATGTCGTATTTATCCTCGTCACCATCAGTTTTCACAAATAACCCGCAAAACGTTGTGTTGACTTTTATCGTTAAGTATTTTTTTAATATATTTTGTATTCGCCGAGTGAACATCGATGTAGCGTCGTCTAAAAAGTCCTTTGGCTCTATGTGTGTTATGTTGGTAACCACTCCCGTTCGTATTCGACTTGCAAATGCGGATTCCACGTCAGCCCACTGAATTCTATCAGATCTTTTACGTCGATTTCGATTAATGCCGGCACCTGAAACAATCAACATAAAAAAATTATTTATCAAATTTATAAAAAATCATTAAAAAAAAAATTTATATTTAAAAAACTTACCATGTTGATATATCAAAATTATAAAAAAAAATCATTAAAAAATAAATTTATATTTGAAAAAACTTACCATGTTTTCGTAGCGCCTTC
Organism: Brachynemurus nebulosus; assembly: GCA_035578155.1. Taxonomy (NCBI): domain Eukaryota; kingdom Metazoa; phylum Arthropoda; class Insecta; order Neuroptera; family Myrmeleontidae; genus Brachynemurus; species Brachynemurus nebulosus. The sequence continues at coordinate 128,763,941 of JAPWDM010000001.1, read as the reverse complement.
ATTCTGATTCGAAATCCTTTCATTTTTCCCGTATATGACTCGAAGTGTTTCCGTTGTCCCAAATTTTCCGCTCCACGTATAGCCTTGTTGATTAGTCTTATGTTGGTATTTGTATGTTTCATCCATTTTTCCAATTCATCTGCATCCTGGGTATCCATCTCCAGTAATGATAGCGCGTTTCGTACATTTTCAACCATTCTAGTTGCCACGTCGTTTAATGAAGCCATTGTTGTATTTTAATTTTAAAAAAAAAAAAACACGATACAAATTCTTGCAACAATAACAATATTAACTGCTTGAAGATTGCTGAAGAAGTGATCTGAGGGGGCAAGCAGACCTCAATTTATACGATTTTGACTGCTCGAAAAATTCTGAAGGGGAATCACAAAAAATGCTGGGTCAGAATTTTTACAACGCAAATAACCGAAGGTCAAATGTTAAATTCCGAGAAATTTTTTTCGCATTTGAAACCTAATAAAAGAATTGCTGACTAATTTTAAACAAACATTTTTTAAAATTAAAACTTATATAAATAAACAAATTGAAAAAACCCCCGATTATTATCAGGCCATAAATTAAAAATTCCGAGAAAACTATTTCATATTTGAAATCAAACAAAGAAATTGCTGTGTTGTCAAAATCTTAAATAAACATTTTTTAAATTAAAACTTATATAAATAAACAAATTAAAAAAAATATCTGAGTATGAGTCAGCAAAATCTTAAATAAACAAAGCTAAATTAATGATTTACGATGACATTAATGTAAACAAATTCCTGGAACTGACAAGTTGTGACTTGCTTTTAAATAAAATTCCCCTCTAGCTATGAAGCAAACATATGATGAAATTACATCATCCTAAGTCAGCTAAAAAATCTTAAATAAACAAACTCAAACCGTATAAAGTCACGAGTTTTTATTAAATAAACAAATTAATCTTATAAATTTTTGTATATACTCATATATAAAAAAAAAACCTCAAGTACAGCTGACACCCAAATTTTCGGCAGTACAGTAGCGGTCAGAAATCGGGACCCCGGAGTCTGGTTTTAAAATCTAGCGCTTGGTACAGTGCCCCCACAAAATTTAGCGGCCACCCCGTGGGTTAGGGTATTCCCCACATTTTTGACTTGGTAGTTCGTTTAAAATGACGCAATTAAGGCAAGCGCGTGTTGGGGTTAAGGTTTGCACGTACAGTGCGCTTCAAAAAGTGATCGGACACCTTTTTGCTCAGGGGGGCCCGCACTTTTGACACGGCAGTGTACCAAAAATTTAAGTACAGTACGGCGTCAAAAGTCTGGGGCCACCCCTTGGATTAGGGTAATCCCACATTTTTGACCTGATAGTGTACCTTTCGTTTAAGATGACTCAATTAAGTGAGATTAAAGGCTAAGGCTTGCATGTACACACAAAAAATAAGTACAGTACGTTTCAAAAAGTGATCGGATACCTTTTTGGTCAGGGGGGTCCACACCTTTGACACGGTAGTGTACCAAAAATTTAAGTACAGTACGGCGTCAAAAGTTTGGGGCCACCCCCGAGTTAGGGTATTCCACACATTTTGACGCGGTAGTGTACCCCATCTATCAAATTGTGGCCTAAAATTCAGTCTGCGCATGCGTCATGTACTTAAATTCAATCTGCGCATGCGTTAGGTTCACATTCAAAAATTACATTAGTGCCGGCGCATAATGGGTTAACACAAAACCAAATTGTGATAAGTAAATTGTGATGATGCATAATGGGTTAACATAAATTAATTTGATTGCGGGTAATGACTCATCTCTTACGAATTTCAAGGCTTACAGTATGAGCGCGTGTGGGGTCAAATGTCAACAACAAATTTTAAATACATGTACCTGGTACGTGCCGGGTCAAAGATCAATTCATACTCTAGGTACAGTAGGACCCCAAACTACACGGTTCTTAACATCGTCAAAAAAGTAGTCCGGAAAATTGGGGTTCTACGGTGCTCCCGCTCTGTCATAGCTTATCTACTCAGGTTCCCCTATACGACGCTGTACCGTTTCATATTTAAAAAAAAATCTCCATATTTTTTTTCCTTCCATAATTCACAGTAATTTTATTAAGAGGAAAAAAAATTGGATGAAAATAATTAAGTTGGATTTGAACAAGAAATTTATTTTTTTTTTTACATAAATTTAATAACTGTAATACTTGTAGGAAATGTGAAGACTTACGTGTTATAATATTCCATATATCATTTCTTATTGCTGGCAACATAAACTGATGATAACACATATATTACTCCTGCACTGTAAATACAAATCTGTTAAAATTACATATTGTAAGAGTTCGCTATATTTTAATGTATATTCTATTATGTAATACAGTCGAATAGCCGTTATAAGACTGCCCCTTATAAGACTATTCCCCTCAATCAGCAGTTGCAACTTCCCCCACTTAATCACTTTTTCCAGTTTTGTGCCAGATCACTCCTTATAAAAGACTATATCCTGGAACTGTAAAAATTATAAACTAGTTATCAGTTTAGGAATGCAACACTGAAATGAAATAGTCTTATAAGGAGTAGCCGAGCGATAAAATTAAGTGCGTGGCTTTTCTCTACGTCCCCTAGACTAGTCTTATAACAGGCATTCAACTGTATATTATCTTCGGTACGCATCAGAATGTGTAACATAAATATTATGTATGTTTCACACAGTATTTAACGGTGGTATTTTACTCAAATGTTAATTTTTTTTGTTAATTGTTATGTGTTAAATAAAATCACATAAAAAAAGGATTTTGAAACATTATTCTATATAAACTGGTTTCCGAAAAAACTAATTTTTATAAACGAAAAAAATAAAATTTAACTAACTTTTTAAGAACGCGTTAGAGAGCTAAATTATTTTAAATGGGTACAGGTTGTTAAATCAGATCCGCCAGTGTCCAATCATTTTGATATGTTTTATAATATCAGTTTATTTCCAGAAAGAAATAAGCTGGTGTGATGTAAAATATAAACACATAACAGCCTCCTCTTTTATCAAAAAATATCCGATAAAATTAGGGGTTGGGGAGGGGGATGAAACTCAAATGATTTCATAACTTTAATTTTGATATCACAATAAAGATCTCAAAGTACCATTTACAAATATATATAGTTTCCGTACCAAAGCTGTTACCATTTCCAAGATATTTAAGAAAATTGAAAAAATCAAATTTTCAGGGGTGAGTTTCACTTCTTTAAACCGCTTATGGATACGAACGAAATATGGCTCGTGATTAGTTTTAATAAGATCTACAATTGAGCAAAGTTTAAAAATTTTTGAGAGATACGGCCAAATATTAAAAATGGCAAAGTTACAATGAGAGAAAAGAGTCAGTTTATAGCCAAGAGACTGCGTAACTGGTAATATAAATGTCTTAATCACGTAATTTTTTTATCTAGAGTTCTAGACTAAACAAAACAAAATGATAAGCACGGTTACGATTTCATTAACAGGACAAAGACTCAGATTTTGTCTGACTCACTTTAACACCAAAGAAAGTAATCAGTTACCCTTTTTTAAAGAATCATTCACTTACATCTAGTTTGCATAAATTACATCAAGAGAGGTGACTCGAGGTTAACATTTGAGGATTAATTTTGCGAGAAGAGAGGGTGAAAACTTAACAAACTGAAGAAGAGATTTCGAATTTACGTTAAAAATCAAGTTTCCTAATCCTAATAACAGGACATCATACGCACAGCTTTAACGCTTGTTTTTAAGGTATACCTTTCGTTATCGTAAAATTTTGATTATAAAGGGTGCGTCGCGTCTTAACAAAATAATAACGAATTTTTTGAAAGCTTCACTAAAATAAGATATGAAGAATACATCAGACATTTTGCGACTGTTAAAATGTACTTTTCGTAATCGAAAATAATTATTAATAAAGGATAAGTAATGAATGGCGTATGCCTTAAAGAAAATATAACAAATTTGAATGGAAATAATCTTAAAATAACAAAATTTTGACGAGAAATAGCTTGGTTATTGTTAAACATTTTTCACTGATAATTTTCGATAAAAAAAAATACATTTTAGCAAACGAAATATGTTTGGATTAAATACTCACCACTTACGTGGGTAAATGTTCAATATTTTCGTTGGTTTTTTGCTACAACGTACCGTTTTACGAGATATTAACGAAGAAAGTTTACGATAACAAAGAGCAACGAAAAATAGCGATGAAATGTGATATGAGAAATGCATATTTTACTTGATTGCCGGATTGTTTAAATTTGATCAAAATTTTTAAATAAGTGTGAAATCACTATATTGAGTTGTACTGTGGGCTGGATTATTATTTCTTATTATTATGAATAAGTGTGAAGTTTTATTGATCTTAATGTGCGCTTTCAAACGATCCGTTTTGTAAAAGCGCGCATTTCTCATTTTTCCATATGCGAGATTTAAAGAGGGTACGGGAGGCAACTGCACCCCCCCTTAATATTTGTGCGAATAAAAGATTGATATGGTAGAAAAAATGGGGTGAGGATGTAGAAATTAAGCTAAGCATTTGTCGACCTGAACTGGTTTGCTATTATAAGAAACTCTCAAGGTGGTTTTTATATTAAATATATTCCTTGCTCCTCAAGGTTTTTCTTGAAATTCCGCCTATTGTTGAGAAGCGAATCGCCTGTATATAGGCGTTGCATTTATACACAATAATTTTGTAGGGCAAATTTCGAAATTATTGTGGAATTTGCGAACTTTGCTGAAATTGATTGCCAATCAATTAAATAATTAACGCGGTGGGGACAGGTTTTCTGACCCACGCGGGGCTAAGTAAGGTGGCTATCAATTTTAGTAACATAAGAAGTATTTGCACCGGGACATGGGCAACACTGGGGTTGTGTTCGGGTTTTAGTGCAAGTAACATTGTTTAACTCTTTTAGGACTAATGACGAGCTCAGCTCGTCATACTAAGTTTTAGAAAAATTTCAGCTGACGAGTGTGCATTGTTTTATATCGGTAACTGGAGGCTGCATAGTAAAGAGCGGTCATATTGAAAATAATTTAAGCAAAACCTACCAAACTTGCAATTATACTTATAGAGATATTAAATTTTTTATCTAAAATATTGGTATATATGGCGGTACTAAAGGGGTTAATAAAATAACTAAAAATTTCACTTATAAAATTTTTTCCAATATTAATTTTCGTCGTCGTCCGGTTAAATACAGTGAGAGTTAAGTGTAAGCAGGTGAGTTCATTCTTTGCATATATTATACTGGGTTAAGGGTTACATATATTTTTCTGTTAATTGTATCCTAATTATTATTATCTCATTTCATTTTATTTTATTATTTAAATAAAATTTATTTATTTCCAAAACAACTTTCATTTAGTTCCACGTATTAAGACCCCTCAACACACGGCACGGGACTTGAACCCTCCCGTCACGCTACGGTAGTCCTGGTCCTTTAACCCGGGGTTCGTCGCTAGACAAATACAAACACAAACGGTCGCGACCGGGTAAAAATTACCACATTATTTATAGATGGCTATTTCCTTAAATGTTTATTTATATTGAAGTTTGTTATTTTATTTTGTTTGTTTACACTATTAGCTATAAACAAAAAGCGTTATTTATATTGCTATGCAGAAAGGTACTTAAAGCGGCAAGTAGCAAGATTACGTAAGAAAAAAATTATAAATGGTTTTATTAACTCTGTGTAATTTTTTACCCAGTAGCGACGAAACCCGGGTTAAAGGACTCTAGGGCGTTCGACACTATGGCATTTTGCAACTTATTGTTAGTATTTCTAGTATTTATTTCTAGTATTTATTTCTGTAACATTTTATGTTATTCTTTTATAACCCTATAAATGTTAATTGCGCAATCTTACATCACCCTACCCAATTTTTGTAGGAGAAACGCAATCATCAAAATATTATTTTTTGCACATTTACGTTTACGGTGTACGCACATACATAACGTGTGGATTTGTAGGTATATGTTCATATATAAAAATATGTAATGTATATGATATAATAAAATATTTTTGAAATGTGGCTTAAAATTGATTTTCAATTCAATCATGCGTGTCATAAAATTTTAAAAGATTACCTTCGCTGACTGTAGTTCTTATATGTTATATAAATGTATCTTATTCATTCACACTTTTCACTATAGCTCACAACTCGCTCCTTTGCCTGACATTAGCTACATTATATACATGTACAAATATATTATAGGTGCCATACCAGAGATACAGTATGCCAGTCAACGTTTGACAACAACAAATCATCAGTTTATTTCTTTTATTTCCTATCAATGATGTTTTTGATCTTGTCAGTTCCCGCTCATAATTTTATTGTAATGGTAATAAAATTTGAAGAGTGAAATATCTTTGTGTATGAAATATCAAGAAATTTATTTCAACAACATAAAATGAAAAACAGATAATCTTGCAATCAAACAGAACAAAGCAACGTATAAATAGTGGCACTCTAAAATTTTCCTGAAGTGCTCATCTTGATATTGTATCGATTTATTAACACATTGAATATTGATTTGCAGAGATTAGACTCGAAAGTGTATGACATATAAGCAGTAGCTGTAATATGATACTTGTGATTACTATGTCTAATGTTTTTAAAATAGAAATAACATTTTAATATAGTAAATTGGAATATAAATCAATTCAACTGTAAATACAAAGGCGAAAATCCATAAGTTTTAAGGTGAAGTTTTTCTTATTAAAAAAACGTAAGATATTTCACATGTCATATCTAAAAATTGTTACAAACATAATACAAAAATTTTTTGTATAAATAGTAAGAGTAATTTAAAAAGAAAACTGGTATCCAATGGACTGAACATATTATATCAAATTGATATCAAAATTTACGTAAATACCATGGTATATTCAAGAACATTCTATGAGTACTAGTACCAAAATACTTTTTAAAGTTCAAGGGTATAATACATAATAGTATATTGTACAATAAGTGCGGGAAATTGTCGATTGCCCACGAAAGCGAAGTTGAGCGCACTCACTACGTTCGTGCGCTCATTCGTTTGAGCGGTGCAATCGACAATCCCGCACGAGTTGCACATACTATTTTTTATTACGAATTTCACATACTTTTTTCTATTATTATCACTATTTTTGACATTTTTACCACTTTTTAAAATAATATTTTTAAGTGTTCGTCTTTTTTCTGAATTAATTATCGTTTAAATTACTTTGTTGGTGGTTTCTATAGAAATAATTATGAAATATTTATTAAATGAAAATGAGGCGGCTTTGCGTGTTTTAATTAAATTTTGCGTGTTTTATTGTCAATTTGCGTTTGTAAAATTACTTTCCACACGCAAAAAAGTATGCGGGAAGAGTACAGTGGGCAAACAGCTATTTTTCGTACAGAAATGTGTGCGCCAATTTAGTACTTCTCCCGCATGAGTAATAAAAAAATAATTCCACTATCAATTTTATTGATTTACATAAATAAAAAAAATTTCGTTGATAAATAAGTATTGACAGGTTTTTACTCTATAAGTTCGTATCTACAATTTCTCGTACCTGTATCTATAAAATGTGGTACCTACCTCATTTTACATGAAAAACCGGCATATCTTAAAAAATCAAATGTTTTAAGTTTTTTTTTATTACATTTTTTTTTAACATCTTTTGGGACCTACTATTTCGAGAAACGACAACAAGAACTTGGCTGGTGTAAATATTTATTTTATATGATTTTTTTTAAATAGAAGAAATCCTAATACTCATTTTAAGGTCTTCCTTGCTGATTTTCAACAATTCAGGGTTGAAGCACTTTAATTTCTATAGAATGAAAACAATAATAATAATAATAATTCGGTTCAACGTCCGTTTTTAGACAAGTCGATAACAGACGCCACGCACATCATTATTTCAGTTAAATGTTACAGTTTGTTTTACTTCATTATTATGAGAGTGAAGGACAAGGAAATTGGTGTTAGAGTGGTAAGTATAAAATACATTTGCGGAAATCAGACCTCCATATTGCTGAAATTTTCTGAAATATATTTTTAAAAAAATAAGTTCGGAAAAAGCATTTTTTAAAAAAAATGCAGGAATGCGGGCGATTGCCTTGACGATGATATAATAATTTAAGGGAGCTTTTTTCTTCAGAATTTTCAAAATTCAAGAAAATTCAATACCATCTGAACTATAATTTTTTTTTATTCGAACTGTAAACTACATAACATACTACTAGCAATGACGAAACTACATAAACTGTAGTCTAGATATCATAAAATGGGCTCTTTTCGACAGAGGCGCAACAACCGGGGAGGTCCAAGGAGTCCAGACCCCCTAAAATTACCTAGAAATTTTCCTTCAATTTATTTTATTTATAGTTAAAGGTAAAATTTGTAGTGGTTTACTAATATTTTTTATTTGAAAATCAAATTTTCGGACACCACATTTTATTACAACATTTTCTATTGTTATCGGAGAACGCGTTATCAAAAAATTTGATAATTTAAATTTTTGTTGGACCCCCTGTAGATATGTAATTGTTGCGCCCCTGCTTTCCGATGTTAAAAATAAAAGCAAATCGCTAATACAAACTACTGAATATTTCCATGTTCCCAAATCGACCTTGCATGATAGATTCAAAGGCAAATCGAAATAAAATTCATTTAAATCCCATCAAAAGCCATTCGCTGATGCAGTCATTTAGTTTGGCGAATTTGCAGATCGGAAATTCAGCTATTTTTATCTTTTTATGTCCGATTTTACGCATATGCATGACTGAATGTGATTTGTATTGCAAATAAAGCAGTGTCTCGATTCGCCCCACACATAGGGGCGAATCTAGACACTATATAACCAAAAAAAAAATGTTGCAGTACCAATTTTGATATTTTTATTACTGCCCTATATGCTCGTGATATTAAAGC